>VZTU01017383.1:220041-242943 GCA_013400835.1 Zapornia atra | reverse complement strand
TATCTCAACCCACAAGTTTTATCCATTTTTTTCTCATTCTCTCCCCCGTGCTACTATTGCGAAGTGGTGAGCTGATGGCTGGGCAGTTGTTTTAGCTGCTGGCCAGGTTAAACCACAACAGTGGTGAACTACCTACATCAACAGCCACTTTTGATAATTTAGGCAAGAAAGCCTTTATAGGCTAGAACTAGTACGTCTTAACCCCATACTTGCTATTGCAGTTGTCCTCGCTGCAAGCAATGTCAGTTATTTTCACTTATAAAGAAGCATTTGCACACACACCCCCCCACATCCCCCCCCCAAGTAATTTCCATTACCTCTCTATAAATTTCTGGTTTTAGGAACTGTCCAGGCAGGTCTGAACTTTAACTGTCAGAAGCAGACAAAATTCTGCTGGAAGCCATAGTTCAGCTAAAGAGTTGGCTCTAAAGCCAAATGCAGAAATCAATGAGATTTCCTGGACTGAGTGCAGTTTCCAAAGTAAACACATTAATGTGAGTGTGCCATCATATCTGCACTCTCTATCCAACCTCTGCTTTAAAAAATAAAACATTCTGTACACAAATGTGCTTTACAGACTAAGCTCTGAGGAGAAGTGGGAAGTCATATAAAGGAGTTGAAAATGGAACAAAAGGCTAGCTTTTTGTAGCTAGAGAGGTGTTGATAACGCACCAGGGTTTTGGCTGTTGCTGAGCAGCGCTGGCACAGCATCAAGGCTGACTCTCCAACATTCCCCACCACCACCAGCAGTAGGCTGGGAGTGGGCAAGATCTTGGGAGGGGCCACAGCCAGGACAGCTCACCCACACTGGCCAAAGGTGGAGGGTGAGGTGGGGTGGGGAGGCATTTATCATTTATGGTATTTGTCATACAAAGCCACCACTATGTGTACTGGAGCCCTGCTTCCTGGGAAGTGCCTGGACATTGCTGCTGATGGAACTAGAAAATAAATCTTTTGTTTTCCTTTGCTTCTGCACGTGACCTTCGCTTTTGCTTTACTAAACTGCCTTTATCTTGGCCCATGAGGTTTTCTAATCTTATTTTTCTCTCCGCCCCCCCACCCCCTTCTCCTGCCACATTCCATCCTGCTGAGGAGGGGAGTTGTAGATCAGCTTGGTGGGCACCTACTGTCCAGCCAAGGTGAACCCACCACACAACCTCACCCCTTTCAGCTGTCACATCAGAAGATGGAAGGAACAGTCTGCATAAAATGGTCTCACATGAAGAGATAAAATGTTATGTTCTTCCTGACTCTCATGCTTTGACAGGTCCTATCAGATTAGCTTTCTTTTTTCTAATTCCCAACAGCTGCTGATGTTCAGTTATTCAAATCCAGCACTAGTCACAATCACAAGCAAGATAACCTACATCTCTTGCCTTTCTAAAAACCTCATTGCTATGTGCAGGCACTGTCACAGACTTGCCCGACTCTAAGGTCAGACAGTTTTGTGCTGAGGTAAGACTTCTTTCATGATCCACCACCATTCATAGGTTTCCTCTATTGTTTCTCCCAATGCATGTTACCTTTCAGGAAATTCATGTGCTTTTAGTCTGGGAGGTGACCTTGTCAAAAGATTTCAGTTTTTGCTACTTCTCTTGTAAGAAGGAAGTTTTAACTATGGCATTGCATTAATTAAAATTGCAAAAAATTGCAAAAACATATTGAGAGAGCTATTGAAACACTGCAAAACCAAAGTAGTCCATACATTTAATGAAAAACCATGTCACCTCAAGGAAAGTAACAATAGCACTGCTTAAGATTCCTCTTAATCATCATTAGAAACAGAAAATACAGTGTATAGCGTATATGCCCTGAGTGCACCAATTAGCTTTGATTGCCCTGAAAACATTTGGGAACTTCACCTATACATCCTCTACCTCTGGCCCACTAGCTCCATTTAAGCTCAGGCTAAGGCCATAGTTCTTGCCTGAGCTACACTGTAGGTAGGTCTGTGTCCAGCTCTGCTCCTTGATGATCCTGACTTGGTGGCTGCACTTCCTGATGACCTCAAATCTAACATGTCACTTTGCATATGCCTAATCACTGAACTGTTGGATGAACCTCTTACTGTCCTCAACCCTGCTCTGATTGTCTTGCTTGGATACTGTGGAACAGTCCTTGTCAGTGTAGTTACTGCTCCTACCTACTTGCATTGTGGTCAGTTTCTCATATTCTCTCACAAAGTGGCCCCATTCTTGTTGCTCCTTGCCATGGTGTATAGTTTACTAACTAAAGTTGAGACATGGGAATCAAGATTTTTACACAATTCACAATTTTGCTGTTGCTTTCAAGGCAATCACTTATGTCTGAGCTTTCTAGATGGCAATTTAGGAAACCCATTTTCTTTTGGGATTTGATATCAAAACGCTAAAATATCGTAATCCAGTCTTTAACTGGTTGAGGTTTAATTCTTCATTATGCAGCATACTCTCAAAATTACTCAGCATTCATGCTGGGAAAAAAGGTACTGGTACTCTTCTGTCACATCCTATCCACCCATCAATTTTTTTCCCACCTGAAATGCCAAAGCAAGATACTGCACAAAACTGGTTGCACTCCTTTTTCAGGTGAACGTTGGTGAACATTCAGTGTGCTGTCCAAATTAAAGAGCAGGGACAATAGCTGTATCTCTAGGTGCTGAAGGCTAAATTAAGACCCCGTAGGGAAGGAATCTGAGCCTTAATTCTGCCTTCTTGTGTTAACAGTGAAAAATACAAAACTGGAAAACATGGAAGGTCTTTCCAATCCAGTACATATCCTAAAGCAGAGAAAGAAATGGTGCCATTTCAAGACTGGAAAAATCCTCTTAGGCCTTGTCAGATCACACTGGCTTCTGCAGTTAGTAGCTGTGTATTGGGAAGACAAGATGTCAGAAGGATCTCTTTAGCTATTCTTACTCTGTACTGCTAGGCTAAACAGGGAGAGGATCTGTATTGGCCAACCAGAGCTTGGCTCAGTCCATACTTGTAAAACACTTTTAGCTTCCAAAACTTTATGGGATTATTGAAGTTCTTATTAGGAACTGTCTGGCTTGTGCTGTGTTGAACCAAGAAAGGGAATTGATTGGCAGAGCCAATAGCTGGTGTAGGAGAAAACCTTGCTGCAAACGAAAAAGTAGAGATGATTGACTTGCAACGTCTATGTACATTCTATGGTACGCTAACTGATTGGTACTGACAAAACTTATGATACTGGTCAGATACACTTCACACTTAATTAACTCAAAATGTTAATAATCGTTGGATCTTCCAGTTTAATGGGTCAGAATGAGCAAAATCATGTCAGGCTAAATAAACAGGTGTTCTCTTCTGGTTACTTCTCTTCTTGCAATACCAAACTGAGGTGCCAATCATAAGCTTGTGCTGAGACCAGTAATGTCAACTTCCATCTTCGGTCTTTCAAAAGCAATGGGAAGGTTGAAAATATAGCCGTTGGGGCAGAATTCAGATTTATAAAAAGTTAATCTAACGTCACAGGATATTCTCTTTGGGATCCTGTAAGCCCTTTATTCATGTCTGCTCAGTGTTTGGAGGGCTCCACAGTAGCAGACTACAGAGCCATTTGACATGCAATGTCAAGCACAGTTCCTAACACATAACAGGTTAGCAGATGTCGCCTGAGCTGTAGAATTCTACAGCAACTGTGCACACATTTGAAGATCTAGATTCACAGGCTGATGGGAGGTTAATTCCATTGAAGTCACTGACTAAGCTCTTTGGGGTCCAGGCCAGAAATTTCAAAAGCATTTCTGTTTAGGTTGATTATTCTTCCCTGCAAGTCCCACATTCACTGAAGGTTAAAGCTGTGCATATTGGTAGGACCTGATAAGGAGAAATGCTTGATCAGGGAAACTCCACTGTGAGCTACAGACCTACAGACTACAAGCCTTTGAACTGGACTGAGATACTGCTTCGGTAAGTTCCTTTATTTGCAACAGTTAAGATCAGGCTTTTATTGACATAGACAGGAACTGATAACGACGTGACAACTAGAAAGACAAATGCTATTTTGCAAGCTATCAGAAAAATCAGTACTTAAAATATAATTAACGTTATTAAAAAGACATATTTTTTCTTCTTTTTTTTATTGTTCATGTTCACCCCTGCTAATTCACACTATACATTAACTTCCACTGGGCCCACCGCCTTGAGTAAGGTAAACTGAGATTATTTGTTTACATGTAAAGATATTCTTGCACTTGTGTGCCTCACCTTTCTAATTACATGAAGTTTTTAAATTACTGCTGAGGAGATACCAAGTCAAACAGCTCCATCGCAGACCTTGTCATGCTGGTTTGCCTCTGTCCGGTGGGAATGCTGTCACTGCCCTAGAGAGCACTAGAAACGGGGCAGGATGTTTCACCCCTCCGTTCCAAAGAAAGTCTCCTTTGATACAGGTACCAAAAGAAAAAATTAAAATCCCTGATCCCCAACCTGACCAGCTTTTACTTCCCAACCTCTGTTTCCATGGCATTCTCAGCTGGTGGAAGGCAGAGAGCTAGTACAGTGAAAGAGGCAGACCAGCTTGTGCAGTACTTTCCTAGCAACACCTACAGCCTGTGGGATCCTGTTGCGTTAACTTTAACAAGAATAGAAACAGAATCTCTTTCTACCTTTTTTCTTTTTCCCTTTCAAGGGTATAAATGGAGGAGAGAGATTGAATGGCCTAGCAATTGCTGACCCTTGCATTTATAGTGCTACAGCACAGCAGTAACCTTCAGCAGCAAGACATGCTCCAGGTCTAATAAGCTGCATTTGTAATCATACTGAGAAATAAATATCTGATCAGAACACTGGCCTTTCCAAGTTTGGAGTGAAATTCATACCTACCTAGCTTTTGTTTATGTGTTACTCTAAGGCATGGTTCTACCACTTGTTTTTTGAAGAATTCCTTGGTTTATGTGTAAGAAATTATTTATGCATTATTTTTGTAGGTAGCAGCTATAACAGAAAGTTCTAACAATTTGTTGTAATTCTTGTAAATTTATATTTAAATGATACTTAATTCAGTGGAGCTACTTAAGTTGTAAGTCATCACACCTAAAGACTCTAAAATGGACCATGCAGGTAGATCATTACAGCTCCACAAGGTCCTATGAGATTCATCTTAGTTCCACCCATACAGATCTGACTGTAATACAAAGGACCAAAAATCACAATCTGAACCCACTTCTCAAAATTAAAGTATACTTAAACACCACTGTGATATTAGGATACAGAAGCTATGTTCTAAGGACACAGGACACATGAGCCAGCAATGTGCCCTCATGGCCAAGAAGGCCAATGGTGGCCCACGGTGTATTAAGAAGAGCATAGCCAGCAAGTCCAGAGATGTTATCCTACCCCACTACTCTGCCCTGGTGAGGTCTCATCTGGAGTGCTGTGTCAGGTTCTGGGCCCTCTAGTTCAAGACAGACAAGGAACTACTGGAGAGAGTCCAGTGGAGGGCAAGAAAGATGATATGGGGACTGAAGCATCTCTTCTATGGGAAAGGTCTGAGAGGGCTGTGTCTGTTTAGCCTGGAGAAGACTGAAAGGGGATCTTATCAGTGTTTGTAAATATCTAAAGAGTGGATGTCAAGAGGGTGGGACCAGACTCTTTCCCATGGTGCCCAGTGACAGGACAAGGGGCAATGGGCACAAACTAGAACACAGGAAGCTCCATCTCAACATGAGATGGAGAGACCAAAGAAAGACCTTTTTGTTTTGAGGGTGACAGAAGTTCACAGGGGTCCCAAAGAGGTTGTGAAGTTTCCTTCTCTGGAGATATTAAAAATCTGTCTGGATGCAATCCTGTGCAACCTGCTGTAGGTGATTCCACCCCCCTGTGATTCTGTGATACTGAAGTTATGTTCTACATGGAAAAAAAAAGGACAAGTACAGTTGTTTTAGACTGCTTCATTTGCCCATGACTTTTGTGTTGCTTATTTTCAGGTCATTCAATAGAATTGCATAGCCATTTCCCTCGTGATAGAATTAAGAACAAAATGTACACACTTCTAGGAAGTGGAGAAGAAAGGAGTCAAGAAAGCTATTTTCATTCTAAAAGTTTGTTTGCTGCTTGGAAGCCTGAAATTGCCAGGATAGGAACACTGCAGAAGAGAATACTGAGGAAAGATGTGATAGCAATCTGCAGATGCATTAAAGGCTGTTGCAAAGTGGGAATGTCCCCTGTGTACAAAACAGAAAACAATGGGCTAGAATTGCAGCACTCTTAGTTCTGACATTAGGAGTAGCTTTCTAAGACAAAAGATAGCCAGTCCCTGGAACAGTTTAGTTGTCCTCAAGAACAGGTTAGGCAGATGTCTACCAGAAAGGATGATTGATCACAAATGAATAATTGATGCTACTTTGTGAAGGGATGGACCAGGTAACCTCCTGTAGCCTCTTCTCACCTCTTTTTCTGTGATTCTCTACACTTAAGATACTAAAGGGACGGATATTTATCATGCTTAACACTTGTCAAAGCCATTTAAAATAGGCAAGACTAAAAACCTGTGAGAAATGTTGACACGTTAATTACTCTTTTGGTATTTTGTTCTATCCCTACCTCTTTCTTATCCTTCTGATCAGTCATATCACTGTCCTCTTCTAATGAGTTACCCTCTTTTCTCCTTTTCTCGTTCTCCTGCAAGTCTGATACTCTGATATGTCATTGGAAGACAAGAGCTTGGCAAAAGAACCTCTGCTTCTCTTCACTGAGTACCACATTTGACTTGCACCTCCTCTGAGATCTCAGGATGACTGACAGACTGCACGAGTGCAATTCTGATCTTTTGCTTGCATCCCAATCCAATGATTTTCTCTGTCTTCCACTCTTATTCTACCCAATCTCCAGGTGAGTGTAAGTGCAAAACCAAACCAGCAACACTTCTGCATATTGAACATTTGATAAGATAGGAGCTGTGTTTTGAAAACATGGAGGCTGATTATTCAACTACTTTAAAATATTCAGACTGATGAAGTACCTCATCTTTGGTACCTCCTTAATCACAGTTTGGAAGACAACAATGTTTAGGAACAACCAAGAACAAATTCACATGTAGTCAAACAAGACCTACTTATTTCTTATTTTTAATAAACATAGTTGGAAGGGAGGACATCTTTGCATTAGGTCATTCAGTTCACTGCTCATAGGCCTTGTGAGCGCTCTCTGATAGAATAAGGTTTAAAAGAAAGCACTGAGGCTTTTTAGCTGCTGGCTACAACAGTAGCTTGTAGCCAAAGGTATGCTGTCTTGATAGCTTACATGTCTTACATCAAAATTTCAGAAACAGGGTGATTTACTGGGAAACAAAATAATGCAACTTGGGGGGTGTAATAATGATGTTTTGTTTCACTTGGTCTTCCATCAAAAGATACCAGGTTATGTCTTTCTAATAGTGGTGTGAGGACTCAGCCTTTCATTTTTTCTCAATTTGTCAATTTCTGCTTTCTGTCTATTAAACAAAAAACAAAAACAAACCCACAAAAACACCTCAAAACAAAACAGACAAAAACCCCCACCCAAAACAAAACAACATCACCTATGATGTCTCCCTTGCCCTTCAAATCAAGGGAAAACTCTGGAAATAACCACAAAGCAACCTCATTAACTCCTTTTAAGTGTCTCCTTACAATCTCCTTTGCAATATTGGCAACAGCCCTTGGCTGTGACTGTTACCTATCATGCTGCCAGATACTGAACACCGTTTCTTGATATGCTCCCTCTCCTGGTACCCAGCTGTTCCCTCTGGCTTCCTGTGTAAATGGCAGACTCTTCAGGGAAGGAATTAACTTCTTAATGGTTCATGGGAGGTGTGGCACTAGCCTTAGTTCAATGGCAATGCTCAGTGCTGAAAGTCAGTCTTAAGCTGCAGGCAAAGTAAGTTTCTAAGGTCTGAAAAGATGGAGATGAGAAAGAAGTAATGGTCTAAACAAAATCAAAGGATCTGTGAGCCTGATGGGACGCATGCCAGGGTATTTCATTTCAAAGACTCCAACAAAGAGAAGAGTTAGAATGAAGCATGTTTCTGAACAAAAACACTAGGAAGTTTAGACAGAGATCTTTACTATACCTTAGTATTGGACAATAGTATTCATCCTTTCTTTGTCTTATAAGTGCAGCTGTTGCAGGGCAGGGATTGCCATTAATGCTGACCTCTGCAGGGTTTGTGTCACTATCCCTAACAAAGCAGACCTATCTAGGCCAAGAACGACCCTGCTCATCAGCTGCAAGCCATGGCATCAGCTGGAGACAGAGTGCCCAGAAAGCAGCTTGCTGCCATGACTGCCTGCCAGTGGCTTCTTCTTAAGGTGGCATGAAGGGGCTCTATCCTTGTAAGTCCAGCATCATGGCTCTGAGGAAACTATGCGTGCTGCCAGAAATCTGCCAAGTTATAGCCATAGTTTGGCTATAATCACCCTGCAGGAATTCAGAAGACTTAGCAAGGTGCTCTGAGGACACAAGGTTGTGCAAGAACCATGTGAGTTAAATGACTACTAGGCCTGGAGACATTCATCTGGTGTGCTGCATCTCTGGGGATGCTCCTTTCAGCAGCAGCACCTCTACTGAAGCTGTTGTCTCTTCAGAAACACCTATGGAGAGAACTCCCCTTGCTGAGATGCAGTGCTATAGAATGAAAAACCTGTTTCAAAGAAAGGCAGAAACTCATGGTTAAACTAATAGAGTTGGAGCAGATGCAATGCCTGCCCTTCCCTGAAAGGCAAATATTGCAGGTGTACTATAATTTAAGCCAGTATAGTGTAAGCTGTAAGCTGCAGTGTACCATGCCCACACATTATGTCCCTTCTACAGGTTTGCTCCAGAACAGGTACATCAATTAAACTATCATGGTGCGTAGTTATTACTACTGAGACAGCTTTAGTATAATTTCTATGATTTTTTTTTGGCCCTCTCTCCATTATCATCAACAGTTTTCTGTTTTGCAATGCCTCTGAGACTTGGAAGAATTCTCTGAGGACAGCTGATCCTGTCAAGTCCTGCAACACAAATGAATTTACCTTTGCTTTGACAACTATCTCTGGCCCTCAGAAAGAAGTTATTTTATTTTGAAGTCTAATAGCTTTGACTTATGGTTTCTTGATTTTTCCTTTGTGGTACAGCCACTAGATCGAAAACAATGTTGGTTTTTATATCAAAGTGGAAAAAATATAGATTCCTTAACACAAGGTGAGAAGGCTGACAACGATCCTTTCCAAAGAACTGAAATGTGTATTCGTTGTCTCCTTGCTGACCAAAGCTTTTCTCTAATAGAAGTGTCTCAGCAGCCAACCTATGTGCTACAGTACCACCAGTTAAAGGACAAAGATCTATATATGCCTTTTAACCCTCTCCCATTGCAAACTATAAGGAGCTATTTAGTGTGACATTCATTTTGTTAGTTTCTACCAGCAGCAGCTGGTAGATTTCTCTTGGGTTTTCTTCAGAGCATCTGGCTTGGGTCAGGTCAATATAAAAAATTCAACAAACATCATTTATGGGACTGGTTTGAGGGGTTTTTTTTAAGCAAGGAAATCTCCTCTGTCTCCAATCTGACAAAGGGTTTGTTTCCGTTCTGTCAATGCAGAAGACGTATTAAGCGTTGCCTTTGAGGAGATACTGGACATCACTTTGTTCCTAGTGTATACAGGAGCAGGCTGTGCTTAGAAAGCACGTTATAAATGACTTGGTCCCAAACAGGATTTTAACCAAACTGAACAATTTATTAAACGAATAAAAGCAAGCAAAGGGTGCTGGGGTGCACAGTCAGCACCGGGTGCGCCCGGAGTCTCCGCCCCACCAAGACGCACACCGAACAGTCCCAGTCCCTGGCTTATATACCTTCCAGGGATAGCACAGCCCACCGGCTTAAACTGACATGCTGGAGTGCCGGCCAGGTAACCCCCACAAGACATCCAGTAGCTTTTGTCTTGCTAACGACCAGGCAGATGGTTCTGCAGGTTCGAGGAGCCTCTCTCTTCTTCCTCCCTTCTGGTTGATTAGCTTCTTTTCAGAGACAAGTTGTTTCTCCTGAGGTATCACAATGCACACAGTGCGCTACATTGTGGTGCTTTAGGCAAAACTTTGCACATCCTTTATATAGTTTGTTGCTGCTTCAACATACTTCGTTCACGACATGCAAAATCTCAAACTGTCCCTCCCAGGCCCGTGATCATACAAGGGTATGTCATTATTCCCCCAACATTATTCCATATTAACACGAATCACTTGGATCTATATCACACACATCACTTGGTTTTGTTTTACTCTGTGGTCGAAGTTGTTTTGTTGTGACAAAATATCTATTTCTTCATTTTGGACAGCAATATAATGGGTTACTCTAGGCTGCATCTCAGCTAAAATTGGAATGGAGCAAGACAGGCTGGACAACTGCTTAGCCACTGAAATGTGGGGTTAATTTTGAGAATGATTAGTTAAAAAAAGAAAAAAATCCAAGTTGCAAGAACATAAGAACTGCCATACTGATTCAAAACAAAGGTCCTGCTAGCCAATATTCTGTCTCTAACAGTGATCAGATGCTGATGTTTAGGGAAGAATAAGAACTGTGTAAGTATATATGGCTGTTCCCCCTAATGCTCTTCCAGCTTCTCACTGTTTTAAGCTTAGATCTCCCAAGCCTTTTACAGTTTGTTTATTCAGGAATTCTTCATGAATCATTCTTCCAATTATTTATCCCTCTGAACTTATCTAAACTTCCATTCACAGTGTCTGTTGTAAGGGTAAATGCTTGGTACAGTTTTATTCAACATATTTACCAATGAACTGGATGAGGGCACCAAGTGTACCCTCAGCAAGTTTGCTGATGGTACAAAACTGGGAGGCATGGCTGACACACCAGAAGGCTGTGGTGCATTGAGCAAGATCTTGATGGACTAGAGAGTGGGACAGAAAGGAACCTAATTAAATTCAACAAAAGCAAGTGTAGAGTCCTGCACCTGGGGAGGAATAACCCCAGGAACCAGTACAGGTTAGAGGTTGACCTATCAGGAAGCAGCACTGCAGAGAAGGACCTGGTAGTCCTGGTGGACAACAAGCTCTCCATGAGCCACCAATCTGTCCTTGTCGCCAAGAAGGCCAATGGTATCCTGGGGTGTATTACAAAAAGCATAGCCAGCAGGTCCAGGGGGGTTATCCTCTCCCTCTATTCTGCTCTTGTGAAGCCACATCTGGAGTACTGTGTAGAAGCTGGGGCTCCCCAGCTCAATAAAGTCTGGAGAGAGTCCAATGAAGAGCGACAAAGATAATTAGGGGACTGAAGCATCCCTTGTATGAGGAAAGCCTGAGAGAGATGTGTCTGTTCATCCTGGAGAAGAGAAGACTGAGAGGAGATCTTACCAGCCCTTATAAACATCTAAAGGGTGGATGTCAAGAAGATGGGGCCGGACTCTTCTCAGTGATGCCCAGTGACAGGACAAGGGACAATAGGCACAAGCTGGAACACAGGAGGTTTCATTTCAACATGAGGAAAAACCTCTTAATCTTGAAGGTGACAGAGGAGGGGCATAGGCTTCCAAGAGAGCTTGCGGAGTTTCCTTCTCTGGAGATACTCAAAACCCACCTGTATGCAATCCTGTGCAACCTGCTGCTGTAGGTGATCCTGCTTTAGCAGGGGGTTGGACTAGATGATCTCCAAAGGACCCTTCCAAACCCTACCATTCTATGAATCTGTGATGTCCAGAGGTCTTGTACCTGATGTGTGAAGAACCACCATTACAAGCTTTATTTGATGACTCCTAATGTCCCTAGAAGGGACAGTAAATAGTTGATCTCTATCCACTTCAGTCATATGACATTTTGTAGATGTCTATCACATCCCTATAAATCACCCTTTTTATTTTCCTCCAGAATCCCAACCCACCAAATTATTCATTGTACAGAAGCCATTCTGTACTATTTGATCATAAAATGTGGTGTTCTCTGTATCTCCTTTAAGATCTAATGTTTCTTTTCCTAAATGAGGAGATCAGAACTGCAGATAGTATTTAAAATACAGGAAACATGCATTTGGCCAGAGACGTCACCGTGGTTTTTGTCTTGTTCTTTATTCCTTTCCTTATAGTTCCTAGCATTTGATTTATCTTTTTGACTGCTGTTAAGCACTGAGATGGTGGTATCTTGGAACTATTTATCTTAACCTCAAAGTCTCTCTCACTTCTGAGTGGAACTGGTCAGGTCACAGTCCACTAGTTGATATATGAAACTAAGCTTGGTTTTGACCACAGCATTTCACAAAACTTTTTATTGCTCTGTCACGGACCTTCATACGATCTTTCAGCAACTCTGTGCTCAACCCTTGTCCTTATTATGTTGATAACTCTATCATCAGAAAACTTTGAAATTTAATTGCTCATCTTTTCTAGGTCATTTGTGACTATTCCAAACCATGTGGGTTCCAGCACAGCATTCTGCCAAACTCTTCTTCCTTTCATGAGAAATGTGACTATTAGCTCCTATTGTGCTTTACTTATAGCTGTGTTTGTTCTGTTCGAAGAGAAGGCTAAAGTAACATGTAGTTGCTTTGTTTTGTTTCTTGAGGTTGTAGAGAATGTAGAGGAAGACTCTTGCAGGTTCACACTGAAAAGAGAAATGGTCACAGACATGAGTTGCTGCAAGATTATAAATAACAAAGACTTTCTTCACACTGCACCAAGGCACCCAAAGAGCTTGTGGGATCTATATCCTTTTTCATTCAAAGCTTGACCATTCATGACTCTGAACTATGTTATCTAAGGTGTAAACTGGCATTACTTCAAGCAAGAGTGTGGACTGTATTCCTTCCAAAAGTCTATTTAAACTTAAATCCCAGGCAACTGTGAGCCACATATTTGTTGACCACTTCAGAAAACAAGTCAGAACACGCTTTCTCTTTTCAAGATCATAATTGTCATCAGGTGTGAATACATGTTGCCATTAGTAATCCACCTCTTGTAAGTGAATACCACATTCTATTCCCTTGAATCATAATCCCTTCTGAAGTTGCTTCAGTTATCAGACACTTGGTTCACTGAGTTCCCTTTTAACAAAATGATGTTTGTTTGTAATCTCCCACCTTTTCTGTATTGAACCTGGATGCAAATAATCTATATAGTAAGCTGGACATGTGCCACCAATGTGCATCTGCAGCCCAGAAGGCCAGTCGCATCCTGGGCTGCATCAAAAGAAGTGTAGCCTTCAGATAAAGAGAGGTGATTCTGCCCCTCTCCTCTGCTCTGGTGAGACCCCACCTGGAGTACTGTGTCCAGCTTAGGAGCCCTCAACACAAGAAGGACATGGACCTGTTAGAGCGCATCCAGAGGAGGGCCACAAAAATGATCAAAGGGCTGGAGCACCTCTCCTATGAAGACAGGCTGAGAGAGCTGGGGTTGTTCATCCTGGAGAAGAGAAGGCTCTGGGGGTACCTTATAGCAGCCTTCCAGTACCTGAAAGGTGCCCATAAGAAAGCTGGGGAAGAACTGTTCACGAGGGCATGTAGCAACAGGACAAGGGGTAATGGTTTTTACCTAGAAAAGGGGAGATTTAGGTTGGGTATTAGGAAAAAGTTCTTCAATATGAGGGTGGTAGATCACTGGAACAGGTTGCCCAGAGACTTAGTGGAGGCCCCATCCCTGCCGCTATTTAAGGTCAGACAGGATGGGGCTCTGAGCAACCTCATCTAGTGAAGATGTCCCTGCTTACTGCAGGTGGGTTGGACTAGGTGACCTTTGAAGGTCTTTTCCAACCTAACATATTATGTGATTCTATGATTCTATTTACCTTCTCTGCCATGGTCTTGTCCTCTCTGACTACTCCTTTTCTACGCTGGTTAAGCAAGTGCTACAAAATACTTGCCAGATACTTTGCTCCTGATGTCCAAGAGGAGAATTTACTACTACATTTAGTTCCTTTAGGAAGCTACTCCTCCGATTCTTTTTTGGCCTGGTTGATTATCTTTTCACATTTAATCTACCCAAATTTATGATCATTTGAATATTGTTTGAATACAACTTCAGATTTTTAAATGAGGCTTTCTTAATTCTAACAACCTGGTTTAGCCACTCCATCTTCCTTTTGCCAGTTTCCAAGCCTCTCTTAATACACAGTGTGCAATGTTGTTTTGCTTCCACTCTAGTGTCCTTTGGCCATCTGTAACTTTGTCACCCAATTGATGGCACAAGTGCAGTGAAATTTTTGGCCTTTGGCTTTTTTTGTGTCATGGGTGCTGGATCTGAGTAACGATTATTGTTACAAAGTTGTGCTTCCAGAAGAAATTTTGAAATAGATCTTTGTCATTATCTTGTGAAGGGCTGTGGTTCCTCCTGTGAGGCTGCTAGCTGCTGATCCACGAAAGAATCATTGACGGTTTCATCTATGGTTATTGACCCCGAGTGAATTTTCTTCTTCTACATGGAAGTAATTGAAGTGACCCGATACTTGCCCTCCTTACCAACTTCTTACAGCTTAACTCAGCCTGTCTCAGCTCTTGGTTGGGAGGCTGGTAGTATTGAACCCATCCCATAATCTTCCTCTTTGGGTCTGACATTTCAATCCAGCTTCACTGCTACTTGTTAAGGTGGATAGTTTGTTAATTCAATTTGATCCCAAGCTCTAACTAAGCATGTAATTCCATTGTAGCAGTAACACGGTATACTTTTCTCATCTGTTTACATTTTGTATTCTTATTTTTGTATTGCAGCATCCCACTAGCTATCTTTCTTCCAGCAAGTAGAAGGAGGAAGAAAACCAGCTGTAATTGATAGTTGTTCAATCACATCATCAGGAGTTTTTGATCCAATTCCTTTGCTCTCAAGACTGCAGCAGAGCTTATGCTGTTGTGTTTTGACCCTGAAACCTGCTACTCACTCTACTAATATCAACATCTGAGCTCCATCTTCCGTTTCTCTACTACTCTGCCGAGTCCAAATGCTTTCACCTTCATTGCAAATTCATTAATTCTACTCCATTTTCTTCAACTTGATAATCTTCTATTCTGGCACTTTGATTTTGTCTTCATCCCAGAGGGCAACAATATTGACTGTAACTGAAGATAGTTTTATACTTGTAAAAATTTTCTCTCTCATTTTGCCTTGACCACAAAAAGTGTTTCAGCAGATATGATTCTTACTCTATTTTTAATACAAAACTACACTTACACAGATAGCCCTTTCCAGGTTGTATCTCAGGTATTGACTTGACACCACAGACCTCTCCTTTAGGAATACAGTAAATTGTCTCATACACCCTGAGAAAGAGGAAAAACCTAGTTAGATTTTATTTTTTTCTTTCAGCATTTCAGCTTTTAAAGGTGAGTTGCAAAAGAATCACAGAATGATAGGCATTGGAAGGGACCTCTGGAGATCTTCTTGTCCAACCCCCAATCTGAGGAGATGATTTGTTGACAAGAAAGTGACTATTGGACACCACTGGAAAATGATTTTAACATAATCTCCAGGCATCAGTTAATTATTTACTTCAAATTTCTTCATATGCTTTTCATTTAGGAAACATGGAAATTTATATAAATGGTTCTATCTTATTGTTAGAATGTTGAAACAAGATTATTCAGGGCAAAGGTTTTGACTAGAACACACTTGTTTAGGTGCCACCAATCTGAATTTTTTCCCTCCTTTCAGTTTTGTGGTTCTTGACCTAGTGTTGGCTGGGATAGAGTTAATAGGGAAGTTCATTGAGAACTGTCTCCCATGAGAGGGACCCCACTCTGGAGAAGGGGAATAGTATGAGGAGTCCTCCCCCTGAGGCGGAAGGAGCAGCAGAAGCAACATGTGATGAACTGATCACAGTCCCCTATTCCCATTCTCCCTGTGCTGCTTGTGGGGAGGAGGTAAGAATTCAGGAGTGAAATTGAGCCTGGGAAGAAAGGAAGGGTGGGTTAAGGTGTTTTAAAATTTCCTTTCCTTTCTCATTGCTCTACTCTCTTTTGCTTGGTGATAAATTAGATTTTTTTTTAACTAAGTTGAGTCTGTTTTGCCCACCGTGGTAATTGCTGAATGATCTCTCCCTGTCCTTATATTGACCCACAATCCTTTCATATTTTCTGTCCCCTGTCCAGCTGAGAAGAGGGAGTGATAGAGAGGCTTTGGTGGGCACCTGGCCTCCAGCCATGGTCACCCCAACACGCANNNCCCCAGCCATAGGCACCCCAACACGCACACACACACACACACACACACACACACATATATTTTTATATATATATATATATATATATAAAAAAAGAGATATTTAACACATAAATAAGAATCTTACATTGCATCCTTTTGGTAACAAAAGTAATACTTTGAAAAACAAAAGGTTTCCAGACACATATCGAAACAAGTGATTTAAATCCCCTGTTTAAGCTCACCTCTTTTATTCTCTACTACACTGGACTATAAGCACTCAGTGTTTATTGTGACTCAGAGTAGAGCGACTAAGGGAAGACTAAGGGAAGTAACTACTTAGATTATTCAGCTTGATTGTAAGAACCCCCTAAGATGTGGGAGGCAGATGAGCAGTTAGACCACAGGAATTGGATGTGACCCTTTACTATTTTCCCCTAATTTCCAGTGACTCACTTGATGACTTGGGTAATGTCACTCACTGAATCTGTGCCCCAGCTTCATGAAATCATTCTGAGCCTCAGCTTTCCCAATAATAGAGAAGGTATAGCTGGATGAGAACAGGGTTCTCTCTGATGTGGTGGGTTGGTGTTGGTTTTTGTTGTTTTGGTTTTTTTTCCAGGATATTACATTTGAACAGTAAAAATCCAAATTATTTGCAAAACAAATATTCCCCAAAATGTTTTTGGGGAATTATCACAATTGTCCTTTATGCTTTCTTTTTGAGATAGTTGTGCTTCTTATGTTGAAGTATTTAGCTTCTTAAATAAAATACATATCACATTTTTTTCATCAGCACTGGCTCTTTCAAGAATTTAGTATAACATAAAGTTCAAACAAGTGAATCAAACCAACATTATAAAAATGAAGAAATTCTACACCACAGAAACAAAACGTTTTTTCTCCTTTTAAACAATGTGGTAGATGCTGACACATCTGACAAATGCTTTCATTTTGATGAAACTACATTTCGTTTAGTCATTAACTCAGTACACACACCGGTTTTATGACATCTGGTTGTTCTTGCGTTTCATCTGACATCTTCCTTCTTCACAGGTAATAATTATCTTTCACTCTATTTCACAGAAATATCATTACAGAACGGTTTGGGTTGGAAGGGACCTTAAAGCTCATCTAGTTCCAACCTTCTGCCATGGGCAGGGACACCCTGCACTAGACCAGGTTGCCCAAAGCCCCATCCAACCTGGCCTTGAACGCTGCCAGGGAGGGGGCAGCCACAGCTTCTCTGGGCAGCCTGTGCCAGTGCCTCCCCATGCTCATAGTAAAGAATTTCTTCCCAGTATCTAATCTAAATCTCCCTTCCTTCATCTTACCTTCTATTTCCTTCTCTTTTCCAGAAATGCACTGCTTGTTTTAAAAATATCCACTCTATTCCACATATTTAAAACATGCTTTTCTCTCAGGTTGTCTAGCTCATTAAAATAATAAAGTTGAAGGCAACTGTTCCCAGGCTGTGCTTAGCTTGAATTTTGCTGTTTCTTTTGAAAAGGGCTTATGTGCCTCAAAGTTTGTTAATCTTTTCTGATTATATCGATTGGGTAATTAAAGGTATTTTCTCCTAGAAACTTCACCTCACTACTACTTAAGGCAAACTGTTCTATCCAAACTTTAGTAATAATGCTGACTTTTAGAGTATCTTGCAATTTATGAATAGAGATGCATGAGACTGTGATGAGTCTGCAGTAGATTGTAAGGCAGAACTTTCCATAGCACATCCCCCACTGTAGGAACAGCTCTGGAGAGTGATGCTGTCTTCCTCTCACTGCAGTCCTTTTACCTGCTGCTTCTTTACAGCCTATCTGGGGAATCAGGTGTTTACTGCCAATTAGACTTTATAAAACAGCAGGAGTTTCTTGCATTCTCTTGACAAGAGTATTTCTGGGCTGCTAGCAGCTGTAGGAGGACTTCTGGCTACATGGACAACATTAGACTTCAGTGTACTAAGTACTTTGTTTATTTGGTGATTTAAATTGTTTAGATCTCACCCTGATTGCACTCTCTGCTGCAGATAGTTAAAACATTCAAGACTTTATTTTCTTTTTTTAGCAAAAAATAATGGTAATATACTATAATTGACAGCTAACAGATTAAAAAAAACCCCAATGTTTATATATTATAGTGCAAAGTATATACTCATTGTATCTATAAGCTACCTTACTAATTATATTAGAACTGTTCAACAAAACCACTGGAGCAACAATGAAATTCTTATTCCAAAAATATATGGTCCATAATTATAGGAAATGTTGTGTTAGTTCAGTTCTTGAACTGAATCATTGCTTTTCCCACTGCCAGATTGCTGACTAAGAGTGTTGGGCTTTGGCTCCTTCTGTCTGAGCCGTTACACTTCTCGGCCTTTCTGACAGATGTAAAAAGACACTACAAACTTAGGCTCATTCTGTGCAGTGGCCTTATGCAGGGTTCCCCTGAACTGAGTGGGGCTCAATCTGCCTGTGGAATCAGCTTTACACAATAGGTACAGAAGAGAAACAAAATGTAGATGATGAATTTTGGGATGGAGGGATGGTGTCAGTTCCATCACTTTTGCATTCTTTTCTAGTTACAGGAGAAAAAAATGGAAACTCATCTCAGTACTTCAGTAGATGATGTGCTTAAAACCTTGTTAGCATTCCTGGGTTAAAAAGTAATTATTAACACACATATTTGGAAAGCAGTCAGACTGAAATAAGGATCAACTGATAACAGATTTAAATCAGATAGGAG
The DNA here is from genome assembly GCA_013400835.1 of Zapornia atra. Classification (NCBI taxonomy): domain Eukaryota; kingdom Metazoa; phylum Chordata; class Aves; order Gruiformes; family Rallidae; genus Zapornia; species Zapornia atra. Next base: position 224,102 of record VZTU01017383.1, on the reverse strand, counting down.
TTTGCCAGTGCACTGTGGCACCTAAAAGGGTGTATGATTTGGAGCTGCACATACAGAAGCATCATGTCATGGAGGGGGAAGGTGACAGTTCCTGTTTATGCATTTTTGGCAAGTTGCACCTGAAGGATGGGATGATTTTCTGGAGACTGCCATGCCAGAAATACACAGCTAAACAGGAGGCAACTGAGAAGAGGAAGGGGAATAATTAGAGACCTATGGGGGTGGGACAAGGTTTCTAGTCAATTTTTTTTAGGGAAACCAAGCTATGTAATCACACTGTTTTTCTGTCAGTACTCCAGCAATACCATTTGAATCTCTTGCCCAATTTCAGAGAAGCCTCACAGCAAGGGAGAGGTCTGAAAACACAGAGTCCCCCGTAGGTTTCACGGAAATCAGCAGCAAGGTAGAGGAGACTCAGATTTGTGCACTCACTAAAGAACAGGTGTAAGTGTGAACTCAGCTGTGCTATTTGACACAAGAATCCAAAGCTGTTATCCAAAGCAAGGCTCCATAAGCTCTGATGCTGATGGAACTGCTAGCTTGTTGTTTAGAGGGGTTTTTTTTCCTGATTTTTTTTAATATATTTAAAAGAAGGCCAAGACTTCTGCCTGACAGCATTTTTTAAGACACTAGTCACTGCAAGATGTAGGCACTCATTATAAAATTATGCATAATAACAGATCTCATCCAGGACAGGCCCTGAAATATCTACCTGAAACACACTCCTTTTGTGCAGTGGTTTTTGTCTGCCTTGAGAAAGACCATTGCAATTTCTTCTTATGCTGGAGCTAGATGTGACCTTCTTCTCTTGACAAGAGACAAACTGAAATACAAGGAGTCTCATCTGAACATGAAGAAACACTTTTACTGTGAGAGTGACTGAGCACTGGCAGAGGTTGTCCAGAGAGGCTGCGGGGTCTCCATCCTTGGAGATATTCAAAAGCCATCTGGATGCAATCCCAGGCAAGCTGCTCCAGCTGACCCTGCCTGACCAGGAAATCTGGATCAGATGACCTCCAGAGGCCCCTTCCAACCTAAATAATTCTGTGCTTTTCACATTATCAGCTTGGTGCAAGTCCACACTCCAACTTCCATATTTTTTTTAATCCTTACTCTGAAAGAGCTTTCAGCTTTTCCTTTTAACTTATAAGAACCTATATATCAAATTATATCATACTATTTGTGTTCATATTGTATTTCACACAGAGCAGTATGAATTCATGTGCTTGACCCAGCATACAGCAATAATACAGAACAGACATATACATGACTGTGTCAGTAACTAATAAGCACAAAGGTGAGTAGGGTAACTTAACCTCATGTAATATTTTCTTCATAAAATTGTCTTGGAGACGTTTGGGTCTTATGGTTTTAGACCTTTATTTAGACACAATATTGTGTTTAGGTTTGGCTTAAAGCAGTGACTCTTCAACTCTAGGGCCACTGCTCTAGTGAATTAGAATCATGGAGTAATAGAATGTTTTGGGTTGGAAGGGACGTTAAAGATCATCTAGTTCTGCTCCCCCTGCCATGGGCAGGGACACCCTTCACTAGACCAGGTTGCCCAAAGCTCCATCTAACCTGGGCTTAAACGCTTCCAGGGATGGGGCTTCCAAAACCTCTTTGGGCAACCTGTTCCAGTGCCTCACCACCCTCATAGTAAAGAATTTCTTCATTCAGAAAGATGATGTCTGTCATTCTTCCTTTGTCCACTATCTCTTTTACTTCATCATAGAAGGCCACCAGATTTGTCAGGCATTATTTGCCCTTAGTGAAGCCATGTTGGCTGTCACCAATCACCTCCTTCTCCATGTGCCTGAGCATCATCTCCGGGAGGATCTGCTCCATGATCTTGATGGGCACAGAGGTGAGACTGACTGGCCTGTAGTCCCCTGGGTCTTCCTTTTTCCCCTTTTTCAAAATGGGATTATTTTTCCTGTTTTCCAGTCAGTGGGGACTTCACCAGACTGCCAGGACATCTCAAATGTGATGCAGAGTGGCTTGGCCAATTCATCCACCAGTTCCTTTAGGACACATGGGTGCACTTTATCAGGTCACATGGACTTGTGCACCTTCAGGTTCCATTAGTGTTCTTGCAGATACTTGAGCTACATCTTTTCCATTGCATGTGCATGCCTAAATTATCTGAAGGAGTGTGGACTACCTATGGATACCTATAACAATGTAATCATACCATTCCAGTCACATCATGTTTTACTTGTTTCTGATACTAAAGATAGGGTGGTGCCTCACTTTCTTATTATCATCTTGATCTTTTTAGTCTTACTTCCTTCAGTTTTGGGGTGTATGCCATACTTTTGCCTGTTGGTACTGGATGGATAAATTCCTTAGCATCAGTCTGTACCATGACGGCTATCTTCTCTGCTGGTCACAGATGGCGAGAAGTGTTTTTATTGGTTTGTTAGTACTTAGCTAGAAGGATTACATCTAGTAGTAATAACGTGGCCAGGCCCTGAGACAAATCACCACACCAGTGAGAGGAGGGTCTGTGTCTTTAACTGAGTGTGACATTATGATATTTACCAGCCCTTCATAGTGCTTTGCTTATTAACACCACTTTAATCTCTTCTGAGCCATCTGTCGGTCATTCAAGTTTCAGTTTCCTTCATGTGCTGGAAGAGTTGAGAGACTTCTCTTTCCGAGCTGAACTTGAACATTAACATTCAAAAGTTCTGGTGGTCACAGCAGCGCTTATTATGTTTTTCTTTTTAATTTGTGTTATCAAATTGTGTCCTGCAGAAAATCTCTTGAGGGGACACAAGCAGATGGCCACAGTAATTCCTCTCAAATTCAAAGGTCACGAAGGTTCATAGCTCTCAGAATTTGCGTGAGAGGTATTAGTGTGTCTGACTGAAAGCTGGTCCCTCTCCCTATTCCAAACCCAGCAAGTTTGGCAGCAAGAAGCATTGAACACTGCCAGCATAGATTTTTTTCCCTTTGGTTCGTGCCCATCAGACGATCTCTCTAGAAACCAGAGCTGTTTCCATGCTGTGACCTCGGCAGAGGCGTGACTGAGAGGTCTGAAGCACCAGTGTGTGCTAGTGTTAGTTCACATTTTATTTGAAAGTACACTTTTGTCTTTATTTCAGCTTTGCATTTCTAAGTAGCCTGAACAATTTCATTCACTGACAGGCGCGTGTCAGTGACAGGAACTATAGGCATGAGCTTCTGGACAGTGCATTACATGCAGATAATCTCCTGTAGAGAAAGGCTGTTGTTTTCATTACCAGCTCCCCAAAATTGGGTTGCTCAGAGCTGGTAGATCAGAAATTGACAGGGAAGCTATCCCTGTCTGGAGGTGATGTTTTGCTTCCTCGTGCGCTACCCCCTCAGTTGGACAGTCAGGACCATGGCACGTTTCATGGCCAGTTTTGGTGGGCCACAGCGGTGGGTCTGATAGATGAGGAGAGTTAAGAGCACCTGCCATCCCCACGGGGAGGTATGGCGGGATGATGGCACGGGTGTGACTGGCTGTAAGAAGCCTATGAAGAAAGTGCTGAAGCGTGGGACCCCAGGGAAGGGACGGTCGAGCGGTGACAGTGCTGGCTCAAGGCTGCAGCCGGAGCCCTAAGGGGCGAGTACGGCTCACGCCCGAGGGAGCAGCGACTGCACCGGGAGCCCACGGCTTCTCCGCCGCGTCAGGCGAACCCGCAGCGAGTCCACAGCACTGCTCGGCAGCCGCTGTCCCCTTCCACGGGTGGCCCCTGCCTAGGGCGAGACGGCAGCCCTGGCGAGGGACTCCTGCGGTGCGGTAACCTGGAGGAGGGCGTGAGGAGGACGGCAGTGCGGGGACCAGCGCCGTCACCGTGCGGCCGCGGGACGAGCGAGGGGGGCGGCGGAGAGAGAGGCGCGGCCAAGCCCGGATCCCCGGCATGGGCAGAGGCAGGGGCTGACAGCGCTGCCGCCCGTGAGGCAGCGGCGACGCGCCTCGGACTCCGCCTCACCGGCACCGAACTCCCCCCTCCCACCTCCCAGCGCCAGGCTCGCAGCGGCGGAGCATTTCGGAGGCGGCGGCAGCACCCTCCCTTCCCGGCCGGCCC
>VZTU01017383.1:119125-219179 GCA_013400835.1 Zapornia atra | reverse complement strand
GTCCCCAAAACCCCGCCTCTGTCAGGAGGGGCCGCTGGGTGGGGTTTCCCTGCGTGCGGGAGGCTCCGCGGCTGCCGTGCTGCCCCCGCCTGGCTCGGCCTCCGCTGCCGCCCGCCGCGGGGCTGAGGCAGCTGCCCCCAACCGCCGCCCAGCCACCCCCCACTCCCCGTCCTCCGTCTTACCGCCGCCACCCCCCGCCCCGAGCCGCCGCCTCCGGCCCGCCCGTTGCCAGCTCCCCGGCGGGTAGCGGCTGTGAGGACAGCAGTGCGTTCGTAATTAGGAAATAAATGCAGTTAGTCGTACTGCTCGTTACCGAGGTGAAGCGTGCGTGCGTGGTGGCGGCGGGACGGAAGGGGAGCGGGTTTATCCCGCTGCCGGTGGCACAGGGAGGGGTGCAGGGAGCAGGGGGTGTGGGTAGGTGCCATGTTTGGAAACCAGGTCCCCACAGCCTCTTTTGAACCTTTTCTCTCTCATTCCCACCCCCCATCCTGGCCCAACAACGCATGTGACCGCATTTTCGAGCCTCCTCTGTCAATAGGAGGCTTCAAACATAACGTTACCAAATTGCCTGCTGCGAGTGATGAGAATAAACAGATTGAAGCTGTGGCCTGTGGAGGAGAATAAGGGTTTCTCTTCTTCTGACTACCCATCAGGCCTGTTCGCTCTCGGGGGGGAAACAGTAGGAGAGGTGACTGGAATAGTGCAAAACTGTGACGTTACCCAGACCCTCCCTGCCTCGGGAGGTGTATCCTTAGTATCCTTACCTCACCGTTTTCTGGTTGCATACACCTGTGCTTGGAAAGGGATGCTCTGGAGGTGTGATGTGATCTGGATATTTTTTTTGGCAGCATCGGCCAATACCCACCTGAGCGATGCGGGTGCCGGCTCTTCCCCGTGGCTTTTCTCCGACTGATGGAGAGACCAAACCCCCGCAGGCTCCCGATGTCTGCCCCGCGTGCTGTGCGTGGTGAAGCTGGGACAGCCTCTCAGTATACTGCTGTCTCTGTCCCTTCCCGTTATCTTGCTGTCTCTGTCCCTTCCCATCCGCGCTTGACTTCAAATTTTTACAGGGGCTCCTAGGGGTGATTGCAATGGGAGGTACTGAGGCCCAGCTGCTAGTGTTGCGTGTTGCTGAGGAGCTGTCCGGGAGCAGGGTGTTTGGATCTTGGTCCAAGACGAGAGTTCAGTTTGCTGTTGCTGTTCATTATGCTTGGGGTGTGGCCAGTCTCCGAGGTGGGGTGGCTGAAAGGAGAAATGTGTCATGAAAATGCATTGTAGTCCGTGTGGGGAAACGTCAGTGAAGGATCCTTCCTCAGTTTCTATTTATCAGGAGACAATTAAATAAAGGAGTAGCTCAGAGGCTCTGAAATACATTTATCCTTCTCCCATTCCTTGTCCTCCAGCACAACTACTTCCCTATAAATATTTAGCTTTTATTCCATGAAGATTACTGGTTCTGTGATGATGTAGAACAATACTGTAAATCTTAGAAACACTGCAAGAATGAACTTTTGTAGGTAGAAATCGGAATTTCTCAGCCCTATTTTTGTTAACATGTGGTAAAGGATAAATTTCCTTTTTTTTTTTCTTCTGCTTTTCTTTTGTATTAGCATTTATGAATTTTGGACTGATACTTCACTTTCTGTGAGATTATGGAACTCGAGCAGTTTTACTAAATTAATTTGGGATACTTTAAAATTTTTAGAAGATGTCAAAAATTGTGCTTTATGAATTCGACTTGAAATTATATTATCTTCAAAGGCTTGTGATACCCCAAAATAAAAGTTTATTTCCTTAAAACAGTTCTTTCAAATCATGAGAATAACAGTCTAGGCTCTCCATTTGTCTGAGAAACTGTGATTTTAAATAGTTTGGGTTCTTTTTTTAAACACCCAGAAATTAATAGGCAATACACCGGGAAAGTAACGAATCTGTATACTCGCTTTAGCTATATCATTTGTTTTCATACGGATTATGATTTGACTCTTGAACAGAGAGCTCCTAGATTTTCTGAGATGGCTTGCCTTTTCTGTATGCTGACCACTTGCTTCCATTTTGGGACAGGGTTCAAACACATTTTTACAGATAGCAACCCTTACAAGTCTGGATTTTGAGGAAAGAATTTACTTCCATAATTTTGCAGAGGTTTGTTACGAATATACAAAGGTGCTATCCAGATGACACAGCTGTATTAGAGAAGACATAGATAGATATATATATATATATATATATATCACCACCATCCCTTCCTATTATCCTTAGTCAAAGTTTTTCTGATTATCCAAATGTCTCAGGAAAATAGCCATCAGTTTTCATTTAAAACCACCTGGCAGAGAAATGTTTCCGCCTGTAACACCCACATGCAAATCTGTAATGTCCTCTGGAAGTGAAGCTGATCTGTATTGCAAACTAGGCTGCCTTCAATCCCGGGCTGATCGGCGGCCGGATACTGTCTGTCTCATGAATCATAAGGGCTAAAAAGGGTGCGATTCTCTCCTGGTTTGGATGTCTTGATAGTTAGCAATGGAAGTTTCTACAACAGTACTTGTAATTTTCCGTTCCAGCGCTCCTCATGGCAGAAAACTGTAGGAAGGATTATTGGTTAAAGCTAGAGTATTCCTCACAGGATGATCATAAAATTGTGAATCCAAGGAAATTTGAGATGTTTCTGTGAGTAGGTGATGGATTTCAGGAGAAAAGAAAGAGATTAGGGTCATTGGAAAAGAGGCCGTGTCCCTCTCCCCTGGGTCTGTACCTCTCCTGAGCCCTGTTCCTGACTCTGAGCTAAGAGCCTTCTTGTAAACCCTCTCTGCCAGTTCATGCTGACATCAGCACGTACTGCAGCGTGCCAGTCTGGGAGCAGGGCGCTGTTAGAGGGAGCAGGACAATGGACAATGCAATGCTTTCGCTGCTTGCGCTGGAGAATGACAGAAACATGTGCTTCAGTTTGAAACCACCCGCTCGCCCTGTCAGTTTGTCGGCCCGCTGACTTTCCTTCAGCAGTCTGGGGCTAACGGAGCTTGTCACAGCCTCAGGATAAAGGCATGCAACTTGTGCTGGCCAGTGTGACTTTATTTTTCTGGGTATACTTGATCAGTGACAGACACCTCATCCTCCCCTCATCCTTTCCATATCAGATTTCAAAACGCTGTTTGTGGAAGGGGAACATCCTGCTACCCAGTGACCTGTTGAACACCTTGGAGCAATGTCTTGGGGAGTTAGGATTTTGTGAAGGTTCCTCCTTTTGGTTTTTTTATGAACAGGTGTAACTTGGTATGAGGAACACTTTGACATTAGCCAATCCTCTCGAAATTGCCTTTGCATCAAAGGCTGGTTTTACATTCCTGCTGTAGTAAGGGCAGTGTCACTAGGTACTCCTGAGAACGTATCTGTGCCTTTGTGCAGTGAAGTGTGGTCCTGGTCTTACGTATGGCACTGAAGACTCAAATCCATATAGGCACTTTGATGCTAACGTGGTGCTAAGTAGAAACTGAGGCATCTTGAGTGCAGTCCATGAAATCTTTCCGTAATGGTGCCCCTGAGAAGCTGCGTGTTCCTTTGTGTCCAGGGCAAATAGGACCAGAGCATGTGAATGCCTTGGCTGCTGAATTGGTTGCTGTCTTACACCTAAGACTGGTTGGGAGTCACAAACTACAGTCATGTGCTTCAGTCCTCTGAAAGACCTGACACTGATACAGTACCTCTATGATGTGTATCAATAGGCGGTGTTGAACTTCAAGGGCTGTTGCGACACCAGTGGCTGTTTTCCTAATGTGTAGGGGACGGGCAGTGTTACTGAGTCCAGCTACCTTTGGTGTAATAGCCTGGTGGTTAGGAAGTGGTAATAGCCTGTGGTGGTTAGGGAACCTACACCCTGTATGCTTACCAGCCTGAAGAAACTGTTCTAGGCAAGCGCCATTACATTATAGTTTAATGGAAACAGTTTGGTTCCCCATAGAGAGAAGAATGCAAAGTTTATGGGCTCAGGATTCTAACTCAATGTCAAGCCTAACAGAGGGAGCTCTCTTTGCAGAGGAGTTGTCTCGCTCTCATGCTGCATGTTTCTGGTTACCCAGGGCTGTTAATGTAGCTTTTAAAAAAAGATTTAAGAGAAGTTTAACATACGGAGAGGTCTGGGAGTAGGAAACAGGTCATCTTTCCTTGCAACTGAATGATCTCGTCTTGGGGCTTCAGAACTTTGTCTTTTTGTTCTGCTGTGGCTGGAAAAGCTTCACCTGCATGCCACACCTTTGGCAGCAGCATGGAGACCAGTGTGTTGAGTAGGTGGGGCTTTTACCATGGTAGACGCAACTCATCCACCCTTGTTTCCCTGTTTCACACTGTGCCAGATTTTGTGGGCACCTCTGAAGACTGTAGTCTCAAGCAACGCTCTTAATTGGAGCTTGGCCTTACAGACCTAAACTTCTGCTGCTCCTGTATGAATACATGTTCGCATAGGACAGTGGTAGAATGTGCCATGGCCCCCTCTGCAGACTAGTTCACATTGGAACCTATTTTTTCCTGTTTTACCTGGTAGATACTGGAGCTGAAAGGAACAAGGTTTCTGTTCAGAGGCTGATGTCTAGCCTGAAGTCCTGATGTTGCTCTACAAGTGAATGTGTGAGGAAGTGTGAGAGGGAGTTTTCAGTGGGGCTGAAGAGAGAAACAAACCATCACGTGAAAAAATGAAGGGGGAAAAACATTTTAAAGGAAAAAATAGTTTAAAAGCTTAAAGTGTACATTCAACGCTAGATAGCCTGAGGCAACTTTATTGTTTGTGTGTATAAGGTCCTTGAAGTGAAACATCCTCAGTTAATATACAACACATTTAAATCATAGACAAATCTCAGAACTGTATATATTTATATGTATGTACTTCAGCTGAAGTTTGCTTATGCCAATTGTGTGCCTCATCTCACTGGGTTAGTTAAGTACTAAGTGCAAACCACAGCAGCTGTGAACACAGCCAGTTGAGCTCCAGTTCTGCTCTCCTCAGGACTCTTAGAGCCCACCAGGACCATGCATTGGGACAGCCAAAGTACTTTTCTCCATCCCTGGTGGAACAGTAGCTTATCAAAGGGGGAACAGCTGTAAATCAACCTTAGACTAGGTTGCTAGTTACCATGGCAGTCATTTTCTGGAGCAAATTTAAAAGGGGACAAAAGCTCTTACAACCCTTCAATGGGGTTTAACAAGACTGTGAAAGAGAGAGTTTGCCAAGGTAGTGGCAATAGTAGGAAACTTAGAGACAAATGAGGTTCTTTGTAGTTTTGTAACACTAATTGAGTAGCTTCAGTAGGGAGGCTAGCAGGTATTTGAAACCTTCCCAGACCTTGAGTTATTTCAAGATTTGACATGTGAGCAAGAGTTAATAATTAGGGAGAAGTTGATCCTAACTCCCTATTTTGACCATCTAGTGTGGTATACAAACTTGATTTTAGTAGAATACAGGTCTGAGGAATCAACCCGGGTACTGATGCAGCTCACTTCTCAGTGCTGCCAAATCCTGAAGTGATTTGGAGCTGGTGAGAATCTTGTTTCAGATATCACAAGATAATGCCTGTATAATTTCCTGTGTGCACTGGGAAGCTTCCAGCCTGAACTGCTAGCTGTGTAAATCTGGAGTAACAGACTGGTCAGGAGGCAAGTGCTCTTTGACCAGTTTCCTGGAGACATTTTGTTCCCCTTTCCACACTTAACACTGTCAGAAAACATTGGATACTGCTGAAAACACAGTGGCAGCTCTTCTCCCCCTTCCCCCTCCCCTTTATATAGTACTTATGGGCACCATAAGGAAGTAGGGTTCCAAGACCTTCTGAGCCTGAGTGCTATAAATCCCCTGACAGTAATTGCCCTTCCATAAACAATAGGTAGGAGAGAGGTAGGATCATCCTTCATCCCTTCTGTTCACACTGGGCCATTCTGCAAGAATAAAATGAGTCAAGGGGCCATCATGAGGAAGCCTGCCTCTATCCTATCTTTAGTATAAAGGATCTAAGGCACATCTATAGCCCAACTGAGAAGATAAAGCAGGAATTGAGAGTTCTGGGAACTGGTTGTGCTTTTGGCACCAAGGAATTAAAGGATAAGATAGATAAACAATACCAAGACTCCCTCCTCTGAGTCAGACTCCCTCTTCCTTATTCTTTCCATAATACTGTGAATCTCACTTTCTGTGCAGGGGAGCTGGAGGAATGGAGGATGCCCTCATGTCTGCTGCTTGAAAGCCTTTATTTCTTCCCTTGTACATAATGGGGTTTGGAACCACCATGTTTCAGGCTCTGTGATGGAGCAGGGAGCAGAGTGCAGGTTGCTTACTGTGTACACGGGTCATTTAAGCCCCTAGAGACACCCAGACAGACCGTTTGTATATTGCTTTGTGCCTCTTCTTGTGTCACCTCTGATCCTGACACTTGAGTGTACAAATCCATGTTGAAACGATTTTACTCTTGGAGGAGTGTATGAGCCTGAAGATTGTCTAGTTCAGTTCCCTACTCAGAGCAGGGCCACCTACAGCTGGTAGCCCAGGACTTTTTACAGATGGCTTTTGAATATCTCCAAGGATTGAGACTCTACAGCCTCTCTGGACAACCTTTTCCAGTGTTCAGACAGCCTCACAATAAAAAGTTTCCTGGTGTTCAGAGGGCACCTCCTGTGTTTCAGTGTGTGCCCATTGCCTCTGGTCCTGTCACTGGGTACTGCTGAGAAATTTGGCTCTGTCTTCTCTACTCCTCCGTACTGGGTGGGGGTCTGTACAGACTCTTAAGACCCCCCTGAGCCTTCTCTTCTCCAGGCTGAACAGTGCCCACTCTCTCATCCTTTTATTACGTGATGTGCTCCAGTCCCTTAGCTAGTTTCATGGCTCTTTGTGGCATTCGCTCCAGTATATCCATGTCTGTCTTGTACTAGGAAGCCCAGAACTAGACTTACCACTCGAGATGTGGCTTCACCAGTGCCGACGCAGAAATATCATCTCTCCTGGTATGCTGGCAGTGCTTTTAAAATGCAGTGCAGGATGGTGCTGGCCACCTCTTGCTGCAAGGGCACTATGCTGACTGATGCTCCACTTGGTGTTGACCAGAAATCCTCAGTTGCTTGTCTGCAGAGCTTCTTTCCAGCTGGTTGGCCCCCAGCGTGTACTGGTACATGGGATCATTCCTCTCCTTCTGCTGGACTTGGCATGTCCCTCTGTAGAATGTTTTAAAGTTTAAGATGGAGACCACAGAATAGAATCATAGAATCTTTAGGGTTGGAAATGGTCTCTAAGATCATCAAGTCCACTGTATCTCGGGGCACCCAAGTCCTTGTCCTTGACCAGTATCTAATGTGTTCTCAAATCAGTCTGACTCATTCAGGGGGAGGATTGATTGTGGTCACTGCTTTGAAACCCCTCTTTACTGTCTAAGGCCCTTCCTCAGAGAGAGAGAGAGAGAATTCAACAGTGCAGAAACTGTTGTTGCCTTTTGGCCAATGGAAACCTTGGAAATAATTTAGTATCACTTGAGACTTCAATTTTTCACCACTCTGAGGGGGCACATGTGGCCAGAAAGCTCTCCAGATCAAAGGAAACAATTGTGACCTCAGAATTTCAAGGAGGGTTTTCATGAGTTTCAGGGAATTTCAGAGAATTGATAGTGATTTTTACGCAGGAATGTGGACTGAGTAGTCCAAGGAGATTGCTATATACAGTCAAAATGTGTTCACAACTGCACACAGTCATGCAGTAAAGCAATTACAGGACAGTCATTGACAGTTCTACAGGGGGCCCATCTCGTTGCCAAGGCAGGAGTAGGAGACTGTCAGCAGACAGTAACAGATTCATAGGAATTTCCTCAGCAGGAGGTGACAGGGGATGACAGGCAGTAATAAACATACCTACCATGTTCTAGACATGGACTTCAGATCAGCATATGCTGAAATTTTGTAAAGTGTGAAGTGCAAACTTTCGTCCAGAGCTCTATTATGACCTCAGTTTCATTGGTTAATTGAGATGCACTGGATGTTATTTCCATGCATGCATCTTCCCACGCTTCTCCACTTGACACAAGAAGCCTCCAAAGCTTCAGAGAATGGCTTGGGTTGGAAGGGACCTTAGAGATCGCTTGTTCCAACCCCGCTATTATGGGCAAGGACACCTCCCGCTGGACCATGCCTGGTTTTGTTCTGACATTGCACTAATACTTTCTGACTGAGAAGTCTGTGAGTGTACAAATTCATGGGCATTATCTGTGCCCTGCAGAAGGGTGAAGACAAAGGCTGGATGAAATAGCATGACCTCTGGGAAGGAATTTCTCAAAGTGCAGCATTGCTATAAACCAACATCTGACGAGGAATTATGCAGAAGAGACGACTTCTCTAGAGGGAAAGGTATCCTCTTGTTGGTTTTTTCCTGGAAAATAGCAAAGGGAGAACAACATGAAGAGAGATTTGAAATTCTCAGTCTTGTGAATGCCCTTTAATTTCTAAAGACTCATGTGAAATTTTTTTGCATCCTTGGATACAGGAAAGGAACCAACAAAGATGTAGTGTGCTTCCTTCACCAGGCAGTTCCTAAGCATTTTAAGACTTGAACTTAATACCTTAAGAAAAGGCTATGTAAAAAACTGCTGCCCTTGTATCCAGGCATGCTGGGATGCAGGCGTTATTGAAGGTGGAGAATGACAAAACTGAAATTTTATTTGTGGTTAGAACCAGTAATAACTTCTAGCCAATTTTACCTTCTTCACTCTACCCACTGGTACCTGCTGCATTTGTCTTCTCCCCTGGGCCTACCAGTTTTAATTAATAGATGCTGGTGTGCAACTACGTTTTGGGGGAAAAAAGCTTGAGTGCCTATAGTTTGATTCTAATTCCCAGTGATCAAATATATAAGAAAATCTTATGTAATCAGTTACAAACACAGAATGGTCCCATTCTGCTTTTTGGAAATATTTGCATGTAATTTAGACTTACTGGAATGATTTACACCTGATCACGGTTGTGTGATCCATGTATCAGATCTGTAAGGATGTGGATAGCTTATCAGTTCTCTGCATCTGTCAGGAGTTGCAGTTGTTTCATCCCTGCTTTTTACTTCACCGATCTGGTAAAACATTATGCAATGTTTATGGTGTTGCCCAGTTTTGGAAACTAGGCAGTAAATGTTAGTCAGAGTTATTTTTGGTTTTCACAACAAACAGCAGAAAAGAATGCCACTATCAGTTTCCTTTAACAGTTACTTGGGTAAGACAATTTGCACAACACGATAGCATTGTAATTCTTTATTCTTAAAACTGAAGTGATCATCCTCAAAATTTGATTTTATATAAGATATTTCGGTCCAAAGAGAGTTTTAAACAAGAAAGCCATGTACCAAATATATCTCCTGGCACTGTTATAGAGGCAAGAGAAGCTAGTTGCAATTTTCAGAATAATGGCACACACAAAACCATTCATATTCTTGCCACTTCAGAGGCATGAAGAGACATGGCACGATGAATAGCTCTTTCATGACAGTTCTAGATTGAACTAGGACATCTACTTTGGCACTTATTTCTGAGTTTGTTCCTATTGGGTGTGTCTTATTTTCAGTGTCAGGACTTTGGGCACTTTATTTAGGATAAGCATTGTTAATATCATTGAAAATAGGGGATTGTGTCTGACTGTGTGTTTTATTTTTGGGTATTTGTAAAAAAAATGGGCAGTGTTTGAAATCACCTAGCTTTTTGGTTGGTCTTTCCTATGTTGAGCCCTCTTGGAATCACTGAAGGTCAGTGTACGTACGCTCTGAGAGCTGCTTTTTGATCAGGGGTGAACCTAGCAGATGAAGCAACACTTTTTAATGATGACAGTGGTGAATCTAGCAAGTTAACTTTCAAATTTTGAAGATCTGTGATGTAATCAAAGGTGGGGTTTTTTTCTGTATTTTGAGCTTTAGATAAACTCTAAATTCCAGTTAAAGTAGTGTTGTAAATGCCTCACGTCAAAATACAGTTATTTACCTTAAGATCCGTAACAGGGTTATTTTTTTAAACTTCATTATGTGAAATTTATTAGGACATTACTCATGATGCAACACAGCCCAACCATGCTATTTCAGTGTAAGTCATAGAATCATGGAATCACAGAATGTGTTAGATTGGAAGGGAGCTTTAGAAGTCATTCACTCCAACCCCCCTGCAGTAAGCAGGGACATCTTCACTAGATGAGGTCGCTCAGAGCCCCATCCTGTCTGACCTTAAATAGCACCAGGGGTGGGGCCTCTAGTACATCTCTGGGCAACCTGTTCCAGTGATCTACCACCCTCATATTGAAGAACTTTTTCCTAATACCCAACCTAAATCTCCCCTTTTCTAGGTAAAAACCATTACCCCTTGTCCTGTTGCTACATGCCCTCGTGAACAGTTCTTCCCCAGCTTTCTTATAGGCACCTTTCAGGTACTGGAAGGCTGCTATAAGATCTATAAGGTCCCACCAGAGCCTTTTCTTGTCCAAGCTGAACAAGCCCAGCTCTCTCAGCCTATCTTCATAGGAGAGGTGCTCCAGCCCTTTGATAATTTTTGTGGCTGTAATTAGAGTTGTATTGCAGAGAAAAAGTCTACTCCTCTTTCTACATCTTATGCTAGGAGGCCTAATGAAAGATGTTACATTTTTCTGCAAGCCTAGTTTGGCCTGTGAGCTGAGCAAGCATTACAAGTTTTCTAGCCACTGCTCATGAACATTTTGTCTACATTTTTGTAAAATATATTTAATATATTAATTATATAAAATATAATTAATTCTAAAGTCTTTGAATATACCGTGAAAGCTTCAAAATCATATCAATAAACCAGGAGTTTCTGATTTTCATACTGATACATGGTTCTCTTTCCAGATATTTAGCAAATTTACAGTCCCATCCTACACAAACAAACCAAAGATTTAACTGAGCTGTTCACATCAGTATGTTTTAATCATGTGCAAGTATTCTACAGATCAAATGGCTAGTAATAGGACTTCTGAGAGAAATGGCAACGAGGCAGTTTACATAACAAAAGGCCATTTTGGAACTGGATGTTTGAATATGTTTAGTTGTGTTTCAGGCCATGATTTGGTAGTGTAACTGCTTTCTTTTGACAGTTCCCTTAGTCTTGGAAAAAGCATCAAGACCTATGCAAAACCAGACACGATTGCTGTCTGAGGTACTAATCTTTTCTTTACACAAGTTCTTCAGCACTTCAGCGTGTTTAGAAAGCAGTCAGAGTAATTTGTCATTTATATTCATTACTTTCTGAGTTTTTAATTAGCCTTTTATACAAAGATATTTTCAAAATAAAATCTTTGTACTTTTGCATATTTGCAGTATTAACTTTAGAATCATTTTGACATTTGACATCAGGAGACAAAATTTTGTACTGATTAAATTAAATTTCACAGAAGTCGGTGAAAACATAATGTGGAAGCTTTGGTGGTAAAAGGACATGAACAATCTATGAGTATTTATGAGGTGAGAAGTCTCCTTGGTACTGTTATTTATTGCAAAGGTTTTGACATTGCATGACAAACTTCAGCTATACAGTTTAATGTTGTGCTGGCTATGTGTTTTTAGCTATCGATGTAGATGGCTGATGGAGTGCATGGTGCACGGTGCATGAAGCTAGGCAGCTGAGAAAAAAGGACAGAATTTATGAGTACTCTAGATCAACCTAGTTTAACTCTATTAGCTTTGGGCACCGGATGCCACCTGCAAAGTGTCAGGGTAATCGTTTTGCGCTTCATGGGTGAGAATTAGAAAAGATTTTCTATGTGTATGTGTGCTTGTGCCTAAGAATATGGAACCAGGCTGCACAGAAATGTGTACAAGTTGGTTTATGGACTTTAATTGCAATATGCTTGCAGTTTGAGGTTGGACCCGATGATCTCTCGAGGTCCCTTCCAACCCCTACGGTTCTGTGATTCTGTGATTATGTTGCTGAGCATTGCTTAAAAAAATGCAGAGACCAATGGTGAAATTTGATCAGGAGCTGAAAATTTGGAACAGTTTTGCCTGTATCATGAGGACAGGTAACACAGTTGAACAAGTTGCTGCTGTGGACCAGCAAAACATTGTACTTCTGTGGTCTTCTCCCTCTGCTGAGTTTGATTACTTTTGGAGGATCACTGCCTTGGAACAAATGCCACCAGAAGCACATCTCCTAGCTGTACTAAGACTTAAGAGTTGTTGAGCCTGTTTAGATGGGGTATGTCCTTGTAAGTCTTGCATTTTGCAGAAAGAAGCACATTTTTCTCAAATACATTCAGATTCACAGAATCGTAGGGGTTGGAAGGGACCCCCAGAGATCATTGAGTCCAACCTCCCTGCCAAAGCAGGTTCCTTAGGACAGATCATGCAGGTAGGCGTCCAGATGGGTCTTAAATATCTCCAAAAAAGGAGACTCCACACCCCCCTGGGCAGCCTGTTCCAGTGTTCTGTTACCCTCACTATGAAAAAGTTCTTCCACATATTGGTGCAGAACTTCCTGTGCTCCTACTTGGGGCCATTGCCCCTTGTCCTGTCCCCACAGACAACTGAAAAGAGATTGGCCATTTCCCTTTGTCTCCCACACTTTAGATATTTATAAACATTAATCAGATCCCTTCTCAGTCTTATTTTCTCAAGGCTGAACAGCCCCAGTTCATTCAGCCTGTCCTTGTAAGGGAGATGCTCCAGGCCCTTAATCATCTTTGTGGCCCTCCGCTGGACTTTTTCCAGATCCCTGTTGTTTTTGTACCGGGGAGCCCAGAACTGGATACAGTACTCCAGGTGAGGCATGACCAGGGCAGAGTAGAGGGGGAACAGTAACTGTTCAGTAACTCAGCAAGCTTATGTACAGTTACTTTCACTTTTCTGAAGTTCAGTACTTCAGAAGCAATAAAATACTTCAGAATAGCGAAACCAAGACATGGTTACCTACATTTCTAAACAGACCCCAACCCAACCCATTTACCACCTTGAAAAGTGTTATCTGTATTTTTTATAATTACTTTGTGTTCCGCATACCCCTAATTTCCCACTGTCTTCACCACGTATTTTATTTTCCTTTGTGTTCTCTAAAAAGCTTTTTTTCAATATACGCATAGGAAGGAACTGTATTCACTCAGAGGTGTAGTTTGCAGACTTATATAAATTGATTCTGATAGTGTGTATGTAAAAAGTGTGTAAATTCCTTTGAGATTAAACGCACAGTACATTTATCTTATGTTTCAGAGCAAAATTAGATATTGATTTTTTAATGAGAAATCTATTCTAAGAATATAGAACCTCACTAGCATATTATTTGTATTTTGTGTTTTTAGATGATTTGATATTGATCGTAGATTTTAAATTTAAAAGCTCTCACATTTGTAAGCAAAATATCTTCATAATTTATTTTGCAATTTTTTTAAATTTTTTTGTAGAACTACATTTAATTAAACCAAAACATCCTCCCTTAAAAGTCTTTTTTCAAATAATTATAGCACTCACTGTAAAATAACTTTCAGCAGGAACTGTTGGGACTGGACTGACCAGTTCAGGGAACCAGCAGTGAATTTACAGGTTTGTTCACCTGCAACATCCCTTTTTCTGATGGGGATGTTTCAAATTCTAAGCTTGTCCTCGTCTGAACAGGTTTAAACAGCCTGTGTGGAAAAGGAGCTGGGGAGTTTTGGTTGCTCACTCTGTCTCTCACATCCAACCAAGGTGATCTTTTTCTTTTTTGCCTGGTATTTATTCTGCATGTGATCAAAGATTAAAAAAAAACCCAACAACAACGCAAACCCCCCCAAACAATAGACCCCTAAGGTTTCTTTGAGGTAAAGTAAAATTAATTGAAGTTAACAATGTGAGGGAAGAATCTTGAGGAGAAGAGCAGTAATAGTAGTGCTTCCTATTCTGTAGGGGGGTTGTCCTCTTATTTTTTTACAGGGTTTGCAGTCTGGCAATGCTTTCAGCTCTCTCCTTGCAGAATTTATGGTCAAGTATGCTTTTTTCTGTCCACATTTAAGTGTTTGCCATATTTCTCTGAAATCAAGTCCTTGTCAGAGTGATTCATGGTTTCTGTCACCTTCTGTCTGCAACATATTGTGCACGGGATTACCCTTGAAGACCGTCCTGTTGATGTCATACTGTGCCTTTTTACTTTTCCCTCTGCTTCCTATTGCTTATATTGCAGCTTAAACTGGAGCTTTCCTTCCTGGGTACTGTCAGATGAACGGAAGTCACCTGAGACCACAGAAGAAAGTGTTCTTGAAATAGAGAAGACAGGGAACTTTCACGTACAGCTTTAATGGAGGGGCCTTAAATTTGAGAGCTGTCCATGAAAGCCAGAGTTTGATGAACTTTGTGCGAGGGCAACTCGCTCGTGATGTGAAAGTTGCAGAGGTGGAAAGGAACTAATCTTCCTGGCAATTTACTTAATGGTGTAAAATACCAGGTGTTAAATTTTGAAGACAGGCCCTTGCATGGCTGGCATTCATAAATAAACCAAGAAAATCAATAAGTGACTTCGGCAACTGCCACCCTTTTGACTCCCTTGTCAGAGGCCAACAACTGAATGAACAAGAAAATTAAAAGTGTTTTCCCTGAAGGAGAAGGAAAAGTAGCTTTTCCTCCAGGCTGGAGCTGAGGCCACTGAGGGTATGGGAAAGCTTTTTTTTTCTTCTCTGTTGCCATAGTTTGTCTGAATGTAGCAGGCTGCAGTATTTAAACTGTGAAGTTGTGCCCTTCATATTCGATATCAAGTTGTTTGTCTTTCAGAGAGCTGCACCCCAGGGCTGTCAGCCTCCTATTTTTCACTAGCTCCCAAAATAGTTTTTGTTACATTTTGTAAACCTGAAGAATTCTACTACTGTCTGTTCGCTAGAAGACAGTTCAAATTATGCCCTATAATACTGTGGTGCTTCCCACTTGAATTCTAAACCAGTTTAGGGTGTGTATGTCTCTATCTTGTAATATATTTTTCACTAAGGCTTTCAACTTTACTTACCTTCCAGATGTTTAAATCATCATGGTTAGACCAATGTATATTACATATAGATCTTACATATTATATACAATATACCCAGTACATCAGAGTTAAATCTGTAATATTTTAGGAACACATGCAGGAGTTTTTTTCCTTTTCCTCATTCCAAGCACTGTATATTGATAAAATAAAATCCTGGAGAAACCAAGTTAACCTAAGGAGCCATTCTATACTTATTAAATTGCATTTCTGTTTCAGGTGGGCTTCCTGCAAAACTGTTAAGGAAACTGCAGTGTAGTTCAGTGCAAACACCATGCTTGGTTCTTAAAATGTGGGTAAGAGGATGAACTGCAGTTGGTGTTGCTCAGAGACACGAAGCACTGTCCAGTTCTGCCTGTCCCCGGGGTATGGTGGCAGCATAGAAGCCATGCTTGTGACTCCTGCGGGGAAATTTAATTGGTTAAACAGAGGTGTCTGCTACTGTTTGAGATCTCCAGTGGTACCCCTCCTTGTCTTCAGGAGGGAGGGAAGGGTGGGAAGCTGGGTGCTGTTTTAAACCAGGCTTTGCAGCAGTGGGTAGCAGGGAGTGAAGGGAACTGGGGAGCAGGTAGTGGTTTCTGTAGTTGACTGGGATGGGACTCCCTTGGGCACATGATGGGTGGGTATTCCCTTGGCTGGAAGTGGCCCCTTGGACCATCCGGGTTTCATTGGTGGACACAAACAGCAATGGCAAGAGCCTCAGCTCAGTCAGTGGGTCTGAATTTGGTTTCAGGCCTGTGCAACAGCCTGCCACTTTTTCCAGATCCCTCCTGTGGGATTTTTGAGATTGCTTTCTTTCCTTCAGGGATCTCTCATTTTTCAAAATAATATGGCTATCGAGGTAAAAACATGTAAAAACACACTCCTCCACATAAGAAGCAGCACCTTTTGATTGTGAATTATCACAGAAATGCTGTCAATGAAAACTACATACTTTGTTCAATAAAATCCTTACTGTATCTTATTATGTTAATCCTGAGTCTCGGGCTAGCTGAGCTGTTTTAAATGTCCTCACAGGGTGGCCATCAGATTAATGAGAGAAGACTACAAAATGGTTGGCATTTTGCATTGCACTGGCGGGGCTATTCACTAGAAAAAACATGGTTGCTTAGTTGCTATGTGAGAGAATGCAGGAAAGGAGAAGATGAGAGTGTGGGCTATAGCCTTGTGAGGGACAGCAGCAAAGGGGAAAGTATGTGGTGGATGAGCAGGAAAGTACCTGAGTTTACAGCAGGAAACTAAGAAAATGCACATCCCTTAAGGCACAAAAAGTTGGACTCAGGGCATGTAAGTGGGTCTGTTGGGATCACACAGAGGAGGAATATGTGGCAGGGAAGAGGTGTGAGGGGAAAGCTGGAATTAGCTGGGGTGGGAGCCTGGAAGTAGGCTGAGAGTGATGCAGCTGCCTATTCGTCTAGTGCAGAACAAGCATAAAATAGCACTTCTGCACACTGGGAATTGCATAATGAAAAGTGATGGATCCTTTGGTTGCAGACCGGGGGCTTGTGTATTTATGTGTCTGTTTCACTTTGGGTTTGAACTGGAGATGGTTAAGCACACAAATCGGGAGGAGGTGAACATTTATTTGCAGTGTGAAAATAAATAAATTAGAAGGCAAGTAGAAAATGCAAAGGTTTGGAAATGCTCAGAGCGTGAGCCAGCCTCAAGCCTGGGAAGAGAGGGGTCCGAGTCATTAGGTTCAGACACTTGGGGCTTGGCAGAACTGCTTTCCGGATCTCGGCAGGCTTGGATGATGCAGCGAGAGCATCCGGAAACACAGGGTGGCTTGACCGAAGAAGGAACTGGACACCTCAGTGGGTTTGAATTCAGTGTTCCCAGAAAATCAGCATTTTATAGTATTACCGAACTACTCATGGGCTGCCTCTAGGCTTCTCACTGGAAGGTAGGTCCATGTAGGAGAACTGGTCCAATTGAACAGGGAGGGTGGTTAGGTTTCTTCCTTGTTTGTAGCAGATTGCGAAACCCAGCTCAGTCACATCTCCGAGTTCCTAAACCTGTAATAATGCAATTTTCTTTTTTTCCCAAAACAATTTGCTGTGTTAACTCAGTCTCAGAATTGTTGAGACCTTTAAATATTTGGATTTTGCTTTAATCTTATTATTTGTAAGAAGAGTACTTCTTCCAGTTAGGACAGGGCCCCTGCTATCATGGAGCTGTACTACAGAGGGTTGTGGAAGGGCCCTGCACCAGGAGCTTACCTTCTGAACAGAGTAAGCAGACAAAAGGGAGATGAGGTATAAAGAACACAAGTATATGAGCTGTAAGGCAGCACTGAATGCCGTGTTAGTGTCAGAGTTTATAGGCAGGGTGCCACGTCCCCTGCATCTGTCCCGCCTTGTCATCTCCAGTTTGACATATTGGAGGCTGTGTGCATGCACATATTAATCTGTGCAGACTTGGTGCCTGAGGGAATGGTGTGTATTTGTGTGGTTTTGTTTTTAATTAAAGGTGGCATCTCTGCTTTTTGGGTGGGTGAAGAATGGAGTGAAAAGGAAATCAGCTGAATTGAATGAAAAAGGAATAAAGGATGTTGAAGTTGGAGGCGAGGATGCAGGTGCAGCTGAAAGGCTGGGCAGGTGAGAAGAAGGGAGAACAACTGGGGCAAAGAGATCACTGTACAGCAGAGACCTTAATCAAGACCATAGAAAGTGCTCAGAACATGTGAAGGTCCCTGCGTTGCTGAATCAGCAGCTGCCCTTGGCTGGGAAATTTTCCTGGTACTTTTCTGTAGTTTTTCCCACACTGTGGTGGGCAGGGTTAACTCTTCGGTCCCCAGGCAGCATGTGGACATCTCCATGGTATATGCATGTGTCTCCGTGCATATACATACTATATATAGTAGTATATATAAAAGTAGGGAGACAGCGTTAGAAAACTGCCTCAGTACTTAAGTCTCATTGGCTGCATAGTGTCAAGAGGAATGAGCAAATCTGGTGATAGGCAGTCTTACTTTACTCCATGTGCTTTTTGCTATCAGCAGCCTGCTTGGCTCCTTCTAGCCCAGATCCCACCACCAAGAACATCTGGCTGGTCCTCTCTTCGTTTTCCTCATTCTGCATTTTTCTGTCCCAACATGTGTCTGCTAATTTTGATATTCGGAGTTCCAAGAAGTCAGGATATGGGAGTAATGCTGTGACACATACATATCTTGGTGGTCATCCATCAGAAAAGCAGGGCGATGAATGATACTATTCTTCTGAAAACATATTTTTTCCCTTTCTTTTGAATTAATGTGGAATACCTGAAAGGTAACAACCCTTGATACTGAATTGTCTTAACCACAGCTACAGGCAATACCCAGAGCATCTGCTAGAATCCACCTGTTCTGGACGGGTGACTTTAAGATGATTTAATGATTTGTTTCCTGCATCTTCAGTGCTTTTGGTTGAACTTTGAGGGTAGAGATTTGCCAAAAGTGCTAACTGTGATGGAAGTTTGCTGATACAGCTGTGTGTTTGCCAGAAATTACAATCAAGAGTGTGAGATTTTTTTCAAAGGTGCACTGCGCTGCTGTGGTGCTGAGTATGACTGTAGCTGGAGGACTTCTGGCAGCCTGTAACACATGTCAAAAGTAATTATCAGTCATTGTCATCCAGAAAATGTGTCATTGTTCTGCTAGTGCTACTCTGAGATTCATACTTCTTCATTTCACTTCACGAAACAATCAGTTAAGTTATTGGACAGAGACTCAAGATACAATTAACCTTTGTGTGCTGCCACTCTTGAGAAGCTGGAGTCTGCCTGTACCTCAGGTCTGCATTCATTAAACTGAGATAATGCTTTTCTCTTCCCTTCAGATGTTCGTCTTCTTTCTTCAGATCATTTCTTGTCTGGGTGACACTCCATTTCTCTGTGTTTGGATCGCCCCAGGCTTTGCTCCTGAGAATGTGGGGTCTCAGCAGAGGTCTCAGGGTGCAGTGCTGCAAGGCAAAGCAATAATAATAAACCCAAATAACTGGCTTTGTTGATGTCTGCAGCTGGGTCTGACTTCATTCTCTGTACCAAAATTGGAACTGTGTTTGGAGTTCTGCTATAGGGACTGCTGCCTCCTGGGTGGTGTAGCTTCATCCTTTGTTCAAGGTAATAATTTTCTAAGAAGCAGATATGAATACAAATCATTTTGGTAAAGCAAGATATAAATTTACTGTATAGGATACATGGTACAAGGAATTGCTATTTTACAATGGTAGCTTAACACACTTTATGAGAAAGTTTTCTTTGCTGCTTTTAAACTCAGACATTTCATGTAGTTAACTCAGTTAGGTAATGCATCTTCTACATAGGCACAAGTTTATCAGTTACCAAAATGTATTGCTGACAATACCCTTGAATTTTTCCACTTGCTTTCTCTGTCCAAAGTTGGCCATGCAGCTCAGTGACATACCTAAATGCTGTTTTAATTAAGAGGCACAGATCACATGAGGTTTTGATGTGTGTGCTCCGTGCACATTGTGAAGTTATTTGTGACTGTGTACAGATTTGAATCACTTAAAGAGCAGCATTTCTTTCTGCGTTGTAATGTCATGCTTTTGGTGTTTGATGACAGGGATTTTGTTAACTGCGTGAACAGGGAGTGTGTTTAACAAAACTCTATTTGCATTAAAATGCACTCCATGAGAAGTTCATAGAATCATAGACTCATTTAGGTTGGAAAAGACATTCAAGATCAAGTCCAACCATTAACCTAGAACTGCCAAGTCCACCACTAAACCACATCCTTAAGTACCACTTCTACACTTTTTTAAACACCTCCAGGAATGGTGACTCAACCACTTCCCTGAGCAGCCTGTTCCAGTGCTTCATAACCCCTCTCAGTGAAGAAATTTCCCTAATATCCAATATAAACCTTGCCCAGCACAACTTCAGCTGTTTCCTCTTGTTCACTAGCTTGTTATTTGGAAGAAGAGACCAAAACCCACCTTGCTGCAACCTCTCTACACAGGTTATAGAGAGTGATAAGGTCTCACTCTCCTCAGCCTCCTCTTCTCCAGGCTAAACAATCCCAGNNNTCACTCCCCTGAGCCTCCTCGTCTCCAGGCTAAACAATCCCAGCTCTTCCAGCTGCTCTTCATAAGACTTGTTCTCCTGACCCTTCAGGAACTTCCTTGCCCTTCTCTGGACATGCTTCAGCATCTGAATGTCTTCACTGTTGTGAGGCCCCAGAGAGGTTGTGGAGTCTTTCTCTCTGGTGATGTTCAAAACCTGCCTGGATGCCTACCTGTGCAGCCTGCTCTGGGTGATGCTGCTCTGTCAGGGTTGGACAAGATAATCTCCAGAGGTCCCTTCCAACCCCTACTTGTCTGTGATCCTGTGATTCTGTTGTTGGGACCCAGGTACAGGATGCGGCACTGAGCTGTGTTAAACCTCATACAATTGGCCTTGGCCCAAGGGTCCAGCTGGTCTGGATCCCTCTGGAGAACCTTCCTACCCTCAAGCAGACCAACGCTCCTCCACAACTTGGTGTCATCTCAAACTTAACTAAGGGTGCACTCAATCCCCTTGTCTAGATCATCAACAAAGATATTAAGATGGGAGTCAATTAAATGTTCAAACATCACCTGGTTTTATTTCATTATAAAAGATGGAGGCAGACAATGACATCATATCAGAGCTGTTAACCCATGTATTGCTCCTTGGCCATCTTTGCATTGTTTAAAGAAGGCTGATTCACACTATGTATTTCTCTAAAGGTAAGGTTTTATTTCTTACATAATTGTGCAAGCTTAGTACCATGTGCCACAATATTGTATTTCCCTCTAAGTCATACTTATAATGTCACTCAAGGCCTAATTGTTAAGAAAAAGTGGAAATACCTGCTGTTTTTTTGAACAGAAATCCCTCTTGTGCTGGTTGAATGATCATGAATTTGCCTTTGGGGTTCTGCCTTCAGAAAAAAGACGTCAGAAAAGCTGTTTTCTGTCCTGGTCAAGGTGGCCATTCTCTCATAAACAGCTGCTAACCTCAGTGAAAGAAAGATAAAGAGCCCTGCAGCTAGGAAAATGTACCGAGGACCTTTAAGCACATAGGCAAATAATATTGAAATAGAGTTTACGTACACCTAGCAGCCCACGTTAGCAATACATGGTATAGTTCTTCTGAAATAGGAGTCCTTTATTCCAGTCTCCCTTCCAAAATCTTCTTTCTAAGCACAAGGTTTAAAAACTTTTTAAAATACAATTTAAGTTTTTAAACATTAAAAATTTGCTGGAGTTTTTACAAACTTTTCATCAGACATTTATATTAAAAAATGTAATCAATATACAGAAAGGTGTTGATTTTAATATATTTTTTTAAGCCAGAATGGGATCTGAAGGTAACACTAAGAATAGATGTGGCTCCAACTTTACAAAAGAGATTAAAAAAATCCTATTTCCTTCTGTTAATTTTCTTTATTGTTTTAGTTCATTGAAATTTTGAAACAAAGGCCACACTTCTACATGAGACTTTTAATATGAAAATCTCTTCTGTCTGCTTATAAAGGAAAACTGAAATAGTTCTTCAAAGGGATCTTCTGATTTTCTTAAATATTCTTCTTCTGTGGGCCTTGCTACTTAATGTAAAGCTATACTTAAATCATAGTCTTGCTAATGTAGAATACGAACTATATTAGAACGAAAAGTTTCACTACTTTCCAGACCTTATTTAGCTCAAAATTAGACATTGTAAACCTCGGTTTAGTGTATAATAAAGTGGTGACTCCAGAATACAATATTCTTTCAATGCCATTCCTCTGTGCCCCAAAGAACAGGATGCTACTGGAGAATGCATGTCTGTTTGAGAGGCCAGAGGTCCTAACATTTAATATGTTTTTGGAAGTTTAACAAGTGGTTCCTGCAAAAATTCTTAGCTCTTAGCTAGCAGCGATCTTAATATACCCTGTGCACGTTCTGTGCATGCCAAGGGATTTTCTTCATTTATTTTCCCATTTACCTGACTGGGGGTGAGGAGGGAGGGCATGCTGCTGATCAGCAATTTTTACCTTAAATTGCACTCTGCTGAGAATGTGTGTGTGTGTGTGTGTGTATACACACAAATATATATATAGTGTGTGTGTGTGTGCCTGTGTATGGTGTTTTGACAATACAAGCAGCTTGTGACAAACAGTCTCATTCTAAAGGTTAAAAAACTCGAGTTCTTCAGTGCTCCCGTTATATTCCCTGTAAGTGTGTCAGCTTTGGGAAAGTGTTATTTGGCAATGTCCAGAGAAATTGATGCACAGGAGGACGGGAAAATGCATGAAAGAGTAATAGAAGCATTTCTTAGGTGAAATACTTCAGCCGTGAGAAAGATACCAGTTTGTGACTTCGGTAATGGACTTTTACAGGAGCCACTGAGTTCTCATTGCCTTTAGCCCTTCATTATTGCCTCCAGTGTTGATTTATGCCACTCATACTTTCTTTTTCCCTCTTGTTTTATTCGGCAGTGAAAATGAAGCATTGGGTATATGTTGATGTGTTGGTGGCTTAGTAAGTGCAAAGATTTCAGCAGAAATATAATACCTGGAACACTGGATAGTACTGGAAATTTATTTCATTTTATTTATTTCTTTTAAAGCATAGTGTGGTGATAGAGCAGAACCTTATGATTGTAATTATTGATCTTTCAGTCTCGAATGGTATATGGTGGTGTATGTGTAAGTGTGTTTGGAGGTGCAAGTTTGTCTTTTAAAATACAATTTGTAGCAGCTAGCACGTGGGATTTCCTGCAGTGAGTAAGATAGCATAGGTGGGTGTTTTGGTGTATTGGAAATTTGTACTAGGAGCAGGAAAATTGGATTTTGTAATCTCCTAGTCACTTGTTCCATTACTGTTTGCATACATTTTTACAAGCGGAAAAGGCTGAGATAGGACTGGTTGATGTGGTTATGGAAATTGGAATACTTTGGGCCTTTTAATAGATCCTCTCCAGATTTCTTTTCTTCATACACTGGGCTATTTTAAATTTAAGATTTATATAAAAATACAGAATCTTAAGAAGTGCTTGATGGAGTCTTCTCAAAGTCCTTCACAATTTGCTGTTTGTTCAGGATTTCCCTGCTTTCTAATTCAGCACCAAATTTTCCTTTAGGCAGGCATACATCATATGCATAGGAGTGTCCAGTTTCTTTAAGTCCAGAAGGCACAGCAAGGAGGGAACGTGTGGCTGCTGTTTTCAAGTGAATATGTTTGAAGTGGAAGCTTGCTTCAGTAATCTATCTCGGCAATAAATGGCTGTGGGAAGAGAGATGGTTAAAACTTTGCTATTGTTTAAATGCCTTATAAAGCATTTTCTGAGTCTATATGTGCATATATATAAAATACACACATATATTATTTTATAGCTAGAAGCATTGTGTTCTTAGTGGTTTCTGGCAGAGAGATACGTGATGCTGTATTCCTGCTTCCCATCTGTTGTCTAACCTCATCTTCCATTCCATGTCCACTCTGTGCTCTCATTCTTCCCCACTCACTTCACTTCCAACTTCATGTTCTCTCTCCTCCAAGACCTCAACACATCTCAGGTCCTGGCAATTTCTGCTTTTGTTCATATAGTCGCAGCTCCTCTAAAGGAACAGTCTATTAGAGACGGAGAAAACCACTGTTTTCCTCCATTCCTTCCTCCATTCACACCCCATCTTTGGCTGAGGCACGGAGCTGCTCATGTAACACCATGCACATTTTAATTGCATGACTCTTTCTGTTTTAACTGCGTGCAGCTGAAAGAGCTGTGCCTTTATAGTCCACCCAAAAAGCTCCTTTCTAAAGATGCTAAAAAGTATTAAGTGAAACAGATACGGAATTTGTAGACCAATCTTTAACAAAGATAAGAACCAAAAAGCTTAGAAATAGTTTTGAAAAGTCATGTCATAGTAGCATGAGATTTTTTGGATCAGATTTTTATGTTTGGCCAAGCTGTGCTCAGAACAGGACCCAAAATGATTTTTTGGTTTTTTTTTTTGGTTTGTTTTCCTGGGGAACATACCTCAGAGTAACCTGTGGCTGGTAACAGACCAAGTAACTTTTTCACTGCTGGGGAATTGACAATGACTGCATTTTCTCTCAATCACTTTGTATTGCCTGCTATAATGGAGAGGTTGGATATAGCTGAATATTACCATTCACTGGGACTGCCTGAGCTTTTTAAAACCTGCCTTTGCAACTTTGAAGCTGGACTGTTTTTTCTTAATTCCTGAATTTTACACAAAATGAATAATGAATAATGTGTTTTTTAATAATTTAGTGGAATTAATCCCAACAATATCTGTTTGACAGAAGAAAATTGAGAGGGGAAGTAGATGAAGAGTGCCTCGACACACAGTTCTAGAAATAATCTTGTGTATTTATGTAGATCTTACAGACAATGATTGATTGGACATGACCTGGGAAGGAAAGATGTCCTTGAAGTCCCCCAGGTACACAGTCCCAGACAGGGTCATCAGAAGTGACTGCATTTACTTCCCAGATATGCCTCGCAAGGAATACAGTTAAGATAAAGTGAATTATGTCTTTTAAAATGCCAGTTGCACTGAAAACACTTAATGACATGTTGTGGCAAACTCCTATGCTATTGCTCTAGCAGCCAGGATACATGTTGGAGGTCTGGGGAGGATTATACACCTAGACAAATATCTGCAGATGTGCATATAAGCTAATTAGAAGTTACAAAGAAAACAAAATCAGAAATCTCTTTTGAAGGGCATATTTTTTTATCTTCACAGCTAAACCTTTTTTCCTTTTTCCTTTCTTTTTTTAGTTTATACTGAATACTGTGTTTTATGTTATTGCAGAATGGGCTAT
The DNA here is from genome assembly GCA_013400835.1 of Zapornia atra. Taxonomy (NCBI): domain Eukaryota; kingdom Metazoa; phylum Chordata; class Aves; order Gruiformes; family Rallidae; genus Zapornia; species Zapornia atra. Next base: position 194,401 of record VZTU01017383.1, on the reverse strand, counting down.
GGCTTCTCTAAAGCTAGTAAGTCTATATAACATAATCCAGGAGTGAAGCACAGACTGGGATCCCCCTGGCTGGAGGGCAGCTCTGTGAGAAGGGATGTAGGGGTCCTAGTGGACAGCAAACTCAGTATGAGTGAAAGGTGAGCTGCAGTGGCAAAGAAAGCCAGCAGGATGCCGGGCTGCATCTACAAGGGCATCACCATCAGAGATGAAGTCATTATCCCACTTAGTGCTTGTCAGGCCACATCTGGAATACTGTGCTCAGTTTGGGTCCCCACTAAAGAAAAAAAAAAAGTAGATAGGTTGGAGAGAGTTCAGAGAAGGGCCACCAGGATGATCAAAGGACTGGGAAGCCTGCCATATAAAGAAAAGACAAAGAGAATTCAGTTTTGGGCCCCTCACAAGAGGAACAATGAGGTGCTGAAGCATGTCCAGAGAAGGGCAAGGAAGTTCCTGAAGGGTCGGGAGAATAAGTCTTACGAGGAGCAGCTGGAAGAACTGGGATTGTTTAGCCTGGAGAAGAGGAGGCTGAGGAGAGTGAGACCTTATCACTCTCTACAACCTGTGTAGAGAGGTTGCAGCAAGGTGGGTTTTGGTCTCTTCTTCCAAATAACAAACTATAGAAAAGAGAAAATGGCCTGAATTGTGCTGGGGGAGGTGTATATTGGATATTAGGGAAATTTCTTCACTGAGAGGGGTTATGAAGCACTGGAACAGGCTGCTCAGGGAAGTGGTTGAGTCACCATTCCTGGAGGTTTTTAAAAAAGTGTAGAAGTGGTACTTAAGGATGTGGTTTAGTGGTGGACTTGGCAGTGCTAGGTTAATGGTTGGACTTGGTGATCTTAAACGTCTTTTCCAACCTAAATGATTCTATGATTCTAAGGAAGAGGCTTGAAGCTTTTCACTAAAACTTTCCAAAGAAATCCACTCACACATTGTGAGTGGTCAACTCTATTAATGTAACTATGGGATTTCACAAGTGACTAAAAATACAAGAAATAAATGTCAGTTATTTTCAAATCAAGATATTTCGTAGAGTTTTATCCTAAAATATCACAGCTAAGGTTTTTATGATTTAGCAATGGGTTGCAGACAGAGCTGAAGGGTTAAGATTATCCTTCCAGTGTACTTAATGTATATGAAGATCCTCAAGTCTTCCACTTTAATGAAAAATGGTGGAGACTGAAATGGCTCCAGAGCTCTTGGGACATAGTGTTGTTGAAGGAAAGAAATTTTAATAAGACCTTGCATTAATAAGAGGTGATATTTGTTTAGGCTTGCTTTAAAGGAGTTTCTGTTGGATTTTATTTATTAACTGTATTTTCTTTCTCTGGAAAATCTAGTCCTGAATAAACAGTGGAAGTTTACCTTGTAATGTATCACTACAAATATGACAAGTGTGATGTCCTTAGTGTGATATTCTCTATAGACACTCATGGTGAAATCCTTGCCACACTGAAATAAATAGGCACTGACTTTGATGCAGATGTGGTGTTTCTGAAAGAGAGCTGAAAAGCTGGATGTATTGAATCCCTCTGCTGCTGCTGGTATGGTAATATGGGTTAAAACCATTTGCATTAGCTTTGATGCAGCTATCATCGTGTGGAGCTGTATGTGAGAGCTGTAAAGCACAGAGACTGCTGTGCTTTACAAACACATAGGTGTGACTATCCTTTCTTGTCTTCACTTCTTCCAGAACTTCATCTAGCCAGACCCCTGTGAAATCAGGAAATTTGTGTTGGTGCCTGAAAGGAGCTGAACGCTTCTGAAAGCTTGCCCTACTGTGTTACATAGTCCATGAGGACTAAGAGGAGTAAGACACTCTCTGGTCAGTGCCACTGTGCATTTGCTGATTACTGGTTTTTGGGATGTAGCCCCAAAGTATATGTGAAAAACATCCGGCGATAAAGTGACCAAAAATGTGTTTAGCCAGAGGATTCTTCCTCATTTTCCTCTCTGGAAAAAAAGTCAAACCACAACCAAAGACAAAGAAGAAAACCCCAGAACTATTCTGTGCATTTAAAAATATTCCTTGGATTAGAGAGTGGATTTTACCCAGTCAGTAAGATGGGAAGGCAATTGGTAATTTCAAATACACTGAGTTAGTAAGTAGTTCAGTATTTTTCTATCAACTGCATCATCTGTGAGAGAGAATATATCCAAATACCCTGGATCCTGATGGCTAAGAATTTTTCATGAAGAATGGAAATTTGAATCCTAAAAAAAGGTTTTTGAAGCAAGATAACGCATCACAGGTGAGGCTCTTGATGACTCCTTACTGGCAGTTTATATAGTCTTTCTGTGGTATGTTTAAATTAGTTTCATATGATGTGTATTTATGTGTATGTATAGTCTGGTTTATTTTTCTAAACCAGTCCAGCAATGTGCATGACATTAGGACATTGGGTGAGATTTTTGTGATCCACAGAACAGAATTTGCATTGAAAAGGGAAGGGAATTAGTAAAGCTTTATGTCAACATTGTACCTGTGTGCTTCTGAGCTACTTCAAACATTCCAGTCAACACAACAGACGTGGTATGGACAGTCAGAATTACAGAGATTTGTCCTCAGCTGCCATCACCCAGTCTTCTGCAGTGCCATGCCCTGAGGGTTTCACCTCTTAGCAAGGGAGCTGTGTATTGGAAATGAAATACCAGTAGTGAAAGGTGTGCAAAATTAAATCCTCTGCCCACAGTTCCCTGCCTTCATTCCTTGGAGGAATAATACTTCTTTTCATGGGACTATGGCTTTTAAATTTCTGAAGCTCCATCTGTTACATAGTGGTGGAGACCGCTGTTTAGATTCCCTAGTGTGCATGCCATCCTCGCACATGTGCTTTGTCTTTCTTATTTATTTATTTTATTAATTTTCAACTATATCTGCTTGCAGTATTCCGTGGAGGGGAAGGGACAAATTTCTTTGCAGGAAAGGAAAAAGGATAGAGTATTCCAAAGATGTGTGTTTGTGGATGGGGGAAGCATGATGTGTGGTGTATCTGCCCTTTCCATAAGAGCCATCTCATGCAGCCATCTGCAAAGAGTGTGATCCCTGCTTTTCCTGTCAAGTGCCGCAAGACCTAAGCAAGTAGGAGACGTGGTGATGGGACTGCCCTGCTTGTACGCTTTAGGTCCAGTGTGCCTCCAAGTGGGTCTTAAAGCTGTGATGAACCTGTGCCTGAAGGTCTGCTCTTTCCAGACTTTCAGACTTGTGAATGCAGCCTTGGACTGGACCTCAAAAGACCTCTCAGATACCTTCAGTGAAAGAGATGAAGGATGCTATGGAAGTGAGAGTTATTGCAGCCAGGGATCAGATAATGGTTTCTTCACATGCAGTTTTGTTAATTCCTTTATTTTGTGCAAGGTAAATTGCTCTGTGTGCCTTCAAGCAATCTTAACTTAGTGCAGTAATGACTTGGAATGATAGAAGAAGTAATCAACTCCAGCCACCACTTCTCATCCCTCAGGTTAAGAACGATGAGCCTGTAGGTACCTTTTCCCTATCCCTCCTTGCACCACAACTCCCCAAGAATATGGACCCCCAAAGCTGAATCACTATGCTTGCGTTCGCACATACGAAGGCCACAGCTCAGGTAGAGGTAGGAGAGTGTAGGGTGTGGTGTAGTCTTTGGGGCTTGTTTGTTGGTTTTTTTTTTTTAAATGCATGCAGGAAGGAGAGAATCATAGCAGCTTTTTTAATCATTTAATGAGAAATACAGCAAGTACCAGATGTTTTTGTTTGGGTCACGGCTTGAGTAACATTAACTCATAATAGTAAAACTTGGAATGGATCTGGAAGAGTTGAATGACCTGACCTTTCCAAGAAAGGATCTTGAGAACTTAGGAATTACATCCATTTAAGCTGTTTTGCTCCCAAACATAACTTGTTTTATCCACTAGCATTAATATGCACATATATACCCATCTCCCCACTCTGCTGCATGCATACATTCACACAAATAAGCCTGTCTTTCATACTTCTGTTTAAAATTTTTATATAGTCATTTGAGTGTGTTAATTTCTTTTAAGAAACTCATCTCAGTCAGACGAGCAACAGATTTATTTCAAGCCATCCTAAGTTTTTGGTTTTTTTTTTATCTGAGAATCTTCTTTTCATGTCTTCTTGGCATAGAAGAAAATGAAATGCATCCTGGCAAATTACATCACTCCTTACTCAAAGTTTAGGGGCTACAAATTTCTGTAATTTAACCCCTAGTATACTTAATAACAAAAGAATAAAGATATGTGAAATACAAGGATGGAAAGGCTAAACAGTTGTTTCTGAAGAAAAGAAAATGAAACCAGCAGAATTTGCAAAAAATTTGCTGTGTGCATCCAAGTCAAAATTGCAAATGTCCTGTCTATGTCATATATTTCTTCAATGATGTGTGCTCCAATTTATAAAAAGAAAAAAACCGGGGTAAGACTTTTTGAAATTTAATTGAATTACTTAATGAGATTTTAGAAAACTGGCTGAAAGTTCTAATTTTGGTCTCAAATTTTAAGTCTGTCCTAGCTGATATGAAGTGTGTATATATATATAAATATGTAAATCTCCCATATGTTTATTCTACAGGATCTTAAAGGTCTTTTCCAACCTAAATGATTCACTTATTCTATGTGACCTATCCTGTGTCTACATTAGACCTGTCCTGTACAGTGATTACTACACATAAGCCAGTATAAACTTAAATTTTTAAAACATTTTTCTGAGTGTCTTGGTTATCTACTTTTGCATTTGTTAGAGAGACAGGAACATGAGATGAACATACACTTTAATGAGGGACAGCAGCCTTCACCCCTAACAAAGATCTGGTAAGTCTATGGTTGGCAGCAGACAAGGCGTTTGGAGGCTTTCACAGCAACTGAGATGGGTATTTGTATTTGCTGGTATATTCTCTCCTTGCCCCTCTGAGCCCTGTCAGTGGCTTAGGTCACTGGGAATAGTGGAAACACCACAGCTGATGTGCTGGGTTCTGATGTGCCCTCACCAGTGCAGCCTACTGGAGGATGAGGCATTCTGATCATGGTGGCAATTTGACAATCTCTGAATGTTATTTTTTGACAAATATTATAAGTGTTATAGAAATATTTTCATGCAATATTAACATTATTGTAACACCAGTATAGAAGCATAAATTACCAGATGAGTCAGAATTATGGCCCTTTTCCTGCTGTGTGTGGGCAGACCCCTGCATCTGTGCTCATTACAGGTTTGGGACCTAAATGCATTAGATGCGTACTGGAAGAAAATGAGTCTGCAAAGTATTTTAATTGAAGGAATACATTGCTCTTGTCTGTGAAGAAAGAAAATCCTCTCAAGATGGAAATTTCTTTGTGCTTCACTTTTAAAAGACACGTATGTTAACATGGAAATGTCTCTGCAAATTCTTGTAAGATTAATGGAGTAACTGAAAAAAAAAAAATTAAGGAGCTCAAATTCATGTCTTGAAAGAAAAGAGAAGGTGTTCTGTCTTGAGGACATTCCAGAAAGGATTTGTGTAAGTGTACTGTAGTGGTAGCCCGGTACTTCTGCAAAGCGTATTTATAGGTAACGGACTAATATCTAATACATTATTGTAATATTATTAACTCTTTGTGACAGTGGTTCTCCCAAAATCATTAGCTGTAATTTCATTGTCTGCCTTTTCTCAAGGGAACACTGAAAATACTGAGAGGGATCTCTCCTTTCATCTGACACCTTTCCACAAACAGAAGTTTGCAGGTTATTCAGGAAGACATCCCATTGCTTTGGATCTTAAGATTTTTCTTTTTTTTTTTTAGGTACTTCAAAGATTTCTGTGTACAGCACTGCTTCATTTAGGTTTTCCGCCTCTGTGAAAGTAGTATGTTCAGTGGCCATCATCTGAGTTGACTTTGTATGCTAGACTGAAAAACAATGGTACGTGTTTCAGAAAAGTAACTAGCTGTGGCTTTGCTCAGAAAAATGGAAATTACAAGGGAAAAGCAGCATTGAAGTCAGAATAGGCAAATGGGGAGTAGGAATGAAATTTAATTTCTTGTATCTGAAAGTGCTCAAGTGGACCCTGTCTCTGTCTCTTGAGTGACTGCCTTCTAGATTAGAAATTTCCCCACTGCAAATAAAAATCTGGTGATTCTCAACTTCCACTGAACTACCTCATGGTCTTTCTTCTCACACAATCACCCTGTGCTACTCTGCCCCTCTCTGGGGCTCCTGGGTGAAGGGAAGAGTGGCTCGTCTTTTTCTGCCCCCTTCTCTGCCACCTCCCGGGAAGATTAAAAAGCCCACGCAGTGGGATTCCAGAACCACTGAAAATTCAACTTTACCAATCCTGAGGGTCACCTGAACACTGTAGTTTTCAAATTAATATTCAAAGCAGTTTCAGAGACCGACCCCTGCTTCTTCCTTTGTTTTTATTAATCAATTTAGGAAAATTCAGTTATCTGTGGTTGGTTGTGAGAATACAAATCAACCCCCTTTTCAGGTTGCTTGCATTTAGTTTGTCCTCTGAGATGCCCAGACCTTGTGACATGCTGATTTCTTTCCCTTGAACCAATTTTCATCTAGTCAATTGAATTACCGTTTCATCTAACTCATTCCCTCCCTGAAAGTGTGATATTCATTGTGAGCTTTTTCTTGGCTTTGTAATAACTTTCAACTTGAGGAACAGAAAAAAGTAGTGCTTGGAAAATATTTTGATAGCCTTACAAGTCAAGGTATGTTGTCAGATCTCTCTAGCGACCACACACAAGAGCAACATATATAATTAGCTTGGCACAGGTGAGGGGAGGGATAGGGAAATTGTCTCCTTTACCTCCCTTCTTCAGCTTTGAAATCTCATGCTCTTGCATTATATGCTTGGGAAATTACAGACTGTGAGTGGGATTCATATGGCAAAATGTAGACGTCTACATCTGAGTTAGTCACCCAAGGCTCCCTGTGTGGGGAATGGAGAGATGAAACAGGACAGATGAATCACACCCTTGAAGAACCTTTTTTTTTTTTTTTTACCTTTATGGTAAGATGAAATGACTCATAGCCTGAAAGTGCCCATTTGGCTAGTAAAGGAGGCTGGGGTAACAACTGTGATGCAGTGGCTACATTCTGCACCCTGAAAACGGGATGTGATGGCTGCATTCTGCTCACCAATAACTAGATATGTGCCTGCTTGTGTGCTTGCATATAACTCATTTCTTTGTTGCACTGTGCAAGTGTTGAGTTTCTGGAAAAAAACCCGTGTTTTTCCACATTGAAATTCCTTGAAAAACCAAAGACAGCTGTTGGTTTCCATGTGTGGTAACTTAGAAATCAAGGAACATGTAAGCTGAATTAGCACCTTTCTCCTGTATGTGTGTTTCTCAATATGTGTCAGCAAAGTAAAACAAATCCCTAATATGCAAGTTTCCAAAGCTTGGGCACCATGTAAATTTAGTAGCTGAGAGGTAGCTTAAATGATCACAGAATCACAGAATCGTAGGGGTTGGAAGGGACCTCGAGAGCTCATCGGGTCCAACCCCCCTGCCAAAGCAGGCTCCCTAGCTCATATTACACAGATAGGCATCCAGACAAATCTGTCTTCCCCGACAAGGCATGAGCCAGGGTGGTCTTGTAGGAGCAAGTTGTATCCACAATGGTGCTGGTGCAACTAAACATCTGTATGGGGTCCCCTCAGCCTAAACACCAGTGAGATACACGCCATCTTCCCACAAAAAGGTGAACAGAAATTCTATTTAAGTGATAAATTCTATCTAAGTGAATAAAAGTAGCCCTGTGACTTAGCATATCCAGTTTACTTTCACCTTGTGTTTTGTATGTGAACTGGTATTCCTGATGCATTGAAGGAAATTAAACTAGGGAACTTTTGTTTGAGCTTAAAAAGGAGGAATGAAGTTGTTTAGCTTACATCTGAAGTTAGAATATGTCCACAAAGATGGCTTTTGGCAGACACTGATCTTTTGCAGCCGTAACTCTAGGCACATAGACTGAGGAACTTGATCCAGCAAGTAGATTTCAGCTCACCAGTTTTCTAGGTAATTAGTATACACAGATGTCTTAAGAGGGGTAAATTGCTGCTCTGGAGAAGGAGCTGCAAACTAGAACCTACTCAAGATCCAGACCCTGAAGATGTATTCTAGGTAGCTGTGTAAATCACAGCTGATTTTTATGTATGAATGAAGCCATGGTGTATCAAAAGCAATACATCTAGATTTTTCTTTGTCAGATTCACAAATCACAGATCCTAATTCCCTGAAAGTCTTTCCCTGCCAGGTCAAACTAGGTTTAGAATGCATATATCTCTGTTGGTCCTTTTGAAACTGGGAAATTTTGAAGCCAGACGTGGAAGATTCAAGTCAGTGGAAAACAAATAAGATGTGGCCTGACCATAGCCTTCCAGTGACATGCACAGCATTGGATAACCACTGGATTGAACATGCTCCAGACAAAACCAACATTCCCATCCTCTCCCTGGCATAAAAGAAGAAAGAAGCCCTCAGAAAAGATCAGTGGCTTTGTCATGAAACCATTATGAAATGTAAGCTTGAGGTACCCAATGTACCTTTCTGAAACACGCAAGAGTTCAGTTAAAGTGATGTCTAGCTTTTGATCTGGCTAGATCAGCTCAAAACTGTGCTGGAGGTTGAATTAGTGAAACAGTGGAGGTAGCAGAGGGCTGCCTATAGCCCTGAATTTCTCCCAGCTGGTAGTGTTTTGCTAGCACTGCTCAGTGCTTTGTGCACAAAGTGATTTCAGCAGAATCATCACTGGTGAGCAAGCAGGCTGCTTTTGGCTTTTCACCTTACCTTTCAGCCAAAGGCAGGCACATCTAGAACAGCATCCTTATGTGGAAGCTCCCTTGGAGAGCTGCGTGCTGGCTTGCAGAGTCAAATGTCTCAAACCAATGTGTAGGCACTTGTCCACAAAAGCAGAGGTGAAATTCCTTCAGTCCCTGAAAAGCTAGTGTGCCTCTCCCAGGTGAGAAAGGGTGTGCTAAATACAAGTTGGGCGGTGTGGATGCTGCCCACTTCTCTCTGTGCTAGTTTGAGGAAAGACTTCTATAGGCTGTACTAATAATGATCTTCCTAGATTAGCTCCCACTGTGTAGCAGTTGGATTACTCGCTGGTCTTTCAGTCTTTATTTGAAGGAACACTGTATCCATGTGTGTATGCACACATATACACAATTTTAATTTTTTGTTTTGAAAGATACTCATCAAATAATGATTGCCAGATTAAATTCCTACTTTTATGTATTGGTGGGTCATAATTTGGATTATAGCTACCTCAGAATGTTTTTTATGTAATAAGATGGCTCTTAGTCACAGCTTCCCTTATAATTAGGTATTGTGATGGTACCAAATAATTCAGATAACTGATAAAAATATCTCCTCATGATTTTCTGTGTCTTTGCACTTCAAAGGACCACCAGTGAAAAGATGATCCCACGTCTGACTTGGAAGGATAATATTTGTATCTACATTGAGTAACCATATAATTCTATAGTTTTTTTCCCATTATGTCTGTCTGCTTCCTCTTGAATGCTGTTTATGGTTTAGCATAGGACAGAAATTATTAGACTCGATGATCTTAAAGGTCTTTACCAAGACCTTTAGGACTTAAAGGTCTTGGGATTCTGTGATTCTGTATCCTGGTTCACATCTTCTGTTCAGTGTTTATTACCTGACCTGAAAAGCTCAATCTAAGTATTTGGTGAGTTCAGTGATGTACCCAGTGTACTTAAGGCCGCATGTGGATTTATGGATGAGTAAAACATAAGAGGCTGGCCATTCAGTACCTCTATAACTTTTATTTTTGATATTCACAGGATGCTTTTAGAAACTGGTTAAAAATTACATTTTCCAGTATTCAGCTGCAGAGGACTCGGTATTTTCAGATGTGTGAGGAGAAGTGATGCTTTTTGTACGCATACATACATCTATTCAAGTCTCTGCAAAAGGGTTCCTCTGCCACAAGGCCTCCAATTGCCAGCTAGAAGTCAATCCTGAGATCTGTCCCAATAGTTAAATATTATAAACTCCAGGCTGAATTTATTTCCTAACCAATGTATATGTGTGGCTTACTGTTCAGTTTTTTTCTTCTGTGCTTTTTCACCCTGAAGCAGTAAAGATGACAGTGTTACATTCTTGCAAGGTCCTGAGATCTTTGGGTCTGTTTCCTTTGCTCAGGCAAGGTCTATTCCCAGGTCATCCTGGTGACCTTTTTTCTCCAGCAGAATGTTCCAGGAGGTTTTTTTTCTCTCTCTCTCTCTCCTCTTCCTGGAAAAAAGAGGTTGGCCAGAGCCATAATTTCTTCTTAAAATTCAAGAATTTTTCAGTGGGCGGCTACCAAGATATGCAACTTACAGACAGATTCATCATCTGAGCTAGACTGAAATAGTCGCTGCAGTTGAGGAGGCTCTCTGGTATGTAGGAAAGTTCATTCTCTTATGCTTTTCTTCTGGTCATTCCAGTGGTGCCTTTCATTTCTCTTCATTCCAGTTTTATATTGTCCCTTTATATGTTCTCCTGATATATTTTTAATTCATTACATTTTTAAAGTCCATAAATCCTTGTATTCTTAATGACTGACCAAAGGTAACTGTTCCTAATTAGTAATTGTTACGTGTAATTGGCATGTGGACAAATTGAATAGAACCTTTCTGTACCACTTCTACAGTAAAACATCACAGGTCACTATTTCCTGCTCTCTCATAAATTAATTTCCTGTCTTTGTTTAGTAACACCTTGCATTAAAGAGGGTTTAGAAGGCCTTTCGGAGGAACTTTAATAAGTATGTAATTAAAATATATACGACATCTGAATTATTTAAGGCAATATATACACAACATTGCCAAAATGCTTTAACAAGAAGTCCAACATAGTTTTGTAGGTTTTCGTTGTTAACACTGGCAACTAAGCCCCATGCAGCTACTCAGTCCCCTACAGTGGAACTGGGGAGACAATCAGAAGAATAGAAGTGAGAAGACACATGAGTTGAGATAAGGGCAGTTTAACAGGCAAAGCAAAAGCTGCACATGCAAGCAAAGCAAGACAAGGTGCTCATTCACCACTGCCCATGGGCAGGCAGCTGTTCAGGCATCCCCAGGAAAGCAGGGCTCCATCATGTGTAACAGTTACTTGAGAAGACAAACGCCATCACATTGAACACCCCACTCACACTGAGCACAACATCATATGGTACGAGATATCCCTTTAGTCAGTTGGGACCAACTGTCACAGCTGTGTCCCCTCCCAACGCCTTGTGCACCTTCAGCCTCCTCGCTGGTGGGGTGGAGTGGGGAGCAGCAAAGGCCTTGGCACTCTGTAAGCCCTGCTCGGCAGTAATGAAGATATCCTTGTGTCATCAACACGGCACAGCTCTAAAACACAGCCCTATACCAGCCACTGTGAAGAAAAATTAACTCTCTCCCAGCCAATACCACCACACAGACCATCCTTGGCTGCCTGTTTCTATAGCAGCGTTACAAAAAATGGACTTTATAAGCAGGGTACATTATGAGGCTTTCACTAGCTTGTCCATAGCTTTTCTCACAAAAGTAAGGTTTTGAGAGAGCTTTCTACAAGGGTAGGGTTCTCTCATGCCTATCAGTAGTACTCTGTGTTTCCCATATTTGGGGGTTACATTTCTTGTTCACAGCCATGCTGTGATGAAGGAGCAGACTTAGGCTGGTTGGTCTCACTCGTTTCCAGGTAATGAACTCGTAGCTTTTAATAGATATTATTAATCTGTAGCTGCCCGACATTACATTTTGTACTACTGAATGTAATCTTATTGTATTACTCAAGATCATTTGACTTTGTGTACAGTTCAATCTTTCTCTTAATTGACTTGCCTCCTGAATTTACACTGCAAGAAAACTTCATCACAATTACACTTCTTGTGCAAAGACTATTGAGATAAATGATAAATACAGGCAATCCTAATCCCAGTTCTGTGGAACTTGAATAGTTATCCTCCTTTTGGCTTGTAGTAGCCCTCTCAGCTAAGTGTTTTCCTGCCTTTTCTTCATCTTGGCTGCTGAAGAAGCCTTCTCCAATTTAACCCATGATTTCCTGTTTGACTCTGGAAGACAATGAGGATGGTGAAGGGTTTGGAGGAGAAGGCTTATGAGGAGAGGCTGAAGTCCCTTGGTTTCTACAGCCTGGAGAAGAGGAGGCTGAGGGGAGACCTCATTATGGCCTACGGTTTCCTGACAAGGAGGAGCGAAAGGGCAAGCACCAGTCTCCTATCTTTGGAGGCCAGTGGTAGAACCCAAGGGAACGGTATGAAGCTGGGACAGGAGAGGTTTAGGTTAGATGTTAGGAAGAGGTTCTTTACTGAAAGGGTGGTTGGGTATTGGAACAGGCTCCCCAGGGAAGTAGTCACAGCACCATGCCTGATTGAGTTCAAGAAGCATCTGGATGATGCACTCAGTCACATGCTCTGACTTGGCTGACCCTGTGTGGAGCCAGGAGTTGGACTTTATCCTACTCAGTATGATTCTAGGAAAGTTACATCAACTACATGTCCCTTTGTTTAGAAAGAACATTCAACTCAACAAAGAAGGCTCTTGCCATTGGTTTGCTGTGGCACATATTTTCTTATATTCTTCTTCTCAATTTTCTTAAATTTACTTCTATCTTTGATAGTAATTTCCTTCAAAATCATACTTCCAAGGTCTGGCTAAAATCATATGTGCTGTGTAAATCAAACTTTTCATGCTTTAATTACCCTTCCAAAAACAAGTTACAATTTTTGCTCTTCCTCGTTACACCACTGTCCCCCGGTGGACCTGCAGTTATACCTGGGAGTTCCTGTGCCAGCTCTTTTGCCACACACACCAATATTGAGTCATTCCTTCCTTCTGCTTTCCCATCTGTCGCTGTCCGTGTGTTGTGGTGTGCCCTGTACTTGGATAATCAGCTGTCAGGGGCTGAGCTTTGTGACTGAGCTTTTGTGACTCTCCAAGTCCTAGAGTACCAAGCACCCAGGGCATCCACAGCGCTGGCTAAAATGGTACAACCAGTAAGATTTGTCACATTTTGACTTTTTGTGGTTTTGGCTTCTGTTTGGAGAAGATTTTGCTTCCTTTGTTAGCCCCTCTAAAGCTGGCAGAAGTTTGTCCTGTATGTTTGATATCATCAATCTTAGGACATGGATGTGTGGAGTTGTGTTCTTTCTCCTTTCAAGCAGTCATTGTCTTTGAGCAACACAAACATATGAGGGAGATAACATTTACTATCCAGAAGCTTCATAGACTTCACTTGAGAAGGATTGCTCTGTTCCAACAAAAGGTATGTCATCATGAATAAACTACACTGAAGAAGCTTTTTTCCCTGTATTCTCTGAAACACACGTCCTCTGCAGAGTGAATGAGGCGTGTACAAAATCTGAATGTTTTTGAAAGTACAGAGTCAGCAAGGAGGTTTGTCCCATAGTCACACAGATTCACTAGCCAGGAAGTTCCCTTCATCATTTTGTAAACCTGTATTTGAGAACGTGCCAGTCTCTGCCAACTGCGACTGTTTTTAGATGGTGTTTTTTGCTGAATTCTGTGCAGCCAGTAGCACCCATCTTGGTATAGAAAATCTGGTAAGTGGGAGTTAGGTGTAAGGACAAAATGTGTGTTTACTTAAAATTAGAAGATGCACAGTGTTAAAAAGTTTTGTAATGTCTTAACCTAACTACATCTCTTTATAAGCTCAGTGTTTGAAACTCTTGTGCCATACTAGTATGTCATTAATCAGTGAGTTGAGAAACACTGGTTTAGAATTTAAAATAAGTTAAAGCAGGACGTAAGTTAGGATGAATCATCCTTTGCTCATCTTTTTAAGTGTAACTGCCATTTACCTACTGTAAATGCAATTCAGTGGCATGTCAATATTGTATGTTACCTGATTTTGCTGTTTACCATTAGCTGTTTAAAGTGTGATGCTACTGTGTGTGTTCTCAGTTGAAACATACCTCATTTTTTAGCAGGGGAAATTTAATCTTCATGTGGTTCACTTCACCATGTACTTGTAACATCTCTTCAAGATAATTGGTTTTAAAGTTTCCTTGCATTCCTTTAGAACTTTCCAGACAAGAGTATCATAGTTGTTCATCAATATTTTAAAAAAAATTGCCCATTAAGTGTTGATTTTAAAAACTGCCAGTGAAATATGACAGTTGTTAGATGAAAAACCTTTAAAGGATTTTCAAGGTTGGCACTGTTTGAAAACCTGTTCCTTTTTAAAAGACCGTAATTGGGTACCCTGATTCCTTAGTTACATTTAAAGAAAATTTTATGAATAAGCGTATCCATTGTGCTTCACTACTGGGAAGCAAATAATCATTTTGACCTGTGATCCAAATAACAATAGCATCCAAATATTTGCTGACACTGAAATAACAATTCTGCTGTTAGTTTACCTGCTAATTATTATGCAGTTATTGAGTCTGAAGTACAGTTGGGGAGTTCTTTTTAAGTGCTTGGGAAGCTCCTGTTGTATTTACCTTTCTGCATTAAAAATATCGTTTTGAGGGGGGTTTTTTGTAATCAAGTAGGGAGGGAAAAGTTGGTCTGCCTTTCTGTTTTGCTTTTGTGTTTTCAAAAGTGCACCCCATCCATTAAGTCACGTATGCCCTGCGTACCTCGACCGCATGTAGACTGGCATCTCAGCTTGTCGTGCATGCTGGTCCTGGCTCCCATCAGTAACCCTGAGTTTTAAAACTCAGTTACATTAAACTCCTGCTGCTTCCCTGTTTGCTTTTTGGTCCTCTCTTCATTTCATTGTCTGGAAGGAAGGATGGTGCTGGACATAAGGCCTTCCTTGCTTAGTAAGAAGCGTAAGTACTTCTGGTGAGCTTCATGGTTGTGATGTTTGTCTGGGTGCATGTCCAAAGCCTTGAACAAACTGTTTGAAGACAGAGCTGTGGGTTTCCTACTGGTAAGAGCCATTGAAGTGCTCAGTAAAGGCCAGTTCTTTGCACTGATGTATGCTTGGCAAGTGTTAAAATCCTGTGACTGCAATGAGATTTCACTCTTTTTTTTCACATGCAGTGCAGAGGCAACAGGTTTTGACTTCTTAAATAATGAATAGAAAACCTTGTGGCCATGAGGTTATTTAAAAATAAGTACTGTAAATATGTGTTAAAATTTAGTAACTAACTTTGTCAGTGGATATCCTCGCTTTGCCCTGACTTTAGACTTCAGTCTAATTAAGAAATAAAACAACCCCCCTAAAATAGTAAACTTATTGACTTTGTTAGCAACATTAAAATGCATAATTGTATTGATATCTCTTTTCCAGGCTACATATTTTATAAAACTTATGAAATCATGATCTGCAGAGACTTTGTAAAATGATAGGCTAATGGCTGTGAGTTTAAGTCCACTCAGGAGTCAAGTATATCGGTCCCCTCAGGAGAAGGGGATCATGAGCTTAGTTTATGTGCTAATGAATAGTATTGAATTCAAAATTATTTAAAAATAATATTTTCAAAGCACTTTCTTGTATTCATTTGAAGAATCTGTTTCTACAGAACACTCAGTTAAATGAAAAGATTGTGAATGTTAGTCATTACCAATGCACTTAGTATTGATGGGTTATGATGCAGGTCACTGAATCAAACCATGTGAATTACTTATTTCCAATCAGTCTAGAAAAAAAAAAAAAGATGCCATTTTCTGTAGGTTTTTCTCCACTTTTTCTCCACAGTTGCAGTTATGTTAAATTGAACAAAAGAGTATTTAAACCTTAAGTACATGTTAAAGAATCTTTCCTGCTAGCCATGTCTACCAAAAGTTCCAGCTGATTTTGGGGAACTTTGATCACACAAATTGAAGACAGAGCTTCCATCCAATTTTATACACTATCTAAATATCTTTAAGTTTTAACTCTTACTTGAGTATATTTTGTCTGAGAGACTGTTATTCACCAACACGCTCAATGTAGAACCTCATGTAAAATCACTTGATAGAAAGTCCTTTGACAGTCCTGCAAGGCCTTTGACGTGGTCCCCCTCAGTGTTCTTCTCTCTAAGTTGGAGAGATATGGATTTGAAGGGTGGACTGTTCAGTCGATAAGGAATTGGCTGGATGGTCGCATCCGAGGGTGGTGTTCAATAACTCAATGTCCAGATGGAAGACAGTGGCAAGTGGTGTTCCTCAAAGGTCTGTACTGGGACCTGTGCTCTTCAATATCTTTATTAATGATATTGACAGTGAGATTGAGTGCACCCTCAGCAAGTTTGCTGATAACACCAAGCTGGGTGGTGAGGTTAATGTGCCAGAGGGACAGGATGCCATCTAGAGGGACCTGGACAGGCTGGAGAAATAGGTCCAGGTGAACCTTACGAGGTTCAACAAAGACGAGTGCAGGGTCCTGCACTCCTGGGTTGGGACAATCCCCATTATCCATACAGGTTAGGAGATGATGTGCTGGGAAGCAGCCCCAAGGGAATTGACCTGAGGGTACTTGTGTATGAAAAGCTGGAAATGTGCCACCAATGTGCATCTGCAGCCCAGAAGGCCAATTGCATCCTGGGCTGCATCAAAAGAAGCGTGGTCCTCAGATCAAGAGAGGTGATTCTGCCACTTTGCTCTGGTGAGACCTCACCTGGAGTACTGTGTCCAGCTTTGGAGCCCTCAACACAAGAAGGGCATGGACCTGTCGGAGCGCATCCAGAGGAGGGCCACAAAAGTGATCAAAGGGCTAGATCACTTCTCCTATGAAGGCAGACTAAGAGAGTTGGGCTTGTTCAACCTGGAGAAAAGAAGGCTCTGGGGGGACCGTACAGTGGCCTGAAAGATGCCTGAAAGGTGCCTATAAGAAAGCTGGGGAAGAGCAGTTCATGAGGGTATGTAGCAGTAGGACAAGGGGTAATGTTTTTTAACTAGAAAAGGGGAGATTTTGGTTGTATATTAGGAAAAAGCTCTTCAGTAGGAGAGTGGTAGATCACTGGAACACTTTGACCAGAGAGGTAGTAGAGGCCCCATCCTCAGAGGTCAGGCTTGATGGGGCTCTGAGCAACTTGATGTAGTAAAGATGTTCCTGCTTACTGCAGGGGGGTTGGACTACATGACCTTTAACGGTCTCTTGCAACCTAACAGATTCTGTGATTCTAGGATTCTATGAAAGTCATTTGACATTTGGACAACAAATGCAAAAAACCCCTGCCAAACCAATCATAGTGTCAAATATCATAACTTTAAAATAGTCCCCTTTAAGAAAACATTTCAGTGTGGTTGTTCATGCCTAATTAATCTTACTAATCACTACTGATTCTGAAAATACTTTCTTCTATTAATACCCTAAACCTAGCTATCCTCTTTTTATTTGAAATTCAGTAATAAAAACAATAAAAAATATACACATAGACTATTATAATGCAATTTACATTAGCTGTTATTTGAAGAAAGCAATTGAAAAGTTAAAAGCATGTCAGGAGACTGATCAGATTAATACACTCAGTTTTGATGTACCGTAGTTATCACAGAAATATTAATGACTTAACTCTAATGAAAGGAAATAAGGTTTTACCTACCACTGTGTCTGAAATTATTAGGTTTCAGACACAGTTGGACAGCTCTGAAGTAAGTTTTTGTGGTATAATATAATTTGGAATTTAAAATTCAGTTATGCTCTGCTATTGCCACCTAGTCCATAGGATTAAACCAGAATTTCTTGATCGGTTGTGGTCAAATCACGGTCTTCTGGCATTTTTTGCAAGTGCACAAAATTATAACCAAAAAGGAACTTGAAGTCATTGTTCAAAACATTTAAATTTCCGTGTGGGCACAGTATTGCCCACAGAATGTTGCCTGTATCCCAAATGCAGAATCTTGTGGCTGCTTTTAACTTCTAAAGTAAATATTCCCTTCCAGTCGATGTTAGCATCTGTAGGTGCAGAATGCACGATAGCATTTGCAGAAGAAGAAATTTCTATGTAGCTCATAACCCTTTTTCAGTTTTCCACTTGGAATACTGAAAAAGTGTTACATTCCTTCCTATTTCAAATGCATTTCTTCATTGAACATCTGCTGAGTGCCCTGAGACCTAGAAAAAGAGAGAAACATCTTCAACGCATTTTCATTGTCATTTAAAACCAAATTAAACTTTTATTGTATTTATAAACATTTTATTTTTGCTTTCCATGTACCTTTACTGACAGGATTCTTTGGGCAGACCTCATATTAAAAAAATACAAATATTTGATATAAACATCTAATAGGAATTTATCACAGTCATTCACACTGCAGCCCTGCCTTACGGATTTACAATCATTCAGTGAGGGAGCAGAAGTGTATCATGCATTCTAATCATCTGCATAACTCAAATTTAAGAGAATTTGTATTGTGAAAGCTTTGTTTGAAGTGAAAATGACTTGCAGGTCTTTCAGTGCGAATAATTTTCAGTAACAAAAGGTTTTAAAAGAGAATTTTTTGTATTTTGGTGGGAGTCTGCGAAGAACAAAAAGAGGAATACATCCAAGCAGTTCAATACAGAGTTCTTCACGTGCATCAAATACAATCTTTGTTTTTTATCATTACCAAGTGCTAGCTCTTACAACTTGTCTTATGATTCTTCAGTAGCGCTTTAAATGCCTGGTTAATAATTTTTAGGTTTGAGGTAATTTAAAAAGGATCTTTCCGTTACATGAGTAAGTCCACACAAATAATAAATTTGCTGTTAAAGCAGTGACAGAGTTGAGCTACTCCTGCAGCTGTAGGTTGATATTATATTCATTTTTAAACCACCCACATTACTGCAGCTTCCACCCAGTCATGCATTAAGTGGCATGATTAACATCTGTCGTGTGCACTTCATCGTCAGCCTTGGAAAGCTGGGTATGTTGGGATAGTAATTTATTTTACTAGAGTTCATTTTAAGTGTATTTCTGTTTGCTTTTATTAGAAAAGGCTGACCTGAAGGTGTGTACTTGAAGCAGAAGGCAGTGTTGGTGTATATAACTTGTGAGACTTTAAGTCCTTATTTTAGCTGATCTATGAGAAAGCTAGCCCCTGCCAAGAGCAGTTTTCCTTTGGAAGTGGAAGTTTCCTCTTGATCTCCAGAAAGCTTCATGATTGGAAGCTGTGGCCTGTGATCATGGGTGTTTTTTCGCCACCATTTCCAGCCATGGAGCTTTCTGAGGGTTCTGGACCTGGTTGTTTGCCACCATGTTGAATCACGGAGGTTTCTGGAGATCCTGGACCTTTAAAGACCTTGGAGATGAGGCGTGGGTGAGAGGATGACGCAGGTGATGACTAGATAGGTTCTTCAGTAGTTTCAGTTTCCTGCCTGAATGGAGACTCTATACTTACAAAATGTCTCTACATTTCAATTCCAGGTTGTGGGAAATTCACAAGATCAGTTGTTTTTCTCAAATGTTGCCATCTTGGCCTGAACTCAAATGACAGCAGCTGTTCTCATGAGATTTCAATTGCAGCCAACTGAAAAAACAGCCTTTTCCTTTTCAGATCTAACCAGCTAGTGACAGCAGCAGTGACTTCAGTTCACAACATTAGGAATCCATACATCCCATCCCTCACGCTATGTACACATGAAGAATGAAATGGAAGTCGATGCCAGTGTGCTACGTATTTATCCTTTTCACTGAATGGAGTTGTGCATTTTGTATGTGGAATACATTGTAGAGTCCTCCAGTGTCCAGCATTTACATTTAGCATGCAATGTATTCACTAAGGATTTATGTGTTAAGATCTTTAAAAGGAGAAACTTTCCTCTAGGGAAGAGCTGACTGGGAATGACTTCCATCCTCAGACACATGCGATGGTGTTGAAATACCAACGACTCCTGCTTGATCTCTGCCAGTGTTCACTTGCCCTTCTTCCTCTCCAGCTTTTAGCAGCATATGGAGCATCAACAGACTCGTGGGCAGCTCGGCTTGACCTGAAAAAATCAGAAAGCAGTACTGATTTTAAAAATAGGGTGTGTAGAAGCTAAAGGCAACTTGTGCCTCTGTCTCACAGGAACAGGAGGAGTAACAGAGGTCAAAGAGGACTCGGTGTGTGCTTAGAGGGTTAGGAGCAAGCAGGCAGGGGAGAAAATACATTGTACTTCTCCTCCCCTCTCTTATGCACGGGCATGTTCCCTGAATGGGGTATGGGACCATATCCTCCACAGTTCCTGCTGGAAGGTGGGAAAGGCGCTCCCTTCCCTGAGTGCTAGCCCTGCTTCCACACTGTCTCTGGGCATTTTTAACCAGTGGGCTTTCAGTTCCTGGCTACTGTGCTGGGGTATCCTGGTAATAGGCAGCTTTTTTTCTCACCACCATCCAGGCTGGGCAGCCTGTGAGCTTGGGGACTGGGGAGACGTGACCAGTATGTGTCTGCTGTGCAGATTCGATTTGCTTTAGCCAGTATGGAAGGAAGGGGACCATTAAGCACCTATAGTACTAGCAAATAGCCACTTAAATTAAAGGTTTTGTTTTTCTCAGTCTCTCTCCCACCTGAATCCATAGCAGAACTATCAGTGGTCAGCCTGGGAGCCATTTTCAGGCTGGTACAATGCCAGTTATCTTACTTAAACCTCACAGTGCTGAGAGGAGAGGCTGATCACTGTTACCGTATGTAATGTTGAAGATCAAGCTCTCTGGTATGTACATAACATTCCTCAGAAGCAAATCTGACCCCAAATATTTCAGGGTTGTTATCTATGCCAGAACCATATCCAAACCTGTGCTACTATGTGCTCACTTAGAAACCATCGATGGGATTCAGCTTAATAAATATTAGTGTATGTCAGTATCTGAAATCTTCATGTGAGATAGTCCTTCTGAATTCTTGATAGTCAGTCATTGGAGAGGAATGGGTACTTGTGGGGTGCTGCTATTCATCTCATCCTAAGGGCCCTGTTTCTTTACACTGACTACAAAAGGAGCCTAGAGTGAGTAGCTCAGATAGATAGATTTTTGATAGGTGTGTGAAGATAGGCAAGGTGAATCCTGCTCCTTGTGTCAGTGGTGCAGCATGTTGCTGCTCGGTAGCAGTTATGTGTCAGAGCAAAGTCCCCTTTCTCAGGATCAAGAAGCTGGAAGCAGTTCCTGGATGCCTGTCCAGGAGGCAATCTTACTCCAAAATCTGTGTTAATGAAGACTTAAAATATAAAAATAGCCTTCAGGAGAACATTCACATTTTCAGACAGGACTGTGGATATAGAACTGGCAAAGACTGCCTAGAGCTGAATGCATTGTTACGATGAAGAGAAACATAGCTATCAGTAAATGCTCAAAGTAAAACAGTGCCTCCTTCTAATGGATCTGTGACTGGGCATTCAGGACTCTCCAGTATCTCACTGGGTGACCTATATAATATTTTTCTTCTCTTTGTAGCTCTAGTTCCCAGTAAGCATAGTGTGGAGAAACCATTGCTTTCTTGCAAAGCTCTATGTGAGGCTGAATGATGAAGTGCTCTGCAAGAGCTGAAGTGTTTTTTTCTAGTAACTTGAGTATTTTGGAGCTCCAAAAAGTACTGTAGAGATGCCATTTAATTTTAATTAATAGGTCTTAATATAGGACAGCGTTAGTAATATTACAAGAATAGATGCAGCAGCTTAAGCAAATACAAGCAAATAGTGTATAGATAGTGTATGCCCAGCATCATTTTAATTGTGCCTCTAGGAGATGCAATGACTTGAAGTAGTAATAAATATTGCATGCCTCCCATATGCAGAAGTCAGAAACAAGCACAATTGCAAACAGAAACCAGACAGGCTCATCTTTCATAGGACAAGATGATTTTATAAAAGTAACATATATCTTGATCCAGGTAAAAATAAATACAATATAATGATAATGATGCACAAGTGCTTTCTAAAGAAGAAGGTAGCTTTCCATTAGTGATAAAATAATGAAAAACCACACTGCTTTCGAATTGTATCTATGTTCCTGCTCAGGTTCTTACCTGGCAGAGCCCAAGAAACCTTTATTGATTTTAAGTGATTATGGTAAGATTTCTTTTATTTCCACCTATGAATTCTGTTTAAAGCATGAAACTCGAGTTTTTCATGTAAATGCTGGTTGTTCTTCAATTTTTATTTTATTCTCCACAAGAATGTCATTCATTCCGTATTAGCGTCACAGGCGAATTCCCCATGTCTCAGCTATGGTAGTGTTTAGTAGTAGCAGTCTAAGCTACGGTAGCAGTGTTTTACCCACCCTGGTGCTGTGACCAAAGCATTGCAGGGTGTAAGCGTGACTTCTCCAAGGTGTTTTCAGGACACCAGTTTATCTTGCCTTGCCAATGAGATAGAGGGAGGGATGTCTACTGCGGAATCCTGCAAGAGCTTGGGAGCAGAGGAGTCATAGAATCATCATGGTTGGAAAAGACTTCCAAGATCATCAAGTCTAGCTGTCAGCGCTACACCACCCGCATGGTGATTGCAGTAATTTCCAATGTTAACTGATCTAAAGCAGCACTGGTGATTTTTTTCATTGAGAGAGACTAGGAATGGTCATACTATCCACAACCGTGTCTGGAGGCAGAAATGAATATAGTTAGGAGATTCTGAAGTGAGCTGCAGTGATGAGGTCTGCAGAAAAGTATGTCGTGTCTGCAGTCATAGTCAAGGCAAATGAATTAGCTAAGACAGTCTTGAGTAGAATGAAGGAGCAGGACTTGTTTCTTTATTGAGTCCAACTGACATGCAGTGTTATAAAAATGGCAAGAATACCACTCAAGTTCACCATAGTTGCCTTGAATTTTGTTACATTTTTTACTTTTAAAACATTCAATTATGAATGTTTTTCAATAAATCAGATGGAACATGCAGCAAAAAATTAGTAAAATGTTCAATAATGGTTTTTTAGCATATGCTTTTCTCAAAGTAGTTTTATTTTTATTGTAACACTGATTTTAGTTTTCTTTCTTCAATAACAATGAAAAGAAACTTCAAGGGTCTTTATTAAGATTCATATAACACTTTTTTGCAATTCTAATATTAAATATAATTTATGTGCAGTATAATTACTCAAAGGATTTGTGCCTAATTTATATATTAATAGTACTGTGGATTTTCATTGCATTTTGAAAATATGCACTGACGTGGATGTCTAGCCACACAGCTAGAGCCATTTATCCTCAGTCAGGCTTGTATGGATGTAAGTCAACACATGGAGTACTTGTTACACAAATTTACTTTATATTTTTCTTTTGTGAAATCCAGTATGCGTAGCTGTAGTAGTTTAAAACATTACTTCTTGCTAGCTGTTCACTGCCAGCAGAAGGTCACAGTTGGCCACTGAGCTGCCTTAGTAAATTGTGGTTACACTCATCTGCTTAGCTTGTACTCTGGCTGTTGGTATGTGCTATTGTACAGTCCCTCATGCAGAACAGCTGTAGGATCTTGTTCGTGAACTGTTCTAGCCATTTCCAAACTCTTGCCAACTCTGCAGGGCTCTGGTACGGTATTATGTGCAGACCAGTGCTTTTAACTGTTGAAAGAAGAGCAAGCCATCTTAACAACAGTGAAGAATCTTTTAGAACTTTTTTTTGTCCAAATTGTGTGTCAGGAAGAGAGGCATTTCCTTGCAAAACCAGGGCCTTGTGTTAATGAATTCATAAGAATAAAACTTGTAAAGTGTATTTGACAGTATTTAGCAGCTGCAGAGTCCCGTCATTTGTTCTGTGATTTCATGCTGTCAAGCTTGACAACATGAACTAGTGCCAGTCTTCACTTTGGAAGACAATTTCCTTTTTATAAAGATTCTAATTATTAAAGCTAAATTTGGATTTCGTTAAAAGGAAGTTGTTAGTGGTTTTTTTTTTCCCCACTTTTCAAATAGCTTTGAAAAACTAAGTTGGTTCTACCTTTGACAATTTGTCACAATGATATTTACTGAGAACCATAAATTACATGTTATTTCCGCCTTCTGCTACCAACGGATGAGGTTGGTGTCAGCGGCAAGGAAGACACCGGTATTTTTGATAGACCTAAAATCCTATTTGTCAGTCATGTAGAAGCCTGGGTTTATTACCTATTTTCAGACCTGTTTAGTTAGGCATGCTTAGACCTCGTTCAGCTTGAGATCCTATTGAGCACCCACTGCATGCAGAGGAGAGGGTGTTCAGCCAGGCTCGTCACTGTGGAGTTAACTCAGATGGTCGTAATTTGGGTCCTAACAATACACTGGCCTTTTGTCTTTAAAATGGTAGTGCTTTTAGCTCCCTCTTGATAGAATTTTCCGGTAGTGTAGGGAGAAGTTTGAATTAATGCGGGCTAGCTCAACTGCCATTGTAGTGAATGCTCTGGTTGCAGGCTAGCTCGGCTGCGATACTGCTGGCATTCTGAACTGTTCTCTGCTTCCTCCAGTTTCTGACACTACCCAAAAAGAACAGTCCAGTTATCCCATCATTTACCAGAAAAATAATATATGGGATAATTTATTGTTTGGATGTGATGCCTCTGAAAGACGGAACAGAAACTCAATGGCCTTGGTGATTATTAAGCAGGTATCCTTTACTGCAGCGCTGGGCACACAGGGGATCGCTCCTCCAAATGTGTGCGCCCATTAAAGACAAATTTCTCATATTTATACAGATTAAAAATACATATTAATTATAATTTCTAAGAAAAGGCAGGGGTTATGCAAATTATTTTCAGGAAACCATTTACATTAACTCCTCCCAGATAGAGCATGCTCAGTGACACTCAGGGAATATTCTGGTGGTCTTCAGGGATGATGGCTGGATGTCTTCCTCTCTCTCAGCACATGCTCTTTACAGTTTTCTCCATAGTCTCCATAGTCTCACATTCCCGTGCTTAAAAACACATTCCTGCACAAACTAGCTAGGAACCCCTCTTAGCTGAAAACAAGATATACTCTGTCTCTTAATTGATTGTTGGTCTCATATTCTACTAAAATCCAAAACACACAAATACTTTCTGTTCCGAAAACACGCAAATTCTCCTTATGTTAAAGCTGTATTAATTAATTGTCTCTTAAGCTACATCCAGTACCTGAAAGGACCATACAAACAGGAGGGGAATCAACTTTTTAAAAGGGTAGGCAATGGCAAGACAAGGGGGAATGGATTAAAGCTAAAGGAAGGAAGGTTTAAATTAGATATTAGGGGAAAATTTTTTACAGAGAGAGTGGTGAGGTGCTGGAACAGGCTGCCCAGAGAGGTGGTGGCTGCCCTGTCCCTGGAAGTGTTCAAGGCCAGGTTGGATGGGGCCCTGGGCAACCTTGTGTAGAGCCAGGCCTGGAGGTTGGTGGCCCTGCCTGTGGCGGGGGGGGGGAGCTCTATGATCTTGGGGTCCCTTCCAACCCATGCCATTCTATGATTCTATGATCTGTATCAATCTATTCAGTATTATTACGTATCATTGAATCAGATACAACATGCACTTTGATCAGCTGTAGCAATAAGTTAGTCTCCTTGACCTGTTTCCCTGGGGTACATCAAGCTCCTAGACGCAGAACTGGTGTAAGTGTGCAATCAGCTGGTAATGAGGGATTTGACCCCTTTCCTCTCCTTCCCCCACAGGAGCTGAGTGTAGACACAATGACAAGTATTGCTGTAAGTACATTGCCAAACAAGGAGGAAACTTTTATGGTGGTATTCTGGGTCTTCCTGGCTACGATATCATAAATATAAGCAATTGAGACATAACCACTGCAGGAGTAGTAGTGAAACATGAATTTTCTTCACCGTCTGAAGGTACAGCCATGTTCAGCTTCTGAAACAGTTTTTCTGAATGAACACAGTTTGGAAGTTACTGTGCTGTCCTGCTATGCAGCTCTAGCCCGATTCTGTAAGAAAAAAATGAAAGCATATACATTAAAAATCAAAAGAAACATTTTAGTGTGATGCAAAGTGTTGTGGAATACCTACAAGGCACCACGGTGCACACAGACTCAAAGAATAGTTAAGATTGGAAGGAATCTCTGGAGATCATCTAGTCCAACTCCTCTGCTTAAGCAGGAGCAGTTAAAGCAGGTTGTTCAGGGCAATGTTCAGCCAGGTTTTGTGTATATACAAGAATGGAGACTTGACAACCTCTGTGCGGAACCTGTGTTTGATCAGCTTCATACTAAAAAAACCCTTTTTATTATGTTTAAAAGGTTTTTCTTGTACTTCAGTTGTGACAAGTGGCTCTTGTCCATTTACTGGATACTAGAGAAGAGCCTGACTGCGTGTTCTTTGGACACACACATACCCACCACTGATCAGGTATTTATACACAGTGATGATATCCTTCCTGAGCCTTCTCCAGGCTGAACAATCCCAGCTCTCTTGGCTTCCCCTTGTATGAAGGACATCCCAGACCACCATTTTTCTTTGTGGTCCTTTGTGATCCTTTGCAAAACCTGCACCAGTATGTCCATGTCTCCCTCATACTGGTGAGCCCAGTACTACAGATGTGTTTCACCAGTGCTGAGCAGAGGGGTAGGCAGAGTCCCCACCTCATGCAGGTCAGGATGGTGTTGACCTTTTTATTTGGTCTTTTACTGTATGACAGGTTCACTATAGAGAAGTTAAATTTTAGGAGAAGTTGACTAGCTTGAATTAAAATTTTCAAGTGGCAAAATAAGGTCTCAATGAAGTGGGCAATATATGCTACCAAGATAGAAGAGAGAGACTGGCATTCTGGGAATGAGACAACTGCCTGCAGGGCCTGCAAACATCAGTGAAAGCAACCTAATGAGCCAGGAGAATAGGGTGTATTTATTGGGAAATCTCTTGGCCCTGGAATAAGCCTTGGGTTGGCACTGGGACATCTGATAGGCTACAAAGCTACCAGATAACACCCTATGTAATTATCTTCCTCCTAGATTTAGGTTCGGCTACATATCTAAAATGCCCTTGCTGCTGACTTTGCATAAAGGCAGCTGTAAGGAGTACTTAGGGGTGAGTTTTTGTGCTTCCCCCCTCCCTGGCTCCCAGTTAATCAGTCAAGAAAATATGATCGGGAATTGTTTTGATGTTTTTTCCCACATGCTGGGTGATTAAGGACCTGAGTGCTCAAGACCCACTCTCCCCTTCCTTAAGCATCATTTTCTCTTCCACCCAATCTGCAATATGGTCTTTAGGCCCTGCTGGAGCTCATAAAACATTTATACCCATGGTTATGTGGTACAAATACTACATTTTGTAGCACTCATACTCTGGTATTACTGTGTGTCGGTCGCCACCATATCTGACATGCTGTTAACATGAGTGATGGACCTAAATGTTCTTTCTGCAGGAACACTCTGCATGGCAAGTTTTCCTCTGCTTCCTTCCTCAACCAGCATCATTCCTGTCATAACTATATGTTGGCAGAAGTTTATCTGGCCTTAGTTAAAGGCCTTTCTTCTCATGGTGGTCTTGTTTCTTGTCTCACACCTTCAGTACTGGTTCTACACTTGGAGGCCCTTTCCAATCTGCTATAAGCAAAGAAATGAGTGTCTATAAACATTGGGGAACTGAAAAGAATGGCAGCTTTGGTTTCTTTCTTCTTCAATATATTGCAGTCTAATTTTGAATTCTAAATTGAAATATTGCTGATAAAATTAAAAGGAAGCCCTGCAATGCTCATAAAACCTCTTGGATGAGGAGTTTTGTCAGCTTGATCAACAATGACTCCGGCCTTGAGCCTGCTGGTGTTTACTTTGTCGAGCCTGCAGAGAGCTTCTGGCTGAAGCCACCCCTGCAGCCCCCCCATCTCCACCAGAACCCAGCCATGCAAAACTACAACACTAGTTTTAAATAATTGCTGTTTGAAAGGTGTTGCCTGTGAGCCCCAGTTCCTCTGTGGCTGCTGCTGCTGGGAATGAGCTCTTCCTTGTGCATTGTGTGGCTTAAAGTCACTCCAGGTTCCCATCCGCATGCTCCAGAAGAGTAATGGTGGATAGAAAGGTACTTACTTTTCTGACTGGGCTCAAGTTTTTCGTCTTGCAGAATGCTGAATAATAACTCACAATTTCTGCAGTTAGCTGGGTTAATTTTCAAACTGGTTTATGAAACATCATGTCTGAAAGACTTTTGCAGCCCTCCTTGATGGGTAGGCAAAAGCCTGGGGAAGTAGTGCAATGGTACGAGAGCCCTTGTGGAAGGACCCGGCTCGTGTTAGCCTCAGGGGCAGCAGGAAATTAGAGCTCCTCTTCATCTCTGGGAAGAAGGATAGTCTTGTGAATTTTCCCTGTCTGTGAAGGCAATTTTGTCCCCTAGTCTCTGATGGCTTCCCATGGGTTGGCTAGGAGTCTCAGCCCAGACACCCATCACTGGGAGGCAGTGGTGGCTTGCAGGAGCATAGGTCGCTGGATGTGTTTGGGCAGGATGATGATCCTGCAGAGGGGAGGACAGAGGAGTTGGGGACCTTTGGGACATACCTCAAGGGGAAGGGTGTTCAGGAGAGCAGGTATGTGCTGGTGTGTGTGCCAGGCCTCTGTCTGCTCATTGAGTGGCATCTAGGGACCACGGCTGGGAATGTGCCAGGGTCCCTGCCCTGCATTTTGTGGTTTGGTTTCTGGATCTTTGGGGCCTTGTGGTACCCTCAGATCCAGATTGCTACTGGGAAAGGTCAGCCCCTGATTAGTGTAGTTCAAGAACATGTACAGATAGTGCTGGAGATACCGCTGCGTAAGTGCCAGATTGTGGGAAGCAGGATGCACTTCCTAGAAGCTAAACAGGCTGCATGGTATCAGGGAATTCAGACAGTTGTGATACAAGTGGAGACTCCTCTGATGGTGGAAGCTGTCCTTGAGTAGCTGCTATCATGTTGAAGGTCCGGAGACCAGGTGAGGACTCTGTTGACTGGGGAAAGGCAAATATTGTACCCGTTTTCAAAAGGCCTAAATGTAAATCTGGGGAACTACAATCCAATCAGCCTTACTTAATTCCCTGAGAAAATCATGGAGTGAGTACTTTCGGAATATGTTTCTGGGCAAACTGGTGATTTATTGAGCATAAATCATGCCTGACCAACCTGGTTGCCTGCCATGGTGAAATGACCAGCTTTGTGGATGAGACAGCAGTGTGTCATTGATTTTGGCTTTAACAAGAATTTCTACACAATCATCTCCCCCAGTATTCTCATGTTCAGATAAGTTCAGCGGCTTATGGCTCATACTCTGCCTGGGTGCCAGTGGCAAGTGGAGAGCCACAGGCGCCTCTACCATTCAGCGCCTTTATTAGTGATCTGGAGAAAGCAACATAATATGTTGTGGTCAAGTTTGCAGGTGATGCCACATGGAGGGGACAAGCAAAGAGGCTGGAGGACAGGGCTGCCATCCAGAGTGATCTTGATTGATAGACTGGAGGAATGAGCTGACAGAAACCCTGTGAAATTCAGCAGGGCAAGTGCCAACTCCTGCATCTGGGAAGGAATGATCCCTTGGCACAGTGCAGGCTGGGAACTGACTGACTGGGGCAGTTCAGCAGAAGAGGACTTGGGGCTCCTAGTAGACAGCAATTTGAATAAAAGCCAGCAGCATGCAATGGCAGGGAAAAAGGTTGACAGCATCCAGCAGCTGGGAGACTGAAGTGGAGGGATTATCCTCCTCTACTCAGCACTCATTAGGCATCATCTAGAATATTGCATCTGTTTTTTGACCCCACAGTACCGGAGAGGTATTGGACAGGAGTTACTTCAGCAGAGGCCACCAACATGGTCAGGAGTCTGGAGTCTGGAGCACTTGCCCCGGGAGAGGCTGAGGGATCTAGGCTTGTTCTGCCTGGAGAAGAGTAGGCTTTGGGGGTCCTGTTAGCAGCTGACTAGTACCTATGAGGACTTTATTCAGAAGATGGAGCTATTCCAAGCATTGTGTTGGTAGGAGGATAAGACATATCAGACATAAACTGAGAGATTCAGAGTGACGATAAGGAAAAGTGTTTTACCATAAGGAGAGTCAAGTGGTGAGCAGTTGCCCAGAGAGGTTGTGCAGTCTCCATTTTTGGAGGTTTCAAGATAGACTGGATACAGCCCTGAGCAACCTGATCTGATGTCAGGGCTGACTCATCTTTGAGCAGTGGGTTGGACTCGATCATCTCCAGACATCCATTCCAGCCTCAAGCATCCTGTGATCCTGTGCGTGTGTAGGAGTATGCCAAGTATGGATTAAGTACAGAATGAGTTCTGTAGAGATCAAATATGGAATACGTCTTCACAGAGCATGTAGAGGCCACAAAAGTGGTTCAAAATTGACAAGTAATATATAGGGGTTTTTAACAAGGAATACTTGGATATAAAAGGAGGAAAAGTAAAAAATCCCAAATCCACTGTATCTGCTTTTCTCTGCCTCCCCAGTGCTTCACGGATCTTATTTTAGTCCAGAACCAGCAAGGTCTGAAATGTTGTCATCATATTCATGCACGTATTCCTTGCTTAGATTCGTGTTGAATGCCTCTCTCTCACGTATATAATAAGTGGCTTCCATTTACACCATTTATGTAGAGAATAGGGCATGAGAAATGGGGAAAAAACCAGCTTTCAAAATATCAGTGTAGCTGTCCTATTTGGAGACAACCCTTCAAATAGCTGAATTATTACATGTCTATTAAAGTGAAGACATGGAGTAAGGGTGATGCATGTATTCTAGGTAAACATGACGCTGGTGTTTGACAGTTTGCAAATAATTAATACAATAAATGTCCCCTACTGCAGTCTAAATGCAGCTCTCAGCTATTTCCAGCTGGGCAGCATAGATGTAATCAAGAATAATTGAAGAGCTGATTTTGTGCTATGTGAACATAACTGTCTGTCTTCCTGAATATGTTACGCCGCCTAACATGTTGGCTTTCTCCCTGATGATATAACAAAAGTTGTTTGAATTGGATGTGAAAGAATGGTTAGTACTGTTTAGTCATGATCTGTCATAAGAATCTTAAATAGCTTAGAAAAAAAAATCCATAATTATGTCCCCAAGACTGATGGTATTTCAGATCTTGCAGTGATAAAGGTTTTTTGGTCTTGCCTCAGAATTGCTTTCAGACAAAGAAGTATGCTCTCAGCCTAATCGTGTCAGCATCAGAACACCTGCAAAAATAGATCAAAAGAAAAAGAGGAATTACTGAGATTTTCTTGCTATGAATAGCATTAGGGTGAATGTATTAAACAATCACGTTGACTGTCCTGAAAATGCAAATATCCAGGGGAACAGCTACAAATGTAAACAAATTTTGGGCCACGCTGATTGTTTCAGATGGCAGCTTTGGTTGGTTTCATCCTCTACCCTTTCATTTGCTCCTTTCTGTGGGGTAGAGAGTTGAAAATCTGGTGTCAGCTGAGGGTCATTAAGCATGCCTCAAGCTGGAGGATGACCATGAGAGGTGCAAAGTTGAGTAATGCAATACTTGTGTTGAAAATGTTTGTTGGTTTTATTATATCAGAAGCAAAAATGATGGCAGAATCCACATAATGAAAATAATATTTGATTACTAGAATCTTAATGGTTGATTGTCTTCATTGGATACTTGGCCTAGAAACCAGACAGTACAAGCTGATCAGATCTCAAAAACTGTGTGGCAAACATGCTTTGTTTACAGATGGACATCAGTGTAGTGCAATGGAAAAGGCTGCAAGCTGTAGTAGGTTTAGAGGAGTTCAAAGGCTATGTCAGCCACTGTCACCTTCTACTTTTCTAATGGTACTTTTGTGGTAGCTTGTGGTGGTGTAAGGATTCAGAATTCATAGTAAGAGGTGTTTTAATACTGTTTCTCAAGAGCAAAGGAAATGTTGGCTCCATCATCCATTTCCCACCACTTAACATGTCCTGTGTGTATCAGTATTTGCTGGGAACTGGTGAAGAGGAAACTGTCTGCTGTGGGCCATAACACCTGAGGAAGAGTTCACTAAAACTCTTTAATACATTTTCTTGTGATTTCATGGGTCTCAGCTGAAATCAAGCCCTTGACATGAAGATAAAGAGGTTGAAATACTTTGCTCACTATATATATATATATATTACTACTTAAATTATTTTTTTCTTCATGCTCAGAGCATGAAGAAAAGCATTTAGCCAAGTTCAATGGGATTTGCAACATGTATGCTGTTGTCTGGTTATCAATGCATGCACATTAAATACTTATTAGTGCATTAAATTACTTAAATTTGCTGATATTTTAAAGATACAGACAAGATCCCTTTAGGTCCTGTGTTGTGTCATGTCATGTTGCTCCCCCGAGCCCAAACTTTTCTTGTGTTACTTATGATCATTATTTAGCAATAATTGTGCTGAAACATGTTGTACACATTTCCAGTGTGTTAAATTATGTCTGTTCTTGAAACCTTCTAGGCATTAGGGCATGAGATTAAGCTTCAGTATCAACTGCTGGACAGAATGCAAAAAAGGACTACGAAGATGATTAGGGGACTAGAACTTCTCTCTTACAAAAAGAAGCTGAGAGACTTAGGACTTTTTAGCCTATGGAAGACTGAGAGGGGATCTTATCAATGCTTATAAGTACTTGAGGGGTGGGTGTGAGGATGGGGTCAGTCTGCTGTTTTCAGTGGTGCCAAGTGACAGCACAAGAGGCAGTGGGCACAAACTTAATATAAGAAGTTCCACCTAAACTTGAAGAGGAACCTCTTTACTGTGAGGGTGGCAGAGCACTGGAACAGACTGCCTGGAGAGGTTGTGGAGTCTCCATCTCTGTGGACCTTCAGAACCTGTCTGGATGCTGTCTTGTGCAACCTGCTCTAGGTGATGCTGCTCTGTCAGGGTTGGACAAGATGATCTCCAGAGGTCCCTTCCAACCCCTACTGTTCTGTGATTCTATGGTTCTGGAAGTATCTAATTTTCCATTTTTTTGCTTATACTCAAAATGATGAGTTGTATTCTAGCTGCTCAGTTTTCTTCACTCATTGTTTTATATATCATATAATTGTTTAGGCTGGAAAAGACCTTTGAGAT
This sequence comes from Zapornia atra, assembly GCA_013400835.1. Classification (NCBI taxonomy): domain Eukaryota; kingdom Metazoa; phylum Chordata; class Aves; order Gruiformes; family Rallidae; genus Zapornia; species Zapornia atra. Next base: position 161,586 of record VZTU01017383.1, on the reverse strand, counting down.
CATCGAGTCCAACCATTAACCTAGCACTGCCAAGTCCACCTCTAAACCATGTCCCTAAGCACTGTATCTACATGTCTTTTAAAAAGCTCCAGGGATAGTGACTCAACCACTTTCTTGGGCAGTCTGTTCCAATCCTTCATTCTTTCAGTGAAGTATTTTTCCCTAATATCCAATCTAACCTCCCCTGGTGCAACTGGAGGCCATTTCCTCTTGTCCTATTGCTTGTTATTTGGGAGAAGAGACCAACCCCCACCACACTACAAACTCTTTTCAAGAGGTTGTAGAATGTGATACGGTCTCCTCTCAGCCTCCTCTTCTCCAGACTAAAACAACCCCAGTTCCCTAAGCCGCTCTTCATAAGACTTGTTCTCCAGACCCTTCAGCAACTTCATTGCTCTTTGGACACACTCCAGTGCCTCAATGACTTTCTTATAGTGAGGGGCCCAAAACTGAGCACAGAGCTCAATGTGTGGCCTCAGCAATGCTGAGTACAGGGGGACAATCATTTCCCTGGTCCTGCGGGCCACAGTATTTCTGATACACGCCAGGATGCTCTGGCCTTCTTGGCCACCTGGGCACATTGCAGGCTCAAATTAATTTGGCTGTCAACCAATACCCCCAGGTCCTCTTCTGCTGGGCAGCTTCCCAGACACTCTTCCTCAAGTCTGTAGAGTTGCATGGGGTTTTTTTGACCCAAGTGGAGGACCCAGAACTGAGCCATGTTGAACCTCATACAGCTGACCTTTGCCACCTGTCTATCCTGTACAGATCCTTCTGCAGAGCCTTCCTGCCATCAAGTAGACCAACACTCCCCAACAACTTGGTGTCATCTGCAGATTTACTGAGGTTGCACTTGGTCCCCTTGTCCAAATCATTGATGAAGATATTAAAGAGAACTGGCCCCAGCACTGAGCCCTGGGGAACACCACTTGTGACTGGCCACCAACTGAGTTTAACTCCATTCATCACAGCTCTTTGGGACAGGCCATCCAGCCAGTTTTAAGCCAGTGAAGAGCGTACCAAGCCATGAACAGCCACTTTCTCCAGGAGAATGCTGTGGGAAATGGTGTCAAAAGTACTGCTGAGGTCTGGGCAAACAGCATCCACAGCCTTTCCCTCAGCCACTAGGTGGGTCATGTCACAGAGGGAGATCAGGTTAGTCATGCAGGACCTTCCTTTCATGAACTCACGCTGACTGGGCCTGATCACCTGGTTGTCTTGTACGTGATCACAGAATCACAAGAACAGTATGGGGGAGGGACCTCTGGAGAGTATCTAAGTCAAGTCCCCTGCTAAAGCAGGATTGCCTAGAGCAGGTTGCACAGGATTGAGTGAAGGCTCTCAAGATGATCTACTCCATAACCTTCCCCTGCACTGAGGTCAGAGTGACCATCCTGTAGTTTCCTGGATCCTCCTTGCAGTCCTTCGTACAGATGGATGTTATATTTGCTAAGGCATGCAGAAGACATCATACACTGCTTTTTTGTTACCTTTTTCTGTGTTTCTGTTGTAGATCCTTCATATTTTTCCTGAATAAAGCTCAGTGAGGTCACTCCTGCACCTGTGCTTCTTTTGTATCTCTGAATGTGCTAACTGTAGGTTGTTCAGGTTCACTCTTCACATGTCCCAAACACTTCCCTTTTCCCTTCTAGATACCAGGAGATGCAGAATTCTCTCAATTGCTGTTGCAGCTAAACTAAGTGAAACAAAGCTGAAGACAGGCCAAGGGAAGTTCAGACAAAGCAGGGCTGACAGACCTCGTTCCTGAGGCCTTGCAAATTCATTGCAAAGCCTGTGTCTTGTTTCTAGCAGTAGCAGTACTGGGCTGCAGAGTTGCAAGAAATGAAAATGCATCTTAAACAATAAGAGAGTGTACTTTGCTTCTTATTTCCTATTATAAGACTAATGTCAGAGCAAGCAGTGAGATACTTTCTTTATTCCCATTTAGCCTTAGTAGCTAATGTATAATACAGATGTTTCTGTGTGGGTTTTTTACCCTCTGCTTATAGTCACAAATTTAGATTGATGGTTCTATGATGGTAACTGCCATGGCATTTACCATTCTTTATAGGCCATTCTCATTGTAATAAACAAGCTCAATTGTACCGATTGTTTTCGTGTGTCCATTAAATTGAGAAATTAGTGATACAGAAGTAACTGCCTTCTGGATAGAAAGTATCTTTTATGTTGAAACATTATCAATGTAGCATTGCAAGACAACTGGCAGAAGTTACCTATCTCTCTGTTGCAGGTAAATCTCAGTTGGCTGGAACTAGGTGAGGGCTCTTTAATTCCAGTTTTCCTGTTTGCCGCTGAAGCAGTGAAGCATTCAGAAAAAGACAATTTCAGTTTGATTAAATGCCTAAAAAGTTATCTGGTTGGGGGGAAAAAAAAAAAAGAAAAAAAGAAAAAAGAAAAAGGATGTTGCATAAGCTTTTAATATTTAATTTCTATACTCTAAGTATCCGGAAGAACATTTAGTTCCTGTTTTGAAAGATGAATGCCATACATTGGAAAGTGTGCTGGAGGCTCATTTGCAGTCGCGGAGCTTGTTTGCTTCTCTAGTATGTACGTGCAGGGAAGAGTAGAAAGGGTTGAGTGGGCAGTTGGCAGTCATTCATTGTCAGTGATTGCTAGTCATTCATAAAAACTGCAGAGCTGAGAGGTGGAGCCAGCAGCAGCAGCCGCCTTTCAGGCTCTCCTTGCAGAAGACACGTTTGTGCAATCACAAGTGATTCGAGAAGCTGCTCAAATACGGCATGATGAATGTAATGAGGAGATGTGTGCTAAATGCATCTGATTAAAGGGGGTTGCTTAGGATAAAGCGAAATGTTTGAATTCCTTTCTCCTCAAGCCCACTGTCCTTTGTGAACATGGAGATCTGGGGGTTCTGCGTTCTGCTGGAGGCAATAAATCACTTCCAAGGAGTGCCCTCTAGTTTGTGATACCATCTGGAGTATGTCTTTCACCTTCATAACAAGCAGGTTTAGGAAATAAATGGGTCTTAATCCACTGATAAAAGGGTATTTTTGAGGTGGGTAGGGAATATATTCTTGGACTGCATATTTTTTAAGGCACAAATGACAGTGAAAGTTTAATTTCAAGAGGAGAGAGTGTCAGGAGCAGCAAACCGTCCTGTATGTTCTCTCCTTTTAAAAATTGCTGCACCTATATTTTTTCCCCTCATAGCAATGACTGCTAATGTAATAGATGATCTCAACAAGGTTTTATTTCATCCTTGTGTCCAAAGTGGGGAAGTTACATCCGGTTGATAGACTTCCATTTTTAATTTATAAGTCTGATTGATTTGATGTTGTGTGTGAATAAATGCTATTGTATCAACTCTTCCATCTCTCGTACGTTGGCCTGTGTGGTTTGGTCATTCTCAGAAAGCTACAGAGCTGTCACTGCAGGCTGATCTACTGCTGGCTGGGACACAGTATTTAAGGCCAGGTTTACGTGCAGGCTGCCATTGCATTTAAATTGAAGGACAAATGGCAGGTTCTTTGTTGTAAGTCAGGACTTAGGATGTTAAATTACAAAATGCTATCCCCTTACAGAACCAGATCTGTCCATTTAGAAGTGGAATAATCAATCTTGACTCCCCTGTATTTGACCCGTTTGAAGGTGGACTCCTGGGTCTGATCCTGCTCTAAGCACAGTCTGGAAGAACGTAACGCTAGGCTAGAAGATTTCACTTTAAATGAAGATCTGGATCACTGTCTGTGTGGGGTTTACATAGCACCTCGGACTGAATGTGCTTGTTCCTTATCAGATGGCAGAATTTCAAAGTGACCCCAGTCCCTCTCTAACAAACAGCTAATTAAATTATACACTGCAGGCTCTTTGAAGATTTTTCAGAAGCTCTGATTAAAATATATATAATGCAAACCTCACTGTGGCAGTGTTCCAATGAATGTGCATGTATGCTTCATCTCCTTTTCAGGAGTTTTTGTGTTGTAGCTCAGGCAGCTCAAACTATGGCAGTCCCTGCTTTCACCAGGAGTGAGTGCGTACCCCTTGGGGTCCCAGTTTCTCTTTGTTCTCAAGAGTTTCTCAGTGCTCTCATTAGTATTAACAACTGTAATAAATGTAGATCAAAGGAAAATACACACTTAAAGAAAACTGTGTGTGACCTGCTGAGAGATCAGTGTGTGTGCGATTGGTACGAGGTATATGACTTTCTCAGGTGTGTTGCTTTTTCTCCTGGAGCTGGACCAGCAGAGTCTCATGTACCAATAAATACCCCTACCCACAGTAGCCTGATTTCTCGTTTGAGGGGGACAAGTGACCAGGTGCTCAAGCCCAGTAACGTGCATGGGGTTTGAAGACTTTCTTTATCCATATATACATATGCAGTTAAACGACAGCATGCAAGGGAAGGGATTTACAGGTGCCTAGAAAATATCTGTTCATAAGTTATGTGGGTGTTGAATGAGTGTCCTTGGTTCCTTGCATTTTGAAAAATGAAGTGCTATACAAATACAACTTTGGAAACCAGCTCTCTCCTTTTGAAGACACATTTCACAACAGAAGAAGAAATCAGAGGTATTGAACTGGCTTTCCACCTTAGCGATACTTCATCTTCCTGATATTTCAAGTAATGTGTTTTCTGTTTGTTTTAAAGCCATTCAGGTGGGTCATTTTTGGAGGCTGGCTTGAAGCCCATGTCTGCTACTGGAGAGCAGCTGATACTAGAGATGAGTGGTATGATTTATTTGGTTATGCTGTATATATGTAGCTGTCTATATACAGCTCTCAACATTATATAGGGGACTGTGATGCCCTGAAAGCAGACTCAAGCCCAAGCAGACTAGTTCCACCTCAGTAACTCTGGGCATCCATGAAGAACAGTTGTTAAAAATACCTTTTTAGGTTTCTAACCATCCCTTTTACCACCGCAGTCAGAAACCAGAAAAGCAGCAGCAGCAGATTCATCACAGCGCTTTCTGCTGACCTATTCCTGATGAGAACATGTATTGCAATGTACTGGGTTGCTTTTAATTTCTGTCTGCAGTCAGCACTACAGGTTTTGCTGTTCTGAAAGAGGTAACATTTTACAATGCTAGGTGTTTTTAAAGGGATTCATCGTTTTAAATAAAATATAAAACAGATAAAAGCCAGCCCATCAGTGAAATGCATGTCACAGCTGTAATCAGAATGGCAGTGTCTATTTTTAACTTGGCAACTTCCCCATGTAGCAGGCTTCAGCTTTCCGTGACGTTTCAGATATAGCTAATATCCTCTCAGTTTTGGGGTTTTTTTTGTGGGGGGTATCTTATTTTGCATCCCCCCAAAACCAGCAGTGCATGCTTCTGGAGGATGAGGGGTAAGAGCTACAGAAAGCAGTCCAGCTCACGTCTTTCCCTAAGGAGCCTTTTCTACCATTATTTATTGTAGCCAAAATACAGGACTGGACGGACCAATGACATTCATGTGTTGTTATTCTCCAGTGTGCATAGCTGTATACAAAAATAATTTAATTGATCAGAAACAACATAGTCCCATATTTTATTTTTTTATCTTGGAGCATTTAGCAAAACCAAACAACATACAAATACCTCTGGAGACATAAGTGCCATGGCTGCTGCGTGGATGAGTGATGTACCTGCAGAGGTGTTTCTCCATGCTTTAACTTTAATGGCAATTGTTGCTTCTCCATCCTCTGGTTTTCTGCTTGTTTTTGTGCCAGCAAAGCAAAATGGGAAAGAGCTGGTAGCACTGGCTAACTGACTGGGACTCAGGTGCCATCCAGACAACTAAAATAGGATGCATCAGGCTACATATAAATATTTGAAGCATCACTGTCTTCTTCTAGCATAGCTGATTATGAAAAAAATGCTAGTTAATTGAAAGGAATAGACACATCTGTATCTACAGTGCCTATAGGTCAGTCTAAAGTGGCTGTGTAAAACAAATGAGGTGTTCCTAGATGAGCCGGTTTCTCCTGTCTGTGAGAGAAACTTAGGGGGACTGGCTCAGATGGGGGATGAGTAAAGTTAAGGGGAGTCAAGTACCTCTGTGGAAGGAAAAGACAGAAGTAGTCAAGTTTATTGTCTTTGCTTATAGCCTAGATGCAAGGACAAACAACTGGCAATTGTTTAACAACTTAGAAGTGCAGGTGGGCTCTTTACGGAAATCCCTCAGGTGCCTAACGAGACTTTATCAGCCCACTCAAAAGTCTCCCTTCAGGCCTGAAAATTTTGGAAAATCATTCCCAAAGGATGTGTTTCTGTGTGAAGACAGTAGATATATAAGCATGCCTCTCTTTGTAGTTCTGTCTTGTTTAGAGTCTTCCAGGAAAATTGTGTCTCTGCCTTCAGGAGAACATAAGGAAACCATCCACATGAAGGGTTCTTGGTGTTACTCTGTTGGAACCGCCGTGCAGTCTGGTTCAGGATCATTTCTTCCTGGAAAACTGACCCTTTCTTCATGTGTAGGGCAGGTAGAATTTGAGACAACGAGTAGCTCCCTGGTTTTATGAAGAAGGGTATTGGATCTTTTTGCAGTAAGCTAGCTGCTTCTTTTTGATTCAGAGTCTTCATCTCATTGATCCTAGAAGATGCTTAAGAATTGTTGTACTCCCATATTTTGAAGATGTAAATTCAAGCACAGAGGCTGTAAGAGCTCCTAGTCTCAGCAGAACTGGGGATGGGACGGAATTTTTGACATTCAGGCAAGAGAGGGCCTGCATTTTCTGGCATAGAGCAGCACCACATGTGTCATGGCAGTGTTCCCTAGCCTGCTTCAGGCCCCCAGCCCTCTCTGATGGCTCAGAGGAAGGAAAGAGAAGATGTTGTCCTCCTTGAGATTCAGAAATTAATGCCTGACCCTCTAAACACCCTACAAGCACCTTCTCAATTTCATTAGAAGTAGTGTCTGGCAGACTAATCTTGCATTCTTGTGAAGTTCCTTCTGTTTATATTTACTATTATAATAAGTTTTGACAAGTGCAGAGCTCTTAGTAGTGTGGCGGGGGGTTTGGGAAGTCTGTGTCTGCTTTTCTGCAAATGTACTGGGCTGGAGAGTGACAGACTGGCTTTCTTCTTAGAGTGAGTGACATAAGCGTAATGCACAGTCCTGTCAGGTGATGGAGGGGAAGATGATAATACTGCCTGATCTGGGAGGACTTTGATAAACATCATGTACAAAAATGTCTATCCTGTTAATGTATTACTCTAAGTCAGTGTTGAAGACCAGGCTTCTTGTAGCAAGTATTGCAATCTCCATAATTCTTCACTACAGGAAAAAAAAAAAAGAATAAGCAAAAGAAAAGCTGATGTAGACACAGGAAAAAATGTATTTTCTGCATTGTAAAGAATAATTTTGAAGGTCCAGGGAGGCATATGACAAAATGAAAGGAGGATATAAGGGAAAGAGAGTAGGAAGAACGAAGACATATACTGTGTGAATGGAAGTATGTGTGTTTTTTAACTCTCTGAACCATAGAAAAAATGGAACTAATGTTCTTGTTTAGGAAGTGTGAATCTATCAATGTGTGAAAAAGCTGCAAAAATAATGTTCAGTTCAGTGTCATGCTTAGAAATAGCTACCTTTTCACTCTAAACCCTGTATGTGTTAGAAGAGTGGAAAGGTGTAATCAGTATAAATGCATTTATTATATAATTTTCCCATCAAATTATAGATCAAATATCTTCAAGTTTTGGAGAAAACCATGTTTGCTTCAGATTCCTAGCAGCATAAAGCACATACAAATATGGGACCTTGAGCTTCTGAAAATACTGTTTTGTAATCCTTCTGTCTACTGGAAGTGAAGTGAATTTGCATGAAGTTACCAGTTTAGTAACCGAGGCTGAACCAGTGGGTTCCCCAGACAATGGGGTCACCTGGAAGTGAAGGCTCTGTGCATCAGTAGCCCAAGTATTTAGTTTGAGAAGTCTTTTATTGTCACTATACTCTGATTCGGGGTCTAAAGCTAGTTGTGTTAGGGGTTATACTCAGGCTTAGACTCTTCCAGGCCTGAACAATTTTACATGTAACCTGTGGGTTTAAATCCTGCAAGACCAGGAGTTTCCTTATGGCAGCTGGAGGCTCTGTTGACCCAACTGCCTTTGATGTGAAAGGGTTTGGGAAAAAAAAAATCCACATTTTTCCCCCTAGTTGTAGCCTTCCTACTAAACAGAAATGATTGGGAGTTTTTTTCAGTTGATTGCTTAGTTGTAATATTACAAAGCTTTGTCTAGGCTGGGGTTTAGATGGGGAAGGAAGGAATTGGGAGTTTTCCCTGGGATGTCCATGGGACTGTTGGTCTTCTGGCTGGACTGCTGGATGCCTTGGTGTTCTTTTGTTAGATGTCTGGTAATCCCAAAAAAAATGACCACTGTGTGTTAGTAATCAGCCAGGTGTCCACTTGAAGTGTAGGGACATCTCATACTTACAGTGAAGAGTCTTCAGCAGAGTGCTCTGGCCATCTGAGGCACTTGGTCACACTCTGTACATTGTTTGAGGCTCACGTCTGTATTTTCGCATGGAATTCTGTAGATAGAAAAGAGAAGCCATTGCCTCTCCTCAGGGAGATGAGAAAGGGAGAACTTATGCTGTAGTTCCAGGTAAGATTGCCTAAAGAATGTTTGGCTGTCATCACTGTCACCAAAGACACAGAAGTAAAAGAACTTGCAGAGTTTAGTCTCAGCAGTGTTGCTTCAGTGATGTCAGCACGTGAAAACTGCCGCTGCTGGGTAAAAACTTAGAGTAGCTTTGATCCCAGCCTCTGGCACACAAAATAGGGGTTTTGTTTGTGTGTGTGTGTGTGTATTTTTGGTATGAAATACAATACATATGAATGATAATAGAAAATAATAAGAAAGAGTAGTTAATACCTCTTAGGTCCCTGTGACTGTTTAATGAGTTAAATGAAAGTAAAGTGATTGCAGTCTCCTCTTCTTGTTGATAGCTCTTCAATTTTGGAGGTATCAGTCACCAATTCATGTAACAAATCCTCTTAGAAGATGGCCCGTATCTTAGAGCTTTTTATTTCTAATGGCTTGTAACAAAATGGACCTGAGTAGAGCAAGATGTAAAGCTTAAGGCCAAGATAAATTTGGAGCAGTTGAGTTCAGATAAAATGTGGTACCTTGCAACCAAAGACATTTTCCTCAACAGCCAGTTACCGACCTGCTCAGAATTCAGTAGCTTGTTAGCACATTTTAAAAACAGGCTTTTTGTTCTAGTTCTTTCATGGAACAATAAGAGCATCTGCCATCCAGACCGATTTCTAAATGTATCTCTTCTAAATGCACTGACATACAGTATTGCAAACAATGGTGGTTTTCTCTTCGTTTTAATTTACTAAGTTTATCTGTGGAGTCTATGCCCAAATCGCCACTTCTTCTGTCACATTGATCTCCATCTTGCTGTTTGTATGGTGAAAGTGGTGGTGGTAGCAATCTGTTTTTTGCTTTTTCTGTATAACAATCTTCTAATTTATTTTTTTTTTTACTTATTGAAGATAAGCATTTGGAGTATGCAAGAAAAACGCTCCTTGCTTTTTCTAGTTCAAGGTTTGAGGGTATCCCCATTTCTAATACCTTGTTGTTTTCCTCCTTTTTTTGACTTCACATTTTTTCTAGGATAAATTTATTCAGTATTAAGTTAGTAGTAGAAAGAAATTAGAAGAGTCATAAGTTACTAGTAAAAGTAGCAAAGTAAAGGAAGAATAATGTCTCAAAAAGGACAAATAATACTGAGTTAATACTCCACAATTAAAGTTGGTGGGAATTGAGTTTCTACAGTGTTCCTGTTGGGTTATCAGATGCTCTTTTTCTCATTGTCTGGCAGCTATTTCAATCACTCATGCTTCAATCCCCCATGCTTCAGTTTTCTTTCTTTTTGCTCATGGCTCTAGTGCTTATTACTTATCCCAAAGGCCTCTTTCTGTAAAACAGTCCAAAGCGTAGCCTTGTATGTTGCATCAGCTGGTGGGAAAGGAGCAGATGACCTAAGAAGTCATCCAGGCGCATGAAGGGAGGGTGCTGCCAGCAATACACTTAGGGCTCTTGGTCCCAGCAGGAACTGGGGTCGATAGACAGCTCCTAGGTAGAGGAACCCAGGGTGCTGCAAGGGCTGCTGCTCTGCCAGAGCAAAACAGAGACATGGATGGGGAAAATCATATTCTACCCAAATGACTGGGAAAATGTCCTCAACTGCTCTTTATTCTTCCCAGTTTCTGCCTCTCTTCATTCTGGCTGTTGGTCAGGCACTGGCTCAGGTTACACAGAGAAGCTGTGGCTGCCTCCTCACTGGCAGTGTTCAAGGCCAGGCTGGATGGTGATTTGGGCAGCCAGGTCTAGTGGAGGGTGTCTCTGCCCATGGCAGGGGGTTGATGATCTTTAAGGTCCCTTCCAACCCCAACCAGTCTGTGATTCTATAATTTTTTAATCAGACCAGGGTGGAGGGAGGTTCCTTTTCGAGCCCCTGCAATATTTTCCAAAGGATAGCCTAGATGCTTTGGTGGGGGCCTCAAGAGGAATGCTCCCAGTCATGCCTCAGAGTTCCTTTGTGGCAGCTAATACACTCTTTGAGTCTGGGTTATGTGGAGAGGTTGGGATGTGAAAGTCTTGACTATGTTACTGGAAGGTGGAAAGTGCAGTCAAGCATCCTGGAACTATGCAAGCGTAGGTTTGCATTTTCTTTTGTCTTCAGAAAGCTGTAGGCTTTAGAGGGATGCATGTGTCTAACTGGCCTAAGAATAAACTAGAGACCAGTCTAGATACACAGGCTGTGTCTGAGATACATTGATCCACACATGGCATTACTCTTCTGTACCATGTAGATGTATCTGTTGATTTCCAGGATACCAGAAAGCCCACAGAAAGACACTACTGCAAATCTACCACTGATGTAGGGGCAGCTGGCAAATCTCAGATACTTTCTGTAGTATTTGCTTCACAAAGATATAAAATTGGAAATTTCTGCAGAAAAGAGTAGACTGTGCACCAAGTGTAGTTTCTTCAGGGTTGCCATCAGAAATTAAAGCCTGACTTTGTATTTACATCTTTCATGCACTAGAAGGTTCCCTCTTTGAACAGCTTGTTTGCATTTTACAGTAGACTTTTGTGAAGTTCTCTGAATATTGTTTACTGTGGAAGTGCTTCTGCCACCTCCTAGATTCTGAAAATAATTCATTTCCTGGAGTAATTTTTTTTAGGTCATATGAGGCTGGGGAAAAGATAGTTTATCTTGATGATTAGCAAGAAAAATAAGCCATGCCACATGCTTCTCCAGGATGCAGTTGCCTGATGAAAAGTTTGTCATGCTGAAAGAAAATCAAATAGGAACAATACTAACCTTATGCTCTGGTTGAAAAGAAGACGTACTGGCTTATAAGCAATTTATTTTTCTTTTGTTTTTTCAGCTTGGATACCTGTGGAATTAATGACCCTTCTAGACATGATTTCAATACTGCTTCAAGGGAGAAAACTGCTTTCAGTTGGTCAGACGGTTCTGTCTTAAAACAATGGTGATACATTAATATGTTTTTTTACTGGGTTTTTAAATTATTTTGCTTTTTAAGAATTTGAATTGTTGCTGCAGGTGGTGGTGATGTTAACTTGCTTTTTAGATGTACACAAGTTGTTCATCTACATGAAGCAGACCTTTAAGACTAGGGCAACCGCAGCGCTAAGTAAGTGTGCGGAAAAGCTCCATCTATCCGTTAGAGTAGCACGAATGAAAGAAAATCTTTCACATAAAATACTCATGCTATTGTGAATATTTTTAAGTCTCAGTACTCTAGCACCCAAAACTACATCTCTGTTGGTATTTAAAGTGTAGGATTTTGCTGATTTAGAAGATCAATGAAATGAAAAGATAAGCTGCAGTGAAGTGACAGGCTTGGAACAGTCTGCCAACACTTGTTCGCAGAAAGGGAAAACAACTTAAAATACAAAATTTTACCAAAAGAAATAGTTAACACCAGAAGGTTGGGAAATGTATCTTTTTTTTTTTAATTGTGGGAGTATTCAAATGAAGTTTTGTGGTATTTGAGCTGTGATGTGTAGGGGACTTCTAAATCTTTTAAGTAGCAAACCACATTTTCCCTTCACGCATATGTTCAGAGAGAACACATTTGAATTCTGAACGATAAAGCACTTTAAAATGTACCTTGAGTCTCAGATTGGACTGTCTTATGTGAGAGCATCTTGCTGGCGATGAGGTTCTGCTACTGTGAAGGTTTTAGGGCTGATGGATGAGAAACAGCTTTCAGATACCGTAGGGATCTGCACAAAGTAAGGACCTAAACAGATAAGCAGACCATTTGTTTGGGGTTATCTGGAATCGAAGCTGTGTTGGGATATGCTGTGTTGTTCTTCTGTAATTTTCTTTCTGCGTGCTTACAAGGCACTTATCATCATGGCATTTTGCTTAAATTTAAAAATAGAAATAGTGATAGCAATTTGTGGTTTGTGGGGTTTTTTTATTATTATTTTAGGGAGAAACAGGTTGCTTAGTTCATAGGGGTGGTTATATGCAAGAGAGAGAGAGAGAGAAAAAGTATGCTGTGTAGGGCTACTCTCAAATCTTTCCCTAATTTTTTTTTTTAAAGAATTTTTGGTTTTTCAGCCAAGCAAATGTATTTGTGAATACTATCTGACGTTCAGGGATTTTTTAAGTACTTTTTTTTTTTAAAGTTAACCAAATAAGGTATGGAATGACTACAAATCAAACTGTTCTAGAAGTCAGGCAGAAGAAGTGGCTGAGGTTGGCTGTGATGCCATTTTGGTTTTACATTTGTGTCATGGAGTCCTTGATAAAGTAAGTTTTGTAGGAAGATACAGGGATTTGCCATGGCCAAGGAGTACATGTCCATGCTGTGCCAGCTCCATTTAGAAAGTGATGTGTGTGGTAATGGAGCTTGAGCTCTGAGGAAGGCTAAGTACTCCCACTACATATATGTACATCAAGAAGGTGGTTCAAGAAGATTCCTCCATGAATCCTTCCTGCAGCAGGTGTTGCCTTCAATGAATGAACAGAGGCAACCTGCCACGATGAAGTGGTTTGTAGTACAGAAAAATCCTCTCAGGTGTGACTTTACTACTTCTCCAGCAGAGAAATAATGACCTTTTCATCTTAATTTCCAGGGCAGTAAAGCAGATTAGCAGGTGTTCTGTGTGTTTGATACTGTCTGCATCTGATAAAGTTTTCCAGAACCACAATATTTTCCTTCTATTTTCTGAGAAAGTCAGGCGATCTGTCTAGGTAGTAGAGTGGGAGAGAATGCTTTGGTAATTGCTCTGCTTCTTAGTGTCTAGAGGCTTTTTTTAGGTTGCCTTTATCACCACCTTTATGCCATGTCATGATGTAATTTGATATTTTAAAAATTTTTTTTTAACTTGAACCTTGTGATTTCCGAGCGATATTTCAGTGAATTTGTCATGTTGTGATAGAAGCCAGGAGGCATGCTTCTTTTTTATTCTTCTTTTCTTTTTTTTTCTCTTCTTTTTATTTTTTTTTAAAGGAAAAAATCCTTTTTTGTTCCCTCCTTAGACTACAAATACAAAAAAAATGTCTTAATGACATGATTGTTACCTGTTGTCATCAGTGAGCAGAATTAATGCTATTCTGGGTGCCCAGACAGTGCATTTCAATCCGTAACATGTAACAAGTCATTAATAAATTAACCATTATTCCATTCCTTTTTCATGCTAGGAACAGTTACAGGGAGACCTGCAATGTCACTGAAATGTATTTTTTATTCTATAATTGAAATGTGCTTCATTTCTGAACTGTTCAAACCTAATTTTTTGGTAGCAGAATTTACACAGCATGTAATTTATCCTTATACTGCTTTATCTATATTCTAGCTACTCACACAATTAAGAAAAGCAGGAAAGAATACTGAGTCAATTAAATAAGCAAATTGACCATTCTGGGAGCCAATTTAACAAGCTCTTTTACATCAAAACCTACAGATACTAATCTGACGGCTAATTTCTTTGATTCTAATAAAAATGACAGCCTGTTACACATCTGTGCTGGAAACATATATTGCATCATCAAAATACTGCTACTGTCGCTCAACAAAATATTCTAATCCTCTGTGGACAAAAGAGCTAAGATATCCACAAAAAATATCTTTATAAGCCACAATTATCTCTTTGGAGTGCAAGATAACTATTATTTGCTTTGAAGGTTTACAGTATTTGAGGGAGAGAGCAGTTCAAAAGTGTTAAACCACTTTACCACCACCCTGTGGTAAAGAAAGCAGCTGGTATATAAGGAAAAAAAAATAATTAAAACTCTGCACTAGATTAGCCCTTTGTATTGCATTAAAAGCATTAGACAATGTTTTATCAGTGTGTGACCAGTATCACAGAAATGACTCAATGATCAACTGTGGTCTGGGTAAGTAAGCACATGTAAAATTTTTGCATCGCTGTGTTAAATGCACATGCAAATTTAAAACAGAGTTTTGGTGTAGACCCCTGTCTCCATATTACTAGCATTTAAACTGAAAAACTAATTAGTAATTCTAGTGTATTTGTAGATGGGTTAATACGATTCAGTCAGAAAAGATAAGTGATTTATCATCTATCATGAGTATAAAGCATTGGAAGGGCAAATAATAATTTAAACAATTCTATTTTTATCCCACTGGTTTGTAACTTGATAAATCACCTTTATGAGCATCCTGAGTAAACAGTTGGTGGTGAGAAATTAATTTCCTAAAATTCTATCCTTTCTCATGGAGGTACTAGGAAGTCAGTGTTTTACAGAGGCAAAGTGGATCTGTCATAGATAAGTGTGTACCATTGCATGGAGGATGTTAAAGTAATTCCAAAGTGGCAGCGTAAATAGTTATTATAAATGCATCTATTAATCTAAACCTGAGAAAAGTCAGACAGGAAAGATGAAGTCTGTAATAGGGTCACTTTGAATGACACGATAAATTAAAGCAAAACTGAAAATGAATCGGTAAAACAAATCCGTGAAACTAAATATACCCATTCATATATAAATACATTTTTGGAAACAAGATCTAAATCTATGCTTTAAATTATAAGTAAACACATAGCTTTCATATAGGAAGAGGAAATGCTCTGTAATGGAGTGATCATTTGATGAATTTCATTAGTTATTAAATCAAGTCTCGTGCTTTCAAAGTATTTCCTATTATCGTATTCTTCTTACTTGTGCAGTGCAAGCATAGAACTAGTCCAGAAGCAAGACAGCAGATTTGGAATAGACGTAAGATGAAGGAGGTGTTCGCTATATGAGGCTTGTCAGTAATTCTGCTTCCAACATGTCTTTGCAGTATGTCCTCCTGCATTCCTGTGTTGTTATTTAGAAATCTCTTGAAATCTTTCTACGAGCAAAAAGCTCAAGCTACGCTCCGTTCAGCTTGCTTTCTTGAATTGGTGTATTCACTTCAACAACCAAACACACCATAAAACATGGCTGGAGAAAAAAATCCTGCATCATTCCTGCATCCATTTTAGTACAGGATGATAATTAAGTTGCTCAGAACAGCTGAAAGGCAAGAATCAAAATATTGCTTGACTGCCTCTTGAGGATGAATGATTACATTACATTACATATTGTCGTTTAAAGAGGGAGATTGCTGCTTTCCCTTCATATGTAAGTTTTCAGTTTGGATTCCGGAGGTTTTGTTCTGGCATGTCTCTGATGTTTCCTTCTTCAGTAATCCTGGGCCGATTCCTGTCTTTCAGCCATGAGGAACCAGGTGGGACTCCTGTCCACATATGCCTTTGTTACCATAAGCTAGTAGAGAAAGGTGATAGGTTAAATACCGACAGTCCTTTCCTTTTTCAAGTGCCGTTTCCTAGCGTAGGCTGCAATTCAAAGCATATGCGAGTGTGCTGTTCATCTCTTTGATCTGGGAACCTGCTGTTCTGGAGTTGAGGGGAAGCAGTCATTTTGTCACCCTTTTCCTTATACTGATGTTTCTCAACAGAAGTTGCTAGAATTAACTCTGCAGCTGCTTTGGGACTTCTGCCCAGACAGGGAAATGTGCAGGAATGGCATCCAATGTGTGTGGGCATCCAACATGTGTGGGACTGGCTAAAAAGAAGCAGAGAACAGTGTCCTTTTTAGGGATTAGGGAGTGAGAAAAGGCACCATCCATTTTTCTCTGAGGGAGGTGCACTACATCCTCATAGTCAAACCAACCCAAGATCTCAAACAGCATTATAGTGATAGCCTAGAGAGTGGGGTCCTGTAGGTACTCTAAGGCAAGAAACAAGATTTTCCTTTATTTTACTCTGTTGTACTCTGATTCTGTAAACCTTGCATGTTCGTGATTGATTCTTCACTAGTTGATAAACCTTGATACACAGAAGAACCGAGTACTTTCTGTTAGTTCTGAATTTGGTGTAGCCTTCAGCCAAAGCTATTTCTGATCATACATTGTTAAAAAATGTACCTTTTGAGCTCATAATTAATATATTTTGTTTGAGACTGTCAGTCATTGGAATAAATGCTTTGAGAATTTCTGGCTTTGGCTTGTTATAATTTCAAGAATGTTGTAAAAATTTAAGTTGCGATAGCGACCTCTTGGTGCACACCTCACTCTTGCTTATGCCCTTCAGAGCGGTGTACTGTAATAGACATGTTTTATAATACCCTATGATATAAATACTCAGAAAAGTAAAGTATTTAAAATTATATAATTAAAATTTAATCTGAAAGTAATATTCCTTTTAAGTCATTGGCATAGCTTTTTGCAAGAACTGGAGAGTGTTTCAGTAGCTAAAACCAGCAACGTGCCCTAAGCCAATTATTTTATCTGCCAGTTGATGAGGTCATGTTGCATTCAACATCAGTTTAGCACTTTGGCAACCAATGCTATATGAAGTTTCAACTAATTCTTCTGTCCCTCAGAAATCCACACAAGTTCACGTTACTGTGCTGTACAAGTGATCTGATTTCGTGGTGTGCTTGCTTTCATCTGCTGTGGTTTTCACAGTGAAGCAAGAGAGGAAGAAAACTCCCATAGATGGTGTTGGTGCATAGAGCACTCTCCCTCTCTCCCGTTCCCTGACTTTCGGATAACAGTTTCTCATGCTTTAATTGGCCAGCCACACACACTGAGTTATTTCTACTCCTGTGGACTGTACCACCCTTATCAATGAAATGGAGATCATTCTACTTTTTAAAAAAATTAAATAAAACGATTTGAGGTCTGTTGACTGAAATAAGAGCTGCCTGCAATAGTGAGTAGCAATACAAATGCTATAGCAATGACTATTTGAATAGTCCGTCCTCCCTTCCTCCCTTCCTCCCTTCCTCCCTTCCTCCCTTCCTCCCTTCCTCCCTTCCTCCCTTTGTCCCTTCCTTCCTTCCTTCCTTCCTTCCTTCCTTCCTTCCTTCCTTCCTTCCTCTTGTAGTATATGGTGTATCTCTGTCTTTGTCTTGCTTTTGACCACCTGGATAGGAGGAGTTTAAACTCTTTACAGCCGCTGAAATTTTTAATAAGATTACTTGGTCTGATAATACACTTCTCTCTCCCATTAGAATATATTTTTCAGGTAAATTTAATTGCCTCTTTAAGCTATGTGGATCTTGAGAAATTATCTTAAAGTAATTTGGATTTTTTTTTTGCATTGCCATAAGCCAGGGAAATTTTTTTAAGCCTTAAGCATAGCATGTGGCAACAGAGAATACAAGCTTAGGTAGATTCCTTTCGTTGTAGGTAGTTTTGAACCTTATGGGATGATCCTGATGGCAGAAGATTGGGGTTAGAGCAAGATATATTTGTTGCTGTTTAAAGTTAAAAACAAAGAAAAAGATCCTGAATGCTAAAACTGTTTTCAATGAAGCAATAATGGCAAAATAGAAAAGCAGTAAAAGAGATTTTTTCTTGTATGACTTTTCCACCTTCCTGTCTGTGTGAAGTGAGGACTTGCCAGCCCCCCAGCACTGAGCAGTGTTTCTCTCCCTCGGTGGTAACTGCATGTCATATGACACATGTATTTTTTGAAGACAGCTGGTTGTCTCAGCTACCAAAGAATGAAAAACCCTCTCAGATAAATGCAGCCTATCAGATGAAATGCCCATTGAGTTCATACCACGTGAAGATCATGGAGTGTCCATTCCTAGAGATATTCAAGACCTGACTGGACATAGTCTCAGGCAACCTGCTCTAGCTTACCCAGCATGAGCAGGGTGGGGTTGGACTAGGGACCTTGAGCGGTGTCTCTGATGATTCTGAGGAATTCATCATGACATTGTCAAAATAATTTCCTGGAATTTTATTTTTATTGAGTTTTTATATCATCAGGGTAACCATATTTAAGTTGTTACAGTTCTATGTAGATCTTTTGACATCCTTGTAATTGTAATTCTTCTGTATCATGTATAATGGATGCTTTGTTTCTTGGGAACTTCCATTAGTATCTCTTACAACCATATCATATAAGTATTACACTTGGAATTCACATAATGCAGAATCATTTTACTCAAACAGCTTCACCCTTAGCCAGAAGTTCATGAAATGCTTCACTGTTGACTGAATGTCACAGTCAACAGTGTCAAAAATGACAGACACCACCATTACTAGCCGTGTTGACAGCAAGTAAAACTGTTGGCATGGGAAGCGATGGTCTCTTTGTTGGGCTGCTTGCCGGTCTGAAGTCATTAATGGTACTTGTACTCTAATGGCCTTTTCTTAGGGTCTGCATTATGGTGAAGTTCTGTTGCTGTAATTCCAGACCTCCTACCAGACCTCCTGACTGGCAGAACTTGGAACATAGTACAAAGATAAGTTTTGGCGTCAAATGTTAGTTTCTTTTTAAAATAAATGCTTTAATAATGCAAAACATTTTTACTTCCATTATTACTGTCATAGTTTTTATTAGATGAGCCAAGCATATTTTAGGGGGACCTTAGCTGCCCTTAGGAGCTTTCATCTTTTTGAAGTTATAGCGAATAAAGCACTTACCACTTCTGAAACCACATATGTAGATGGATCTCTGTTTCTGCTTCTAGTATAACATGACAAGCAAGGCAAGGAAGACTCAGCAGGTAGTTTGGGGTGAGATTCTTCTCATCTATGTTTCCTTGTCATCTGAATTTTTTTCTGGTCAGTGCTGTCACAAGGTACTTTCAGTGGGTGCCTCTACTGAGAAAAACATCTGTAATAAATTTAATCCTTTGTATCTTCTTTTTTTTTCACCATTAACCATTGAGAGACTGCAGGTGATGTATTCCTGGTTTTCAGAAAACCAAAATTATTTCAGAAGAATTTAATCTCCCCCAAACTGTAAGGCTTTAAGAGAGTTACTCCTGCATAGTAGCATTAATAGCTCATGAATTTATGTAGCTCCTTCACTTGCTGCTTTACCTCTCATCTCAAGAGCTATTGAAATGTCATTAGAAGTAGGGAACCTCCACCAGTGAACTCAGCTCAAGAGTCGTGTCTCACTGTCTCATTTGGAGTTGAGGCACTTCCTCAAGCTGAACAAACCAGATGATAGCAGATACCTCCTGGAAGCTGAACTTGTGTTTTACTAGGGCACACTTTGATAATCTAAAACAAATAGCTGTTAAACCAGGGGAAATTCTTGTCTGCTAGGTGAATCTCATTATTTGAGCCTCTTGATAAGGAGCTACTGGTGCGACTCCAGAGTTTTCCCAAGTCATGCAAACTCCCTGCAGTTTCCCCTGTGTTTTCCTCACAGTTTGTCCATAGTGTGCCTTGAAAGTCTCCCTGGCAGCTTTTCAAACTCAGGTTTCTTCAGTGTCCTCTGTTTCTGCCAGTCCATGGCAGGAGCTACACATCCCAAGGAGCTCTGAGAAGCTCAGCAGCCTTTCCTCCTACCCCAGGGAAGTAGTCAAGACACTGCATTGGGGGGACCTGCCCCTTTTTCTTCACTTGAATCATTTCTGGGTTAAACCTATATAAGGTAGGTATGCAGTAAACTGAAAACAAACTTAATAATTCTGCAGTCTGTTATGAGCCATCAAAACAGAAGTAGGATAAAATAAGAATTCATAATAGCTTCAAAAATGTAGTGCAGTTTGGAGAGAAAGCAGGTGAATGTTTATGTAACACGTCTTGCAATGGAAAAACTAAATTGCACATTTTTGATGTGTTAATGATTTTAAAGCTTCTTAAAAATAATTGGTGAAATTTATCCAGAAATCATTTCAAAGAGTCACTGGCACCACAGAACTAGGTAAAGTTCTGTAGGTGCCTTCCTTTCTGAATAGATGGACAAATATGACTTGCGTAATTTGCAGTATATACTTATTGCTGCCCTCTTTTCGTTCATAAATTAGTAGTTTTAATTAATCTTTTTCCTTACGGTCGAGTTGTTTGTCTTTTGGCTGACTTCACCCCCTGTAGGAGCCATTCGGTCCAGTGGTGCATAAAACCCATGGCTCTGATAAGGACCTTGATGAATCACAAACAGACATAATTTATACATATATATTCATGTATTATACAGTGTATGCAAATGAAATGGCCACCAACAATGATTATTGTAATGGCACTTAGTACCGAATCACCTATGAGATGAGGATCAAATGTGATCTACAGAGGTGAGGGAATATATATTCCTCTTGGCTTTTCCATCAACTGTTTACTTACGATAGGTTTGTTTATCTTTCAGAAGGTTTCAGAGAGACTAAGGATATTTATGAGGAATGTAGTAACCAAAGTGCTGGCTGTTCACCAGACTCTTCTACGTTCTGACATTTTTTTAAAACAGAAAATAATTTTCATTTTTATTTACTTTTTTTGTGTGTGTGGAAAGGCATATTACTCTGAAGGTCTCTAAATTGCTTATGAACAATACATAACTTATAGGAAAGGATAACGTCTAGAAGGTTTCCTTAGTGAAACCGCTTTAGATAAATAGCATGAATCCAGAGAGAATGACCAAAAAACATCTGTTCTTCAGGACTGAAAGCTGTTGTTCGCAACACAGGAGTTTTCTGTGAGCTTTGCCTTTCAAGTGTGAGATTTTTCTGGAATTCAGGCCATGGTTTCAGTGTAGGCAAGAACAGGATGAGGAGAATTCTTGATCTTAGGGAGTTGCATTAATACAAATTAATGTGGAAATTGGTTCCTTTGTATTACAGCATAATTTCCAAATCAGTAGCTTATGGAATGTACTTACTAAATCATGTCTGTCTAGTTGAATAGATTTAATTGTGCTTCTCTGAGAAGGATGTAACACCCTTTGAGGATTTCTTTTTTATTGATAACATTTGTATTTAGAAATACATATATATGTGTGTGAAAAAATTAAAGTAATATCCCAAACTGTTAACCTAAAATTAAGAATACGAATGTGGGAAAAATTATTCATACGGTACATCAGATGGGCTATTTATTTCATTATGATAATGAAGCATATCTTTTTAATGAATTAAAAACCATTTTGAGAAAAACAGGTGGTGCTAAAGTTGGGACTGAGTCAAGAGGCATCATACTTGCAAATGAGACGAGTGGTGATAAGTAACACAATGTGCTGTTGGTAAAAATTGTTGACCCAATCTGTTCTGTGGTGTTCAAATCATCCGGTAGTTCTTCAAACAATGGCACATGTCTATTATAAAGCATAAACCCTTGCTTGCTTGTTATATGTCCAGTAACAAAGAATTAAGACTTTCAGTGACAGCAAATTAGAATTAGACCCTTTCTCATGATTTCAAGGGGAAGCTTTTTTAGTCTACCCAAATGGAAAGAATGCCTTTCTTGTCCTGGATACAGGTGGTTTGTCCTGGATAGAGTGGTTACAGATGTTCCAAAGCTGGCCTTTAGTTCTACCAAATTTCAGTGGTGGACTGGAAAGATGGACTCAAAGTTTACACACTCAGGAAGATGTGGCAGGAGCACGGCTTTAGCTGTGCGTAGCCCTCTGTTTTCTGTTGCATACCAGTGTACTTCCTGCTGCAGCGGAGAGCAGAGTTCAGTCTTTGGAGCTGTTCTATAGAGAAAATGCCAGCCTATTATGCAGCTGCATTACAAAGTGCAGTATGGAAAACTGTCAGTGTTAATAAGTGTTGCCTGTCATCCTGAGCGGTCCCGTACTGTCAGTTTTCTAGTAAACAGGTGTTCAGTGTGAAAGGTATTTACATTATTTTTTGATAACTTATCCAGCAAAGCTAGTGAGCAGTTAACCTTACGGTATTTTTTGTAAGTCCCTCCCAGATAATTACTGTTTTATGTATTGTAGGATGATAGAATGGTTTGGATTGGAAGGGACCTCAAAGCCCATCTAGTTCCAATCCCCTGCCATGGGCAAGAACACCCTCCACTGGACCAGGTGTTGCAAAGCCCCATCCAGCCTGGCCTTGAACACTGCCAGGGAGGGGGCATCCACAGCTTCTCTGGGCAACCTGTGCCGCTGCCTCACCACCCTCACAGTTGAAGTTCTGCATCTGGGAAGCAATAACCATAGGCCTGAGTGCAGGCTAGAGACCAAGCATCTGGAAAGCAGCTTTGTAGAACAGGACCTTGAGTCCCAGTGGAACACAAGCTGACTTTAGGCAGCAATGCACTCTCAAGGCAAAGAAGGTGGACAACACCCTGGAGCATTAGAATGAAGCATCAGGAGGAGTGTTTCCGGAATGTTAAGGGAGGTGAGGATTTGTCTCTATTCAGCACTGGTGAGAACACATCTGGAGTGCTGTGTCTGGTTTCTGGGCTCCTCAGATACAAATACACTGGAGAGAGTCCAGTGAAAGACCATAAAGATAGTGAAGGGACTGGGCATCTGTAATGAAAAGAGGCAGAGCAACCTGGAAAATTGAAAGCTCAGGGGACATCTCATCAACATGTATAAATACCAGATGTCAGGGAATGAAGACAGTAGAAAAAAACTCTTCTCTGTGGCACTCAGTGACAGGACAAGAGTCAACAGACACAAATGAAAGTTGAACACTGAAATGGGTTGCCCAGTGAGATGGTGGAGTCTTGATCACTGGAGATATTCTAAACCTGAGTGAACAATGCCCTGGGAAACCTGTTCAATCTGACCCTGCTTGAGCAGCAAGGCTGGACAAAATAATCTCAAGAGAGGTCCCTACAGATGATTCTATCATTCTGTGAACCAGACTGATTACACATATTGTTGAAGTTTATCTTCAACAGATAGAGGATTAACAGAGAACAAAAAGAAAGTATTGGAGATTTTATCTCCACAAGCTTTGAAGCTGACTTACTTTCTTCCCACCTATTTGTGAAGTTTTTTAATGGTTCTTGCTTGTATTTTCCCCTTCCAGGGGTTTATTGCAACTGCTGGTGCAGTTGCCCTTTCTCTGGACCTAAGCATTAATGTTTCTTTGGCAGACAATTTCTTCTTAAGAAATCAGACTAACTTGGATATTGGGTTTTGACTGGAGTTTCTGGATTTAATTTATTTATTTGCTTAGCATACTTTTTCATTCCAAACAGCTAAAGTTGCTGTAATGAGCTGGAAGGGCCAGTTTGGACTCTCCCCTACCCTTCTTACTCAATGCCTCTTTGGTTTGTTTGTTGTTTTTTTTTTCCTGGTCTTGACTATTTCCAGCTCTGTGATGGGAGACGTGGCAGGATTGAAGGAAGGTACCTTTGGGGTGGTGGAGGGATGAGGGAAGAGAGTGGGACATGGTGACTTGAAAGACAAATGAACTTAGAAGGTGACAAAATGAAATATTAGCAGGGTACACAAGAGGAAAGAAGATACGTTTGTCTAGTCAGTAGGCTTAGGGGAGATGTAGCAAGGTAGAACTATGGGATGCTTGTATCTGCGTAAACATCGGTATATCTCATTTTATGCAATTTTTCTCTCAGACTTTGCAGTGCTTTTCTAAAAGTGGGCACAACCTGCATCCCGACTATGAATAGGCAAGGAATCCTAAGAAATTAATGGGTTTTTTTAAAGGTGGGAAGGAAAGTGGAAAAATGAAACAGGAAGTTGAAAAGTGTAGCAGATGAAGTGATAGGGAAGAAATCATGAAACCAAAAATCAAAGGGATAATTAATGGAGGAAGAAGATGGAAGTAATTGTAAAAAATGTGGGAAAGAACTAGAAACACACACCTGCCATCTCTTGTCTGTGAGGCAATCATGTTAAAAACTGAGCAACTGTGTGCCAGTTATGTGATTGCTGTTCCTCAGTGGAGACACTTTCCGGAAAAAAGAAAAAAAAGCCACTCCAAACATGTTAGAAAGTGTTATAGAAGGCTGTTATGTTTTGAAAAAAGCATTTAAAAAAAAGTGGCAAAGTTTCCTGATTTATCTCAGTTGGCAAAGATTAGTCAGCTTTGCAAGTGTGATCTAGGTGTACTTAATACCTGCAAAAATAATAGAGTCATTCACAAGAAGTTCTTTTTTAAACATTTATTTGTACTTGAGCGCTGGAGCATTTTCTCTGAGGAGAGTATGTCCTGGTTAGAAACTTGGCCTTTTATATTAAAAAAGATGAGAATTGGAAGTCTGTAAGCCTGCCTCTTTTAACAGTTTCCTGTTAGTAATAAGTCTCAATAGTAAGAAGCTGGAGTTTAACCCTTTAACACATGAAACTACCTGATGAAGAGTGATGCTGCTTTCCCCAGAGAAGCTGCATTTAAGTTCAGGGCACTTTTTCTTTAAAAATACTCTTAATAACTGATCATGTGAATGCTGATCAACATGAAGAACGGTGTCTTGGTGCTAGTTTCAAATGAGACTTCTTATTTTTCTTGCTTTTAGATGGGGCAAACTGCCAAACTATGTTATTACGAGGGTACCAACGTCATGAATATTTTCCTAGGTTCCACAGGGTTTTGTTAGTGAGCTGATGTCAGTCTTTGTTTACAGAAAAACATTTAAATCCTTGAGGAGAGTTAAGTCTCTTAAAACAACCAGCTAAGTCTATGCAATCTAGCGCCACTGTTGGTATCCACTCACGTTTTTTCATCACCAGTTTCTCTCATCACCATGTATTTCCTCATCATCGATACAGTTGATGCACTGTGTGACCTATAGTGGGGCGCTAAACTCTTCTGTGCCGAGTTGAGAAGAGTGAAAAATGAGTGGAACACTTGTGCTTTTAGCTGGCATTATTGCTGAAAATATTTTGATGCCTTCAGACAGAAGATGCTTGAGAAAAGCGCAACAGAAGTGGTGTAATATTTATTTCCCCTAGCATCACCTTTATTTTTGGAAGCATTGCAGGTCTCATAGAACTCATTTTATGGGGGAGAATACATAAATCAGTTCCCCACTTCTTGTCACTGCTTCTCTGTCATTTTTTCCCATCTCTTCCCATCCTGCTTTTAAAATTAGACTCCTAAGAAGTCTTTTTAAAAGCAACCGCTGTGGGACATGTTCATTAGGTCTGCTCTTCTCCTTGCGCATTGAGCCTTAAGTTCGGTGATTGAAGTTGGGGCAGCGGTTGCAAGCAATTGAATTGATGACTTGGAAGAAAAGCTAGCAGGTGAATTCAGCAGGGTGTCCTTTTTTTACTAGGCAGTAAAAAAAGAAAAACCAAGAAAACCGTGCACCCCAGATGCACTGCAGATTGTTAGTACAGGTAGTAACCAAAAGAAGCTGTTGTCTTACCGGCTGCTTTTTGACCGATCATCCCACATATATAAATCTGGATGGAATTAATAATGTAGATGTTTGGTGTTGGAAGGCAGGAGATGTGTGCTGTGAATTAAAAACTCTTAAGATAGTTTTGTCAAAATAAGATGTTCCCAGAAGGGAAATTTTTGTTTCTTTTCAGACAGAGGAGGAGTTACTTGTGCTTTATAAATAATAAAAGGTTCTGTTTGCCAGAAATAGATGTAAGTAGACATAACTACTCCATCTATAGAATCAGATATGTTTTGGGGGTTTAAGTTTCACCATTATTAGTAAATGTGACTTCACATTTCTTTCCAGTACAGTTTGTGTAGTTTTATAACATAGACCTCTAGGCACTTCTCTTCATGTATTTTTGCTCTGTGCATACTTTTGCAGATCCAATTCTGTTTACACATGTAATGAAATGAAGGAGCAATGGGTGTATATAAGTAACATCAGTGCTGTGATGAAGTGCTCTTAAAATAAGTATGCACAAGTAGAAGTGTCTAGAGATATAAAATATTCAGGGGGTTGAATTAATGACCGGGAAAGACTGTTTGATGTTTTGAAAGTTTCTTTCTAAAAAAATTAATTAATTATGGATTAATATAAAGCTGTTTGATTAGCTGGCAGCAGCGGGTGTTGTCTCTGTGATGGCAAGGGAAAGAGTTGGCGCAAGGGAGCTGTGAGCCGGATGTAGGACCTAAGGGCATCCGGCTGGGCTGGCTTCGCCCAAGGCTGGGGTGTGCAGCCTGCATCTCCTTGGGCCAGACAGTCCGTCAGCACTGCAGCCCTAGGGTCTCTCCTGGTAATGGGGTGGAGCCCTGACAGGGCTGGCGCTGGGAGCTCCTGGAGCAGGCTGCAAGGAGGTGTTTTCCCGTTAGCCTAAAGCTCGTGACTTCTGCAACTCATTGTGTGCCTAAGGACAGAATTTCATTTTGTGATTTAAAAGTGGCTTTTGTTAGGCAGAATTTTTAAAAATAGATTTTGGAGAAAGTAGAAGTCATTAATTATAAAAAAAAGATCTGTAATATAAGATATTCTGACGCTCATTTCAAAATGCTGCAGCTTCATGTGAAACCCTCTCTCTCCTCAAGTTCACTGCACAGTGCTTAGCTGAAAGAAAGTTTCAATGTGTTTCTCTGCATGTGTGTGTGTGTGTATGTGTGTGTATAGCTAGTTAATGGGCTATATAAATAAGGATTGTGCTTCTTGTCTAAACGATCCATTTTGCTGATACTGCTGTGGAGCGTATCCATTGTCATCGGAGCCGAGCTCTGGAGGCTGAATGCTCATTTTGGTGAAATCTCAGCTGCTGCCTTTCCCCCACACCCGCCCTTCATTTTGGTTTTATTTATTTATTTTCTCCTTGTGGCAGAACTCAAATCACACTTACAGTTTCAGTCAAAAAATCACAAAGTCAGTGTTAATGTGGGTTTCTCGCATATGAATCTGAAAATGGTTTCCCTTTTCTTTGCTTTCTGTGCTTAAGACCAGTCCCAGAGAATGTTCTAAAAATGTAAGAATAAAAGGTCACAGAGCTCTGCATTTGCAGTGTCACTTGAAAGGCCTTGAAAATTCTGATTTTTCTAGGATGTACATGTAAAATTCAAGTGTGAATTTTCTGGGTAAGGTTTTCAGAACTGAAACAGGGTTGTTTCTTTAGTTTTAATTCCCTCCGCGGGAGCTGCTGTTTTATTGATGCTATTTAGTGGAGAGCGCAGTTTACAGCAAAGTGCTGAGAAGTTATTTGCTAGAGAGCACTGGAAGTCAGAACATTTCCAAGTTGGGAAACATCCTGCTAAGTTTATGTTCTAATTAATTGTTTAAAGGTTTCTGTATTAACCAAAATAGGTATAACGCTTACATCACAGGACTTCAGTCTTCAAACTTTATGATAAAACTGGGCACGTGGCAGTATATGGAGACTGTTCGAAGTCAGCAGGATACTCTTAACCAAACGCTACTTCAAATCAGTGGTTTTTGGCACTGGCTTTTATATGGCATGGTAGTATCAGTCAATAATCAGAAGAAATATATTTGGAGTGTACCTGGTATCTACTCCTTTTTTTTGGGTAGCAGCTTCTCAGCCTAGGAAAAAATACAGACTTTAAGGGGTTTTTTTACTACTGCTATCCCACAGATGGGGCAAGTGCTGCCCAGAAGCTGCTGCAGCCCTTTTCACCATTAGGTGAAATTTGTCACCACTTTTCATCAAGGAGATCAAAACCATGGAACTGTGTTTAGTATTCTGCAGTGGGTTATGCGTTGTCCTGCTGACCTTAGGACAACCTCTTCCGTATCACAATGGCACGTAGTTATCCTTCAGCAGTATGGTTTTGGTGTCAGGAGACAAGTACATAAAATTCAGGGTTGAACTGCTCTCTTCAGCATGTTAGAGGTAAATGGGTAAAATGGCAAAAAAGGCACGTGCTGTAAAGACTGGCTGAAGATGGATATTTGCAAGCCCCTCCTAAAAATGAGGGTAGATAGAGTCAGACTTAGAGGTTTTTCCAACAGTACTGGTCACTTCTTTCTTGGTTCAGCTCATTTTCTCTCCTTTCTTCCTCCATTTTTAATCAAATCAGCTGTTTCCAGCAGTCCCAACTAAAAAGCTTTTGGCGCTCTGATTTATACATACCAGCCTGGTTTTTCTTTTTAGTGGGACATCTGCATCTGCCAGGCATCCAAGGGTACTCAGTTTGTATTTTCCCAAAACAACTCAGGGAAAGATGCTTTCCTTTTGTGCTGTAGTGAAGAGGAAATGCCGCTCTAAAGATGCCCCTTAGGTGTGTCTCAGCAGCTGTCAAAAGACAATAAAGAATCAATTCCACTTACTTGGTAGAGTGGTTATGAATCCGAGTTTTAAGCTAAAGAAAAGTAATATGATTATCAAATCGTATATATAATTATAAGGTTGATTGAAATAGTAAAAATCAGGTAGTATAATTTAATTCTTTGCCAAGTATTGACAATAGTGGATGGAGGGGAGGGGAAAGATGCTTTGTATAACAACTGCACTCATGTTACCCGAGCTACGTTTTGGTTTACTCCTGTAAAAACACTATTATCTGCTGAAAAGAAAAGTAAGTGACAGAAAACAAGAATGTTGTATGCTGCTTGGTTATTCATTTTTAAGATTTAGTTTGCAGCTCTGATTCAGGAGGGAGATGTGGGGAAAAATGGGGTGTAGGGAAATGACAAAAATTTTAGAGATATCTTCAGGAAATAGACAATGGGGAGCAATCTGATGATTATTCTCTGGGCTTTTTGATAATTTTCGAAGTTGAAATTATCAGGGGTATAATGCTTTTAGTCAGTCTAGTAAAAATGTTTCTCAGTTTGGGAAAGAGAAGGCTCTCTTCAAGTATTGTGTTTCTTTGGCTCGTTTCCTAGCTGCTAAATGCTTCCTCTCCGGGTACAACCTTTCAAAGATCAGCAAAGGAAGTACTAATAAGCCATGAGACTGTTGCTGCCAGTCTAATGTAATTCCCTTTGTAGTGAAGGTAGAGCAGAAGCAGAGCAGAAAACTGCATCCAGTTCCCCGTGGGATGGAGAGAAGACTTTCATGCTAGCTGCAGTGAAATGGAAAAAAATTATGGCAGAGAATGGAATTAACTGATTATCTGACAAAAGTACCTTACCTCACTGAAATTCCATTATGTGACAGTACACAGGAACTTGATCACAGTGGAGAGATTGGGCATGGAGTGTTTTTCCTGAATACACAAAATATGTTCACTGCGAGCAGCTAAGTAAGCCAGAAGGTGCATATGTGAGTGAAGAACACTCTGGACACACAGGCATGGATTAACCACAGTTGAGCCACTGGAAGATGAATTTCTACTATGCAATAACAGAAAATATCTTCAAATCCAGCCAAACTGACTTTTCATGGATATCTTTGGCATCGGGGAGAACTCATTTGATAGCAAATATCATTTATCAAACTGAAACGGATCTTGTTTAGGTGAAGAATCTTTTTCCTTGTTCCAAGTCAGCTTTTCAAATGCTGTTGGTAGATTAATCTTTATTAATCTTTATGCTAATTTTATTAATAGCATTTGAAAGATTAAGTGCACGTGAAGATGTCAGTGGTCAGATACAGTCTGTTCAAAATGGGCTTGATTTAAAATTTCATTAAATATACAACATACTTTAAAAAGCGTCTAAGGAAATTTTCACGGTGGTTCTTACAAATCTTGGTAGAGATGCACCTCAGGTTGTGTAGGAAGACTGCAGATATAACAAGACTGCTTTTTACCATCTTTGAAAGGTCCTGGCGATCAGGAGAGATCCCTGATGACAGGATAAGTGCAAATGTTGCACCCGTCTTGAAGAAAAGCAACACTTAACAGGATTGTTGGTCTCTCCACAGCACTTAGGAAGATTATGGAGCAAAGTCTTCTAGAATCCATTTCTAGGTGCATGAAAGGCAAGAAGGTGATTGAGAACAGCTAGCATGGCATCTTAATGATGGACTTCTAAGTTCTCAAAAAAATTCTTCCATAGTATCCTTGCAGATGAATTGGGAACTGATAAGTGGGTGATAAGGTTGGTGGAAAGCTGGTTGGATTGCTGCATTCCAAGGTGGGTAGACCAGCATCCAAAATGCAATTGGCAACTGCCTACTAGTTCCTGCCTCAGGAACCGATGCTGGGGGACAATGCTGTTTGATGGGACTTCCTGCATTACTTGGCAATCACTGGACTCTTGGCTGATCTTGGCTACCATCACCATACCTGTTTTACTCTCTACATTTGGTACTCTGGGACAGCAGTGCATCTTCGAAAACCATACTGCTCTGAGCAGGGTGTTGGACTAGTTGAAGGCCAGAGATCCCTTTCAGCCTACATAGTTTTGTTCCTCTCTGAAATGTGGCTGCGCTCCTGCTCACCTTGCTTACAGCACTCATGGAGCTTTAAATCATATTGGCTGCCTTGTGAGCCCTTAGGTTTTGGTATTCAGTTATTTTTGGCAAAACAGACATGGAATTTCATGCAGCAATTTGTTGACGGAAATATGATAATGGTTAGCTTCATTCTACTTTCTCTCTTCATGAGATGTAGACAGAGTGGGGTCAGATGGCTGAGGGTCTTCAGCCTCAAGAGGACTGCAGAAGGGACAACTTCTCACTCTTCCAGAGCTGCAAGGACAAAAGCCTGTAAACTATGCTAAGCTGGTATCTCTGTTGTGATTTCTGCTTGTCTCAGTACAGCTTCATTTCCACAACACTTGTCTTCTGGTGTGGCAGAGGAATAAGTAGAGGTTTGCTTTACATGGTCTTACACCTTGTGATGTGGTGATGGGTGACTGTGGCTGTCCCAAGGGAATAACTACAAAGAGGGGGAGTCTCAGTGTGTTTCTGTTCACCTGTTGGATGTGCTCACAGTGGGAGAGTGCAAGGCAGAGGGTGTCCTGCCTAATGTGCTTCCAACAACTTGGACTCCCTTCCAGGAGCTGAGAGAAGAGGTGCCTGCAGCTGGTTAGGTGTTTCCACTAATGCCGACTCCATGTTATTCATGCACTGTGCAGCAGGTCTGCTGTTGCTCCTGCAAGTCTGTACGGCCAGGAGTGCTCAGACCCAGTGTGGAAGTGACCATGCCTTTGTGTGCCATGACTGTGGGACTAAGGTGGCACTCTCTGCTTTCTCCTCCTGGAGCCACCTCCACTGGCCTGTGCTGGGAGTGAAAGCATGTGTGGCAAGAAGAAAATAAGCAGATGCCATTAGCTACTTTACTGCTGGCACTAGCCGTGCCAGGCAGGAGAGGATTGTTCTGCATTTTGCTATGTTACCTTAACTCTTCTCCTACACAGTGCTAATTATAACCCTGATATGATCTAATTAAAAAGCACTCTCTATACTGCTTGATTGATTCTTAGCCATGAGACAGTGAAAACTGGGCAGGCTTAGAAACTCAGGAGTATCCCTGCCACAAACTCGGACATGTACTTTGTGAATACTGGGGGGGTATAATGTCTGTGAGTGGATGGGGCTGGTAATTATGGATATTGTCAATAAAATCTTGAGATTAAAAAGGTATGCTTTCCCAGATAACTTGTCTGAGCAAGGAGGTGTGGGTGTCTGACCACAAAAAGCAGCTGTAGGCAGTTTTGGGGGAAGATGACTGTGCAGCCGTTTTTCGTATTTGAAACTGTTCCGAGTAAGGAGTCGCTCCATTTGTACTACAGCTTCTAATTCCGACTGCCGCTAAAACCCAGTGTGATTCTAATGGTTTTTAATCTACGTCTGAATATTGCATGCTTATTTGTTTTCACCAGAGATTTGCTATTGATTGAATTCTTAAATGGTGTCCCTGCTGGCAGAATTGCTTCCTACCAGTCAGCATCTGTCTGCTGGATTGGGGGCTCTGGGTTCATATCCTTGCTTTCACTGACACAAATAGGATGGCTTAGCACATCTTTCTTTTTTTGTCTCTCCCTTTTTTATTTGTAGTTCTCCACCTCCGTAAATCCTTCTGTCTTTTCTCTTTCTTCTTTCCCACTTAACTTCTCACATAGTGAAACTAACAGAGGAGGGTGTGTGGGATGAGGAGTAGAAAAGGGGGGAGAAAGTGAGAGGGAGACAAAAGGGAGAATGTGAGAGGTGAGGGGGAGGTGGTAATGAAGGTGGAAAATAGAACAAAGAAGGAGGGGGAGCAGGTGAGTGAAAGGGGGGATTAAATAAGGAGGGCATGAGAGGGGGTGAGGCTCTGCTCCTAGACTTTTAACTGGAGATATGGCAGTCATTATTTTCATGCTCACAGGAGGAATAATTAGAGCAAATGTTGGTCCTGAACCTCTTCTGCCAGGCAGTTAATTTTCCAAAGTTGTGAATGCGTCAGTTTTATTATCTTACCTGTAGATGTATGAATAACCAGTAGTCATTAAATGTGCAGAGCAAGTCTGCCCGCTGGTCAGTGTGGGAAAGTATCTCCAGGGACGTTTACTTTTTCTGTTGATGTTTGGGCAACTTTTTGGATATAAAGATCCAGTGGTGTCAACATGAATCGAAAAGTGTTTGCATTGTAGTTACCTGACTCTGTATCTGCTCTTACTAGGTGGGATTTGACTTCTGGAGACTCTAGATCATTGCCTGCTGGAAGCAAGCTTTATGGCAGACAGAATAGCTGGGAACGTGACTTCCCTGCTCCTCCACAGTCTCACGTTGTCCTCCTTTCACTTCTCTTTGTGTCTCCCACACTATCCCTTTCTCTTGTGTGGAAGAGTTGAAGGAAATCAGTGTTTCTCCCACCAGTAGACCAGAACTGATGGGTGGTGGTTCATGGACTGTTCTTTCTCTGCTTAAGACCATACCGTTTTGACCTTTTCGTCAGGAAGACTTAGCACTGGTACCTGCGGTTGTGCAGGAGGAGAGAGATGGTAACCTGGGCAATGGCTCTGCCCATCACTGCTGAGCCATCTTCTGTGCCTTTTCCATTTCTTTGTTCTGTGTTGTGCAGCAACAGGGACATGCAGCTCATCATTTACTGCTCCTGTTCTGTCCATTAATATAGACTACTGACTTAATTTGCTTATAGTCAGGATTTCTTTGAATATGTGCACCAAACACCCCCAACCCTCCCAAAGCAACTTTATGGTGCTGAGCAATTACAAATTAAAATGGAAAGTGTGCTTTGGTGCTTCACTTTTCCGTAGTTGCAATGTTGTCTGGGGAAATACTGCAATGGATAAATTCTTTGTTGAGGTAATTCTAGAAATCATGTTCACATTAGAAATCCCCAAACTGTACTTTATTTAAAAATGTTTTAATGAGCTGCCATATTCAGTGCATTAATCTGTCAAAGAGAAGTGCATGGGAGTACATTTCAAATCCCAGAGTGGAATTGAGGGACCGTGTTAGAGGTGACATGCTCTTTTCATGGTAGAAGATAAGCAGTTGTTCCCTCATACCTTTTCCAATATTAACTCATGGTGGGAAACCATTGCAGACTCTCTTGTAGTGTAATAGGAATGGGAAAAAAAATCTTGAGTAAGGAAGTGATTGTGATATTGTTTAGCAATCGTAGAAGCATCTTTGTTTTATACTTGTTTGGAAGATATTGCTGCAAAAGAGACTTGTAGACAACCTCTAGTATTTTCCCTTCGTGAACGGAAGAACAGAACTAGGAAACTGAGATTTCCTGGTGAGTTGTGCTTGGCTGAAGATTATATTTTCCTTTGTGAGAAATGCTGTGAGAACATTTCTGTTGTTACTGTCACTTGGATTGCTCTAGCATCTAGGAGCTGTAGGCCTGGGGTGGCATCCTCATTGGAGCTGTACACAAAGAATGCCACAGAAAAGACATTGTCTGAAAGAGTTTATAGTCTAAGCAGACAGACACTGGCACAGAAGGAAAAAGGGGAATATCCTGGTTAGCGCAATAGATGCTGATCTCAAAATTTGCACTATACCATTGTCAGATAACTTACAGGCATAGTGGCACAACAGAATTTGAAGAAAGGATTTGAATAAAATGCATGACCCTCATTCAGCCCATTTTTATATCTTCAAGCCAACCTAGTCTCATCTTCCTTCTAATGTTCTTCTGCTCCTCAGAGACAGTTGTCACAGTGATGTTCTGTACTGTAGCAAATGGTAAGTTGTCAACTCTGGGTTCTCTCAGGGTATGGACTTTGTGAGGGTGATGGCATCTTTTTAGTTTCTGATCCTCTATTCCTTGGTAGTAACTTGTAACATTGCAGTCCTGTGGTGTGTTCAGAACTGAATCTCAGATGCTTTAAAAATACTACATACTAGACACCATGCAGTATTGAATAGGTGAAAAAGTTATCTCTCTGTATTTACAGTGAAAAGGAGCAAGAAAAAGGATCAAAGATCTCTTTTGAAGTTACAATTTTATGCAATTATATTCTAGAGATCTAAAATAAGGAAGGGTATAGTAAAAAGCAGTGTTAGAGAATGAGTGAATTCAAAATGTTGCTCTGTAAAACTTCGATTGATTTTAAGTCCCATATTAAAAGTAGCTAGGGAATGGCAGCTTGGGAGAAGCAGACCCATTTTTTATGGTTCTGAGCAGTATGAAGGTGAGAAATAAATGACAGAGGAAAACAGCAAGACCCTAGAAAGAATGAAGAAACATGCAGTGAGGAACAATATAAATTAATTTTAGGGTGTTCAGATTCCTTAGTTCAGCTTTTACCAAGTAGACAATGCTTCACCAAAATTTTAGGCACCTGTTCTTGAAATGCCATATATGTGATATATCCAGTTGAAGTCCTCATGTAATGAATAGAAAAGAGAATTTCAACAGATGATCCAGTCTGTTCTGATACTTCCCCTTTTCATTAACTCTAAAGGAAGGTAGGCATTTCTAGGGTTGTATTCTTGTGTGGTAGAAGAAATGAAATGCTATCACATTTAATGGGAAAAACCTGAGACAAGCCTATGCATTATCAATCTCTGAGTAGAAAGACATGGCACATTATAAAAATATCCAAAGAAAACTAGTGACTTCATATTAATGACAGAATTACTTTTAATTGATAACGCAACATATAAGAAGAAAGGAGAGCTCAGTAGGAAAACCTGAACCTTATGTCCACAGCTTCCTTTGATTTTAAATTTAGATTTGTTACACATTTCTGCTATTAGGGGCATGAACTCTTTGTGGTATGGTATATGATTATCTAAATAATAATATGGTTTGTGTTAACAGTGATAGGTAGTTGGAAGAAAAATGAAAACCTTTCAAAGACTGTTACAAATGTTGTTTTGTTAAACTGGGAAGAACTTATGCAGCTTTTTTTTTCCCCACATGTAATACTGGAGACAAGAAAAGCAATTTCCATACCAATGTCTTCCCCCCACCCTTACATTTCTAAGTTTTGGCACCTTGCCCATTGCATTACTCTGGTCCATTCTGCTGTAGGAGTTACCTGCTCCACCTATAGATCTCATCACGTGCAGCTTCTTGCTTCATCCCAGAAGAGTCTCCTGCCTACATTTCTATTGGGGACAGTCCTTTTTGCTTTTGAAATTAGTAAAATGTTGTCACTGCAAATGAAGTTTTAGTGAATGAAACCTCACACATTAACTCTCCTGTGTCCACCTTTTGCCCTCCTCCTCCATCCAGTGCAACAGTCAGCCTAGTAGGTACTTCTTGTTCTTGTACGTGCGAGACACAAGTTGTATTATGTGTGACTCAGCAGAAAACTAAAAACCTGCTGTTCCTCCCTTTGTGAACAGACATGCCCCATCTTCACCTTCAGCTTTTAATATGCTCGGCTCTGTTGTTAAGAACAAATATGGTAGCTGTTTGCTAGTCTGTGGGTTCCGTGATCTAGTTGTGCCAGAGAAATAGTTGAGTGGTGGTAAAGCCCATTCTTTCTCAAGTGGCATTCCTGATCTTGGCTCCTATGTGATCCCATGTGAACATGAGGAAACTACTGTAATTTTAAATGTTCATCTTACGCTACCATAGTGAAAATGCATAGGAGGAAAGATCTTGAAGAACAAAATACTTGGGTTTGTAGATCAGGCATCAGTGAGATTGCTGTCTTTGTTCTCATCTGAATCAGGTATTTCCTTAGTTTTTACATTTTGACTTAGTGTTACTTTTCTGGTATCCCAAAAAGAGAATTTGTTTATCTGCAGAGCATTTCTGTTATCGAGGATATATAAGACCTTCAATGAAGGAACAGTAAAGCATTTATATGGAGAGGGGATTGTTATTGTCTGGTTTGTACAAGAATAGCCATATCTGACTATAATGGTTTTACTCATTTATATGATTGTTTGAAAAGTGTTGAAACTTGTCATGAAAATCTGTTAATATACTTCTGTACATAAGTTCCATGAAAGTTTCACATACAGTGTCCTGAAAGACAGTGTAATCACATGGAATTTATAATGTTGAAAGCAGCAGAAATTTTTTATTTCACTAACTCAATGTATTAAACATACTAGAGTGAAGAATAATTTCAACACAGATAAAGGACATGCCTTTATTATTAAAAGTTACTGTCAAAAGGTTTGTTTCTTTCAACGGTGTGATACATATTTCTTTCATGAGATATATATATATATATAGCCTTCAGTGGCATGATACACGATTACTATTAAAGGGTAACCAGAAAGACCAAATTTAGATTGAGCATGGTTTTGTGGCTTATAAATGTGAATTAAGGTTATTTCAGAAAAATAGTACAAATTTGAAAACATAAACTGTGCTTAGGTTACGGTTGCACACATTGTCGCTGTTCTTTTCTGAAGAGTAGAAGAGTGGGTTTTTTTAAAGAGTGTTAATGTAATTTCAGTGTCTATAAACATTCTGCCATGCTCTTCAGAAGAGGAGATCTCTCCCTGGCAGCACTTCCAGAATATTGTCCATCAGGGGTGGAACTGGAGACTTTTTATTTTCTTTGTTGCTATGCTCACCCTTCCATTGTTGCATAGGACCTTCCATGGGGTCCTACCCATGATTACTTTAGTCTTTCCTGAGCAGGTTATGATAAACTGTCAGTACCTTGAGGTCTACACTAGGCTGAGCTGGTTCTCATGAAGTGGGCTTCTTTCCTGTTTGCTGGTGGGAAGCATGCTGCTGAAGCTCTCTCCTCCTAGATGTTTTGGTCAGCATGGGTTAATTTTTTTTAAAAACCCAGTATAGCTCACTTGTTTTTTTCCAAATGGTCCCCAATTACGCTCTTTTTCCACCCTCTTTTGTTGTCTTCATTGCTGTATTTCCCTGAATTGTAAGATTGCACTCCTGCAGTGACCACTGATGGATCACTATCATTCCTGTGTACAGAGTCTGGACTGCCATCCCATGTCTGCACTCTCCCACACCATGCAGGCAGTTTAATCCACAGAGGACAGGTACTTATTGCTAATATAAACTAGCGCTGAACAAAACAACCTTAAGCAATAGTTATTTTAATTACTAGACAGTTGCTTTCAGAGCTGAAACTAAATCAGCCCAGGCAGGACCAAGACAAAGACTAGCCCAAATTAATAAATTAAATAGTTAAACAATACCATGTCTGCATAGAATTCTTTTTAGCTAAATATTTAGCATTTTTTTTAAGGACATTGAAGTAATTGGAATCTTGACTGCTTTCATTTCACATGAAAAACCCTAAATACACGCTTACTGGACTTGCCTTTATGTGCAACTGACATGCAGAATGAACTGTTCTAAACTTGTCTCAGTTTTATATGGAGTCATGGCTTACCTTTAATATAATGTATTTTTTCTAGCTTACAAAAGCAAGTTTTAGTAAATTAAGCTTTGCATCCTAGTATTTTCTGAAGTGAGGATGGGAGTTCTGCTGTTAACATGGAGAGTCGGGCACTTCATTCTGTGGCTTTGAGCCATGGAATTTCAGCTTCTTGAAAACATCAATGTGTATTTCACTCTTCAAATCCTGTCTTTTAAATTCAACAAGAGAAGATCAACAGTGTTGTCACCTAGATTCTTATGTTCTTTTTTAGAGGAGAATAAAGTTCACATTGGGTGCAACTTAAGAATGTTTAAAATAGGTTTCTAAATTCTGGGTAATAACACCAAAGAAGTTGCTTTGTCAGTGGAGTCCATTTAAGGTCATTACTGAAATGAGCTCTGGAAATCTTTCTCAGTTCCAGTGAGATGATTATCTATTCCACATATTATAAAAGCTTATCTTTTTTGTCAAAACCAAGCAGTCCCCCTCAGTTTTTTCCCCTTTATGTGATGCTGTGTTGAGGCAATTAAGCATACAGTGTGATTTGCGCCAACTTCTGGAGCATCTCTTCTCCTAGCCCTACAAACTGTTCAGCCACCTGTGCATGCTCTGAAGTTCAAAGGAACCCAAGAAGGGACCAGTCTGAACTGCGGGCACGGGAGATGAGGACTGAGATCATACTGGTTTAGACATAGGCATCTGAGCTCTTCCTTAGCCCCTGTTGTGGTTTAACCCAGCAGGCAGCTAAAAGCACCACAGACCTGTTCCCTCAATCTCCACCAGTGGGATTGGGAAGATAAGAAAAAGGTAGAACTTGTGGGTTGAGATAAAGACAGTTTAATAGGACAGAAAAGGAAGATAATAGAATCATAGAATGATTTGGGTTGGAAGGGCCCTCTGAAGATCATCTAGTCCAATCCCCCTGCTAAAGGACAGTCACTTAGAGCAGGTTGCACAGGATTGTGTTCACACAGGTCTTGAATATCTTCAGAGAAGGAGATTCCACAACCTCTCTGGGAAGCCTGTGCCACTGCTCTGTTATTAGAATTTATGTGTTATTCTACTGAATAGTATTCAAAATATAGTCATATATTTATGTTTTAATATTGCAGAGAAAATATCAACAGATATAGCTATGCTGCTGCTCTGCCAGTGAAAATGAGAGTCCATGCAATTCAAAAGCTGACCATTATGTGACCCTTTTAAAATGTTATGCTGTTAAGGAAGAAATATTTCTTTCCAGTTGTCTAGGAGCCAAACCTCTATTAGGTGAGACCACCAATGGAATAATACCACATGTTTCTTTTAAAGTCAATAGCAAAATTTCCATTGACTTAAGTTGAAAAATAACTAGGCCCAAAAGTCTAATTATTAGAAGTGGGTTAATGTGTTACAGAAATTTTAATCTGGACTATCTGGGTCTAATTTAGAAATCTGGTTACCAAAGGAATTACTATTTTAAAATATTTTTCAATTATATTTACAGAATGAACAACTGTTTATTATCTCAAATAAAAAAAAAGAAGGAAATGTAGAGGAAATAGGGAGCTATTCAGGCAATCAAAAGCAGATTTCTACTTAACTATGAAGTAATCACACTACAGACTCCATTGACTGTAACTATGGCCAGGACTCAGGTGCCTGACTGCAGAGCATCTTAAATAGATACTCTTTGGTACTTCTTCTTTGGGAATATCTGTGTGCATGGGGCTCACAGTTTTAAATTGCAGAGTTAAGTGGGTATTATTTTGCTTGTTTATACGGTTCATAATCTCAAAAACCCCCTGTTTTAAATGATTGTCTCTCTGAAGGATCTAATACATTACAGACTTCACTGCACTGTGAGATCTAGAAACAGAAAATTTCTTACTTATTAATCTTCTTGACTTAATAATTTCAGCTAATGAATAAAGAAGTAAACTAAATAGAGCAATATTGGCTTGCCATAGTGGAAGCATGCTAATGCATATAATATTTTCCAAATAGAGAAGAAGAAAAATAGTAGAGCAGTTTATTTGCAAGATTCTGAAAGTGCTAAAAATTAATACTTGACAAAAGTTCTCTGACACTGTACTTGAAATTTTTTGCTTTTTACCTGGAGTGGCATTTGTATTGTCATCTCCTATTCCCTTTTTGTTTTCAGCACCTGCAAAGATTTAAGCTGGAAATTTTATCTTTTGTCTCTCAACTCTTGTCATTCCAAATGTCTCTTGTGTGAATCTGTCTTCACCCTCCCTACAAATAAAATGCAAATCGTATCCTTGCCAGAGCTAAACACTTATCTAAGTGAAATCAGAATAAATACTTGAAGGCTAAAACTGAGATTCACTTTCTATTTGAGAAAATCAGAGAATCACCCGTCACTTTTTGGGTCTAAAAATGTATATAAAAATGTCAGAATTTCTGCTCAAAGAAATACCCTTTTTCTGAATTTGTCTTCTTAGATGCTTTTTGTAGCGGTCGTTTCAGGTCACAGAAGATAATGAGAATAATTGAGCAGCAGTTACTCAGGGTTTGGATTTTTTTAATGGTGGCATGTTACAATTTATGGGAGTCAAGTATTTGCCATTTGAGAGGTCTAAACTGGTAGAGAACATCAACAGAGGCAGGGTGAGCCCTGCGAGGGGTATGGAAAGTTTGCCAGTGATGCCAGTCGCGACAGCAAAGTTGACAAGAGGACACGATGCCTCGCTGCTGCTGAAGAGCCTGCACAAGGAGAAGCAGGAGAGCTATTCATAGTGTCGGCAGCGATGACACCATGAGCGATAAACAAGAGTGTTCCATTTCAGTCAAGAATTCAAAAGCCTTTTCATGAATTTAATTAAGAAACTTCTCTGACAGCAGGGACATCCTAATTGTCTGTTGCATCCTCGAAGAAGGAAATCAAAGGAGCTCTTCCGAAATGCTGGATTTGCAAGCAATCAACTTTCCTACCTGCCAAGTTCTGAAAGCTAAAAATAGGAGGTAGGACAAAGAAGGGATTTCAGAATTGTTTTTAAGGAATTTCCCCTGACTGAAGATTCTGGGATTTAGCTAAGGGACGTTAGTAGGAGAGAATAAGGATACAACACTCAGAAGCATTTTGCTGCAATGAGTGGATTTTTTATTTGTTTGGTGAAGGTACAGTAAGGCCTAGTATTTGAAATTCTACTACAATTCACGCTCAGGAGGGGTGGAGAAAATGGCATTGTGTTGGAATAGTGAGAGCATTCTTTCATAAAGAGAGAGATAGCTGATTTTTATTTTTTCATGACAAGAAGCTATTTTATATGAATTTGAAAAGTTTTCAGTAGTGCAAATCATCAAGGGAAAAACATACGCCCAAATGGCCAAGAGAATTCTTTCCTTAAGAAACTGATTGCCATTTTCATTGTGATTAATACTAAATGCTCGTGTAACACTCCTCATCTGTGAATCCCGGGTATCATAAAAAAAAATACATTTTTATACTTCTAAAAATTTCAAATGTACTTACAAAACTGCAGGAAAGATTTAAAGTAATTCTGTATAGACAGTACAAAGAAGAAAATAGGGCAGTATTTTTCGTTTGTTTCAGAGATGAAGAGAATAAAGTAATACTTTCAATCGCCTATATTCAACAACATCCTGCCAAGTTTAATATGTAATATCTTCCAGGGAAGGTGATACTTTACGTGGCTAATCTACCTGTGTAACATGACGTTACAGCTCCATTTGCCTTTACTCTTCATTATTGATTTGCTCTAAACATAGAAAGTTTGGAATGACAAGCTATGAAGTACATAGAATTGGTAAGAGATGCTGAAGAATAGAGGGAAAAATCCAGAGCTGCAGGGAGTAAGAGGGTTTTCAGGAAGTGTATTTTAGACAGAAGATACCCTGAGGTATCTTTTCAGTGGACATACTGGCACTGGTAATATGTAGACAAGGTGAGAACATTAGATAAATATTTCTGTTTGTGCATGGGAAAAATTGGAGAAATATATTTGCATCCTATGAGGACAAAGAAATAGTTTCCCACTTTGATAGCAACCAAAGAAAACTTGAGACAACACCTGCTTTGGGTAAATAATTCAAAATAAACCCCTTATGCAAAGGAAGACCAAAGGACTTATCTGCAAAAGTCTCTGCTTGGCTGATGCTCTTTTTTTTCTCTGTTAAATTTGGGAGCAGTAGGCATATTCTGTGAATGTATCTGACTTCTGATGTAGAGCTAGTATTTAAAAGGGACACTCAGGTGCCCCTACACACAGAATTGTAGAATCAGAACACATTGGATTGGAAGGGACCCATAAGGATCATTGAATCCAACTCTCAATTTGTAATGCAGCATTTGGAAAAAAGAAAAATGGATAAAGGAGGTTACAATTCTTAGGGCATTATGCTTTTAAAGCTTGTTGAAGGGTCTCAAAAGGTTCAATTAAGAGCTACAATAATGTTTCACATGCTGGAGAAACTACTTTGCAGTGGAGGATTTAGAGATCTCAGTCTGTTTAGTTTATCACAGAGGAGATCAAGAGGTGACCTGATTATAAAATATAAACACTTTCATACACACAGTATCCACCACTAAAAGCTTTTTATTCTAGCAGTGAGAGGTAGAACAAGCACTGAGGGATGGGAGTTGAAGTGACTGCCCTTGGAAGCAGGGCATGCATTTTTAATGGTGACGGTGATTCACCTAGGAGGTGCTGATCTTCTCTCAATATTCTCAGAAAGAAGACTTGCTTCTTATCTTAAAGTTAATTCATTACACAGCTTCAGATCCCATCAACAC
>VZTU01017383.1:296-118915 GCA_013400835.1 Zapornia atra | reverse complement strand
CTTCCCTTCCCTTCCCTTCCCTTCCCTTCCCTTCCCTTCCCCCCCCAAAGGAGGCCAGAAGAGTTTGGGGCCATTTTTACACCTGTTTACGAGTGTTAGAACGGAAGATTTTGATGTCAACATGTTGTAAGGATGTTAATGGGCTCATATTGTACAGATCTTCCTAAGTCAGATGGTTTCCTAAAGGAACTAATTGACATGTTTTATGGTGTAGTAAACCAGCTTACCTAGAATTACTGCTTTAATATATTTCATTGCATGTGCTGATAATATTTCCAATATAATGGTTGCAGCCAGTCCACTGTTTCTCACTCATCAGTTGTTCATATGACGAGTCATAACTTCCTGGTAATCAGCTAGGTACTGATGCAGTGTGTCAAGCCATGCTTCCACACTCCTCCAGGCTAAAAGAGTGATCTTTCCAGCCCCCAAACAGTCTAATGGTTTGAAGAATCTATATGAAATATCAAATTATTCCCCATCTGACTCCCCCTAACAGAATGTCATAAAATAGGATACATAATGGATTTCAGTTCAAACTTCCTATCTAGGAATGCTATCGTTTGAGTTCCTAACACTCTCCTTCCTTCTAGTCTTCCTCACATCTGTTTTGGTCTTCAAATGACCTGCGATATAAATAAATTACAGCAGGAATAGCAATGAGCAGGGGCAGGCAATCTAGTACAAGCAAAAATCTGTTATGTCAGTTCTCATCACTGAAGAAAAATAAAATCCTGTTTGTCCTGCAGTGTTCCATATCCTGTCAAGTCCTCCTGAAGGGTAAGAGACAGCGTTTCACACTAGTGCAATCCTAGCAAGAGGTTTTCTCTCTCATATTGTTGAATATACACATAATATTGCACAAATCAGGATGTTATTTTGATAATCTTGGCATTTTATTGAGGGGAAGAAAAGGTGAAAGGGAGAGTTCCTGCTACCCAGACTTGTCTGTTTTCAGGTAGGAAAAATACTACCTTTCATCCAGCAAGCCAGATTTGTTGTGCACCATCATTCAACATGACAAATTTGTCTGGCAAATTCTACCTAACTTCCTGCTGTTTGGGAAGCTTGCAGATATGGGGCCACATCAGTGACATGGTTGGATGATGTCAATGTTCTGGTCCCAGCTCACCTCTTTGCTATTCTGGCTTTAGACCAAGACATGGTGTATTGCACAGATGGCTTGGTAGGTGATTTTCTTTGAAACATAGAAAGTCTCAGTATTTGTACTGTTGGCCAGCTCCAGGAATTTTCTTGAAGCCTCCAGATTTTCAGTTCTTCTTTGGAAAGGCACTGGTGGCTGTTTGGATTGTAGCTGATGGGAAAAAAATGTTAGTTGTTGGGATGATAAGAAATTATCATGATCTGAGTTTTAGGATCACCCATACAGCTTCATTGTTCAATTCAGCTTTTAGAGAATATCGTACAAGGTCCTGGATACAAATGTCACTTGAGCACGCTTTGAATTTTACATCATGTACCCCAAGGAAAGGGAGTCAGTGCCTTTTAAAAAAATATGGCACAGAACAAGACGACAAAATAGTGGTCCTGTTCTACGACTGTTCCCTGTGGTTGTGAAAAATCTGTGAATTTGGCAGAAGGACAAGT
Source organism: Zapornia atra (assembly GCA_013400835.1). Taxonomy (NCBI): domain Eukaryota; kingdom Metazoa; phylum Chordata; class Aves; order Gruiformes; family Rallidae; genus Zapornia; species Zapornia atra. The sequence continues at coordinate 117,307 of VZTU01017383.1, read as the reverse complement.
CAGCGATCATCAAAACCACAAGAACTCTGCTTAGATTAGCAGAGGCTGCTGGCTCAAGCAGTAAGAAATCCTGATGTAAAAGAACGATATTCTTCTTTTACATCTCGTTCCATCTGGAAATCCATTTTTAGGTTAAGAAAATTCTGGGCTATGACAGGAATTAAATCCTTACAGCTTTTGGCTCTCTAAAGGGCTAGCCAAGGGGAATGAAGTACCTTGTTTCTGCTAGAGAATAGGTAGGAGACTAATGACGAGGTTAGATCCAAGTATTCTAGAACAAATACTGGCTTGGTCACTTGCAAAATGATCAGTAGACACAGCTACAGCAGAGCGTCCGATTTGTACCTGGAGCCTTCTGTGGCACTGGACCAAATTTTCTGGAGGGCTGACCTTATTGCACATGATGGCTCAGCAACCTGTAGACCCCTGTGGTGGTCAGAAATTATCAGGGAGCCTGAAGCTCTGTGAATGCACCTTACTTAATGGGCTGTTGTGAGAACCACTGTAGAAAAGTAGAAAAATACTAACCGGGGAAAAGCTTTGGGGAAACGTGTCTCTGCCAAATTTATGGGGTTTTCAGAGTAGCAGCAGAATCATAAAAGAGGTTAGTAGACTTTGTGCGGTGTTTCCCAAAGGACACTCGCTCCTGTTATTTAAGATATTATTGGTTTAAAATGAGCCCTGGGGGGTTTCTGTCAGGACTTTAATGGGAAATAGGTTGGCAGAAGCTTTCCGCCTCTAAAAATCATAGCTATGACTAGTGTGGCTCCTCAGGAGAGAGCTCCAGCAGCTCTGCTAGATGTGATGAATGAGCACGTGGTTACTGAAGCGTCCCTCTTGGTGTCCTTCGTCTGCATCGCCCAATATGCGTAATTACAGGAATAAAATCGGTATTTTGATTTATTAGCATTACTGAGCTAAATTTCTTTATGGGAATGTCTTTTCAGAAGAATAGGAAGCTTGGGAATTAACCAATCTGTTGATAGAAAACAGGAAGGCAATGAGAAGAAAACCTGAAATTGAATGACATGGTTTTCTATAGGCCTTGCTGTGGAGCTTCAGATCAAAGAAAAATAATTTCTACTAATTTTCGGCTCATGCTTTCTACCCCACAACTTCATCAGATAAGAGACTTTTGCAGAAGAATTCTTTGTTAACACTGATTTCATTCTTAGCTTGTACAGCCCTAGTAAGCATCAGGAAGCAAGGATGCTCACCACAAGAGACTCCCATTTTTCTACTGAGAATAATTTCAAGCTCAAGACAATCTTCTTAAAACAGTTATGTAGAGTGATATTTTTTGGAAAAAAAAGGTAATAAAAATGTAGAGAGCACGCAATGGGTTTTCTTTCACAAACGGTATTCTTGAGAACATTTAACTTCAGTAGAGAGTACATTAAAAGAGGGAATTAAAATAAATCACAAATATAAAAAGCCTTGAAATTTTTAATTTTACCATGTGCCATGCTTAAAGCATAAAATAAAACCAGTTAATGTTCTCCTTTTCTAATTTTCTAATTCACTAACATGCCATATGCTTTTAATTTGTGTTTACTTTGGCATCCAGAAGAATGAAGAGAATTAAATAATGCTGGAGACAAGCGTAATCATTATCTCATGTTCAAGCACTTTGATGGTATATTTAAAATAGATGTGAGAGCCTTTTTTGTTCCCTGTAATATGGATATTATAAAGGAAGGTGAACAGGATGATAAATTAGAGATGCTCTCAGCGAGTCTGTTCAATTATTTTTAGGTAGAAGACATACTGTACACACTGAGCCTCAGCTGAATATAATTAATTTGAAATGTTATCACTGTTGTGCTTGCAGTCCTATTGTAATTTTTTTTCTTCAGTGCTGCATCTTGCTGGCTCCTATCACACCCCTCACTGTGAGATCTTTTCCTGTTTTGCACGTGTCCTGTTTGTTGCCACCATATGGTAGTGAGAATTTCAGTAGCTTTGCTCTGTTTACAGACCACTGTGCTTTGTCATATTTTTGCTGCTCACCCTGCATTGCCATCTGATACCTATCATCTGTTTAACACATTGGATGCCAAAAATACTCAGATTTTTTTCTTCGTTTTTCAAATGCTTGTGCGAGAAAGACTGTTTCAGAAAGCTGTTTTAATAAACATTGCTCCACAGTAATTTCCTGTTATGTTGAACCAGTACCCACACCTCTCAACTTTCCAAACTTTTTAACAGGTGCCAGATGACTGACGGGATATACTGCAGTGCTGGGGATTTGGGTTTTGTTCCTCCTTGCTTGTGTTGCACTGTTAGAAGCAAACTGTAATGTGTTTAAGCATCTTTTCCCACTGCATGATTGTAACAAAAGTGATATTCTCAGAGTATAGCAGGTTCTATTCTTACCCTGGCTGCTGGTTGCAGCTTTATTAGGGTTGCACTAAGTAACTGGTTTTGAAACTGGTTTGAAAGATAAAATACATGCTTTGCAAGTGTTGGCATTAGTGACGGCTGATGCCATTTTAATCCAGCATTTCAATCTCTTGTGATATTGACACCAAAAAAGTCACTTCACCAACTGTCACGACGTAATTTAATTTTGGGGGCAGGAGAACATAGCATGAAAAAATGATTCTATCACTGAATTAGAGGAGCCTGCAGCAGCCTTTGGGGTATTAGACATGATGAATTTTTCATTCAGTAGTATTTTAAGATACAAAAATCTTGACTTGCTGGGTGTTCATAAGCTTAAATTTTAGAAGAGGTGCTCATAAGCCTCTGTTTCCTATGGCTTCTTGATGGGGACAAAGAACAACACTAATTCACAGTTATGGATGATATCATTCTGCTAGGTTCCCTGGGTGTTGCTGTGCCTGGGGTTTTCCGAACCGATTTAATAGCTTAAGACTCCAAGTCCATACATGAAAAGCTGCCTGTAAGTGGTAGCTGATCATTTAAGACTTTGGGTGGTCTCATCTGATGTGTGGGTTTTTCTGCTCTCCACTGACTTAGAGAGTGTCTCTGTTGTAGGTAGCTTGGTTATTCAGAACAAATTCTGCCTGGGTTATGTGATTCAGCCACCTGAATTTAGTGATGCTACAGACTAATATCATTCAGTTGGATAAATGGGCTTGTCTTTTATTTTCTCTCTCTCTCATGCACTGCTTCTTTAATGTGTTTAGTAGTTAGTAGTTCTGTATTTGGAGTGAGCGAGCTAAGTACTGGTGCCTGCGTTTGGGATTTTGTGTAGGTGCAAATTTGTGCCTTACTTTTAAAATCTCTCCTTGAAGATTTTAATTCATCTTTTTTTATCTGCCCTCTTCAATCCTTAAATTGAGTTTTTCCACTGTAAACACANNNNCCGCCATGTTATTCACCATGTTATGGCTGGTTGGTTATGATGTGATGACCATCCTTTGGAAAAAATATGCCCACAGCAGCATATTATGTGATTCAATAAATTAATTCAATAAAAGGAAGAGAACACCATTTAATTCTCTTTTCCTTCACTCTGAAACAGATTAAGTTTTGTTTGTTCACAAAAAAATATGATATTGGTGAAGTTTAACTTAAATAAATGATATTTGTATTTCATAATAAAATGAAGCTGATGTTTTTGAAGAGAAAATAAATCAAGTTATTCCTTACTCATTGATTTAATGTATTTTAAGGGGCATTTGCTGGCAGAGCCACTTCACAAAACAGTATTTTACTGGAGAAATTTCCTATGGGCCTCAGAGGCTACTGCTCCAAGGATCGTTCTGTGCTTCTTTCAGTGAAGTAGTGGCATTAAAACAGTGTTATGCCATCATGAGCTGACACAGGTCAGCTTGCTCAGAAGACAGGTTTTTCATGTCTTTTATACTACATGTGGAAGAGAGCATGATGCTGTAATTCAGTGATATTTAGGCAAATGAAGATGATGAAGGCATCACTTAGGAAGCTGATAAGCAAAACTATGATCCAGTACCTGAAATATTCCACTTTTAAGAGACTGCTACAAAACTAGAGGTGGAAATGTCTTGCTTCTTATATGGCAAAACAACAATAAAGAAAAAAACCTAAAACCCACCCAGTTTTTGTAACTGTTTTCAAAATGATTATATTCTACTGGTACTTCCAGCTACTCTTTCCCCACTTTTTGACAGTTGTCAGTTCAGTGGGACTCAGTGACAAAACATTCATGGAGTGATTTGGTACTCATTCTCTACATTAGAGGTCATTGCCTTTTCAGCTGCTAATCAGTGCTCTTGATTCTTGGGCATGTTGAAGCACGCTTGTTTTATGAATGGCAATGTTTCATCTTGCTCTGAGAAAATCCAGAGCTACTGGTTTGGCTGGGGAAGACTGTGATTAGTTTCTCTCTGCATCTTGATGAAACTTTCTTTAAGGAACTTTCCAGCAGTCCTTTTTAGAGTGTTCTATAGAAGCTTGTATATAGCATATTTAGGGCTTTTGTTTTTTTTATAAGCAACTGTGTATGAAAATAACTTGTATCTGCCAGTAAGAGGACATGCCCTATAACCTCACAAATGGTACTAGCATGGCTGGGTGTCTTTGGGATCTTTGCTTTCTGCCATGCACCTGTACTAAACACAGTTCATCTGTTGCACTGTGTAAAGAAAGCAGGGAATGAAAATATACCAGGGAAAGAAAAAGGAAATTAACCTTACTTAATTGCCTTTAAATATTTTTATCATTCTCTCGGAGTCAGAGTAAGCCCTGATTTCATAAATTTCAGCAGGTGCATGGAAAGTAAGGAGACATGGACAGTGGGATTGAGTGTACCCTCAGCAAGTTTGCTGACAGCACCAGGCTGTGTGGTGTGGTGTCTACCCTCGACAGGGTAGAGGGAAGGGATACCATCTGGTGGGACCTTGACAGGCTTGAGAGGTGCATGGAAACTGTATGAAGTTCAGCAAGGCAAAGTGCAAGGTCCTGCACATGGGTTGGTGCAATCCCCAAGCACAAATACAGGCTGGATGGAGAATGGATTGAGAGTACCCCCAAGGAGAAGGACTTGGGGAGGCTGAGTGATGTAAAGCTCAACATGAACCAGCAATGTGTGCTTGCAGCCCAGAAGGCCAGCTGTGTCCTGGGCTGGATCAAAGGAAGTGTGACCAGCAGGTCAAGGGAAGTGATTCTCCTCCTCTGCTCTGATGAGACCCCATCTGGAGTACTGTGCCCATCTCTGGGTTCCCCAGTACCAGAAAGACATAGAGCTGTTGGAGAAAGTCTAGAAGAGGGCCACGAAGATCCTCAAAGGGCTAACAGAGATAGGCTGAGAGAGCTGGGCTTTTTCAGCCTGGAGAAGAGAAGGCTCTGGGGAGAGTCTAAAGGCTAAGTACCTAAAAGGGCCTACAGGAAAGCTGGAGAGGGACTGTTAGGGAGTGTAGTGTTAGGACAAGGCTTAAACTGGAAGAAGGTAGATTTAGATTAGACATTAGGAAAAAATTCTTTGTGAGGCCCAGAGAGGCTGTGGCTGCCCCCTCCCCAGCAGCATTCAAGGCTGAGTTGGATGTGGCTTTGGACAACCTGATCTAGTGGAGGATGTCCCTGCCCGTGGCAGGGGGTTTGGAACTAGATGAGCTTAAGGGTCTCTTCCAAACCAAACTAGTCTGATTTTCTAATTCTATTTGTAAGCCTTGAATAAAACTTATTCGAGCTTTTAAAAAAAAAATATATATGAATAGACGTTTGTCTATGAAATAACTGAGGAAAGAAGAAATTACTCTCATCTTCACATTTATTTTTTTTAATTTCCAGTTTAGCAGGGGCTAAATTGTAAGGCTGTTGGGAATTGCAGAGATGCTGGAAGATGGTCTCCCTGTTGGGGTTTGATAATGCGAGTGGGCATCAGGTAGGAGAAAAATTCTCAGGTCTCTTTTTACAGTGGATCTTATGGAAATTGTTGGTCTGACAAATTTTAGAGAACTCAAATTAACTTTTAGAACAAGCTCTGTGGCAAATCATGTTATTTTTATTTTTCAGTAAGAAAAGCCTTTATTCCAGGAGGCACATATCTCAGTTAAAGTCACATACAAACAATATTTAATTTGCACCTTGAAAAATGCTAGGACTTCATCTCTAAACATTGTTGGTTTTGACAGTGCAGTTTCAAGATCAGCTCAAGCTAAAACTTCTGCTGCAGTAAATGGTTTTACCACCCTCTTCCTCACCTTCTGATTCTTCTCCCCCACCGCCTGCCCAAATCCATAAGAATTAATGCAACTCTGTGGGCTCAGATTTCTTTTCCCTTCATTCATGTCTAACCCTGTTCAGTTTCCTGGATTTTTTTCACTTCATAGTTGCATGAGTATTGCTGTTGCTTGGTTATTATTGGCTGGTTTTCCTGCAACAGGGGGGGCGTGAATGCCCCAAGTAAAATAATGTGTTCATTTACTGGTGTGGTCTTGGTGCATGAGCCATTAGAGCAATCTTTAAAAAAAAGAGTATCTGTGTAAGTCCTGTGTTTATTAGGTAGGTAATGCTTGGTCCTCAGTGCTTGTTTTAACAATTCGATAAGAGAGGGACTGTAACATAGGGGTATTTCCATAATTTAAGGGGTTGCATGGCAAACTTCAGGCTGCTAACAGCATCACTTGTGTGACCTCATGGAAACCCTTCAAACTCTGTCACTTGGAGTTGGTAGTAACTCTTCAGAGCAAACCCGCTGCTCTCCTGCTGCAGTGTCTGTGTTAGGAGAGCTGGGTGGTACAGACATTAAACAGGAAACTGCAGGAGAGCTGTGAGAGCGGTGAGGTGCTGGAACAGGCTGCACAGAGAGGTGGATGCCCCGTCCCTGGAGGTGTTCAAGGCCAGGTTGGATGGGCTGGGCAACTTTGTGTAGATCCAGGGCTGGAGCTTGGTGGCCCTGCCTGTGGCAGGAGGCTTGGAGCTCTATGATCCTTGGGTCCCCTTCCAACCCATACTGTTCTATATTCTATGAAGGTTACATGAGACAACTGACAATTGGTGAGGTTTTCCACAGAGGTGAGAGGTGTGTAAAAATGCCTGTATTGGTTAAGTCCAAAGTTCCAAAGAACACATTGTGGGGTGTTCTCTCCACTCTTCTACTGACTCTGGCCAAACTGTCCATGTAAAGCATTGGGAAGAGGAAGCCTGATGTAAAGGATTCTGTTGACTTTGGGGTCCCCAACATCCTCCCATGTCTCTGGACAGTATATTATTTGAGTAGTCTGCTGATGCTGTGGAGGTCTTTGTGGTGCTGTGCTGGGGTTCCCCTGCAATTAACTGTTTTTACAACTGAAGCTTTTTCTCTTGCTCCCCTAGATCTGTTGTGTGGGGGGTTGTGTTAGGTTTTTTGCTTGTTTTTCTAAAATTCTTTGACTCCCATGATTGTTTTCCCAGTTTTGAGATGGTGGTGACAATGTTTAGCTCCATCCACATTCCTTAGGTCATGTTAGGAGTGTAGAACCAGAAGTGGCCTATTAAGGCTGCCCATGGAAGTGTGAAAGTGTAACGCAAGTGGGTAGAGACATGTCTTCTCTCAGCATGATGCAGCTTCCTAAATCTGTTACGTGTTGCTCTAGCAAGGCGCTGAGTTGACTGTATTAGGGCACAGGCGTGTTCTTGCCTGGGAAGCTGGCAGCAGTGGGATGAGAGAGGAGTCTAACCCGTGGGACTGATGATGAGTAAGTGAGGTTCAAACAATAGCTGGAAGGGCAGATGCTATAGTTAAAATAGGATGGTAAAAGTAGAAGGGCTGAACATTTAGCAAATATAGCATAGTTTCTGCAGTGTGGTACCAAGCCAGTAGTTGCCCTGTGGCACAGATGGTCTGCATGTTAGAGGCATGCTGGACTCGACTCTGTTCCAGGAGACCAAAGATGTGCTGTCATCTAGTGGTCTTCCTCCTTGTTTTTGTGCAAGGCATCTGGGACATCATGAATAAGGCTCATGCCCTGTCCTAGGAGAATGTGTTTCTAGATCCCAGCTCATTAACAGCAATGGGGTAGAAGGGCCTTAAAAAGGCCAAGGAAGGGGGCACAAATGTTCCCAGAAGTGCAAGGGCTCTAAGTTCTGAGAGGTAGTTTGGACAGAACGGTACTGGGTGGAAGCGTGTTGTCTCCCTCCTCTTTTAGTCTTGTTTCAATTTTTTTCTGGCTTGTTAAAACGTTCAAATTCCAGCTAGTATTTCACTCTTGAAATGTAATGATTTTAACTCCAAAACCCCCATGGAAACTCCCCTAACTGACACATTTTTAGTGAAAAAATAAGATTTTAATTTTTGGAAAATAAGCTTAGAATTTGCACTCAGTGGAAATGGTATTGGTTTCCATCTTTTTGTGAACTCAGAATATATTAAAATAAAATGAAAACAAGCCAGTTGATTTAAATTATTTTCATTTTTCATAAAAGCCCTGACATAGGAATGTATGCTTTTAAACAAAGAATAAGCATTAATTTTTTTTTTCTGCAGAAGGCACTGATTCCTTGAACACTAAATATATCTCAGTGTCTAAGTGCTTTTTAGTATAAGACATAGACAGCTTCTTTCTGAATTCCTCAGCCAGGCCTTTTTTTAGTACTGTTCTGCGTTGTTTGCTTAGTTGTCTGGTTTCTCTTATACCTCAGAAAGGGTAATGGTCATTTGGGAGGAACCGTGGGAAGCTGAAAAGTAAATTCTGTATTGTAGATATGGCACATTACTGACTCATGGTTCTTCAGTTGTCTAAGGTGGAGGAAGTCTGTTTGTAGGCCGTGGTTATTTTTAAAAAACAAATAGAAGTCTATGAAAATAAACTTTTCCAGTAATATACATTAGGAAACTTCCAGGAAGCTGCAAAATGACATTTTATACAAGTTATTTAATGAGCTCATTTATATGCTTGTTGAAAACCTGACCTTAGTATATTGTTACCTTGCAAATGACAGTTACCACTGGTGAAAAGAAACCAGATAAGACCCGGTGAACACAGCCACAGTGCCAGTGTGCTCTGGTATGGTGTGGAGGGGGACTTTCTAACCAAGGCAAGGCACTTTTTTGCCTCAGCCTGTACAGTCTTGCTAGGATGCTGACAGGTAGTGTGCACTTGATAAGATGTTAGATTAGGGGATTGGAATTGAGATAGTTTGTACATAGGCTGTAAGTATCTGTTGCATGTGAACAACTTTTAATTCCAGCCGTGGTGGCCAGGGCTGAACTCCCATGTGAGACCTGTAAATGAAACCTTTGTCTTGGCCAGGTCTAAACTCTATCATGAATGTCATCATGAAGTGCTTTATGGCTGTGCTGCTCCTTGTTCCTAGTGTCATGGTCGTATAGGAAAATGCCAACATTCATTAAAGAAAAATCTTTGTCCCGCACGGATGTGGGGAAAAGGATGAGGATACTGCCTGAGGGCCAGAAACCACAAAGTAAATGAATAGAATCATAAAATGATTAAAAATAAATTTTAAAAAGTATCAAATTATTAAAAGTAAATTAAAAAGTAACTTCATGAATTTGTGAATAATGTTGGGAGCTTTGCATTACCATATTGCCTGGAAGCACTTGTCATATAACCCTTCCAAGTGAGGGTTTTTACGGACCTGGAAACGAGGCAGCTTTAGCCCCAAGGGCAGCCTCCATTGTAAGTTTAAACAAATAATAAAATAATAGGAGCAGACAGGGGAGTCCGTATTGTCTGATAAGTAAAAGTTTTAACATACCAGTAACTTAATTTTTGTTCAGATCTTTGCAGGCATCAAGGCAAAGGAGAGTTTGAAGGGTGATAATGGGATGGTGTTCTTACTAACACTCCCATGTATAGGGGCAACAAGGAGAAAACCAAAGAGATTTTTGCTTGGAAGTTTAACTCAAGCAGAAGCATCTCAGCACAGAATGAGAAATGATAAGCAAGGTGGAAACAGGCTGTGAAAGTCTTTGAAGGTGAAGATAAGCCATTTATGTTTTATGCAGTAGAAAAGGGGGCTCGCTGGCGGAATACAAAGAGAAAGGTAAAATAAATTAAATGATATTTGTTGCAAGCGTCTGATGAGATTATCAGGACAGGCTTGCACTGTCAAGAAATAGACTTGAGGGATGAGCTGATGGTAGCTGCATGTTTTAAGATGGACTGATAGGAATTTAGCTAAACTTTGGTGTGCTTTTCTAATTTGCAAAATTAATCTCTGAGGCTTATATAACATTCTGAAGTGAATGTCTACATAGGTCTGAGCCCGGTGTAACTCGACAGTTACTGGTCTGGAGTGGCAGGAAGAATGGAGGTGGTGGTTGAGGTTTGCTGGGGGTATGCAGAGATCTGTATTTCAATTTATGGAGTTTGATGTACAGGTCGTCCGTAACGGGAGTCAGAAATCTATGCCAAAGGCTTTGGTTTGGACAGAATGAGAAAAATGTTAAAAGTAGAGAAACTGACCTATTAATTACAGGCAAATGAAACAAGGAGAAAGAAGAGGTCTTGTCATGTGGAGGAGAAAGGGATGGACCCCAGCAGGATCCAGGTGGAAAATCCTGTGCTGGTGAGATGAAAAATGTCATAGGTAGCAGGTGAAAGAATAATAGAGTTGAACCATAATTGTGTGTTGAATGAACAGGGGAGAATGAAGAAACCTTCCAGGCAGGTGAAATCTGAGATTTTGAAGACAATGGAATCTTTGTTGTTATTATAGGATATAGAATGTGCTATATGTAGTATACAATAATTATTATTATTATGATACATTTATTAAACAATATGTGGTGGGGAGAGACAAGGCCTACAGGAAATGTGAATAGAAGAAGGTCAGACAAAGTAAAATGGGAAGTCAAACAGTAGGTAAGAGCAAAGGGGCTAGAAGCAGCCAATTTATAGAGGAGAAAACCCAACACCCTCAAGACATGGAAGCCTTTAACTCCTCAATTTGCAGCCCTTTGATTAACACTTGTATTACGCTTACACAAACATGCCCTTTTTTGCTCTAAAGATGAGTTGATTAACTGGGTTCATACCTGTTTCACAATTTGGTGAGTGTTTTTTACAGTCAAATTCTATACTCTTAAAATGGCAGTTCACACTAACTAAAAAAAAAAAAGTTCAATAGGAATAATAAAGAAATATTAGCATAACATCCACATCCTCTCAGAAGTACAATATTTTGCAATATGAGTACATTCAGCAGTTATTTGGGCTTCACAAACCAACCAAATCAGTTATCATCCATGCCAAAAAGCAGCACACCCCAAGCGTCCAAAACCACCCTGGGATTCAAATATGCTAACACATTAATGTCGGTATGTCAAGCACTTGGGAGTTGGAAGAGTTAGATGTGTTTATTTACTATTCAACCTTAATTTGTCCTATTTGTGCAGAGGGTATACATTTTAATAACAGATTTCTGTGTGATGTGAAGATGCATGAAATAATCAGCAAATACATCTAGACTTCTTCACTGAACTTCAGATCTTCTAGTCCACACATTCTAGATGCCCCCTAAGCTCCCTGGCAAAACTATCCATCATATCGTGCTCAGGTTGTCTGTCTTGGCTTTGTTGTTGAATGCATGTATTCCCCAAACCCATCACAAGTTGACAGCTTTTCCCAGCTAAGATGCTAGTGGGGCTGAGGCAAAAGCTAGGTGCCACGCTGCTCCCTCTGGGAAGATCTGCATGAGACAAGTACCTGCAGCTCTGGCAGAGCAGCAGGGCACCTGGAGAGACAGAGGTATTCCAGCTCTAAGGAGCTTCTGAACAGTGGTTTCTTATCACAGCTTCAGCGTAGCCTCCTGAAGTTTGACTACATGTTTTTATATCTATGCCTTCAGGGGCATATTAGATATCCAGAAGTGCTAGAAGTCTTGTTGTTTTGTCCAAAGATGTTACCTTATCAGCATATTAATGAAGTATTCATCTTTTGTACATCTCCTCCAGCAGAAGAAAGTGTGGAAACAAATCTGAGTTTGCATTCTTGTTTGCTCGTTTTATTTGCCATAAAGAAGAATGCTAAGAACAGGAATGGCTTGAAGTCCCACTGATTTTATGGGGGGAAAAAAAAAAGGTCTGTGCTCTCTGCTTATGTGTTTGCTTGACATGGGTGAACAGGGCAAGTGCAGCATTTTGCTGATGCGGTTTTTTCATAGATGCAATAGTTGCTGGCGGATAGTTACATAAGACTGTGTCACTTAGAAGGTGGCACTTTCTCTACCAGCTTGAACTCATGTCAGGGCATAGTATTTTTACAATGTTACATCACGTGTTAAAGATTTCGAGATCGAACAGTTTGAGTTGAATCGTGCAGAGTGAAGATGCAATCTGTGTTGCCATCTGCTGGCGTTTTAAGGAAGTGAAGAATTACAGTTTCGTACCTCATTTAAAAAGCATGTAAAATGTGACTGCGCATAAAGGTGACCCAAATCTTTGGCATTTTTAGAAAGCCTGTGCAGACAGAGCATACATAGGCAAGTGAAACATTTTGTCACTTTTTAATCTTCAGTGTATATGTGCAACTATTTCATATAGGTTATACACTATAGGAATTTAAAAGTAAACCAGCAAAGAAGTGATAACATAGGCCGTTAATCAAAAATTGCAGTCTTGGATTGTAATTTTAGTATCAGCTCAGTGGAGATGATTGCAGCAGCATAAATATACCTCTTGGGTCAGCTCAAAAAAACCCCAACAACTTAAATGGTAACTTCTGCATGGTATTATATGCCACTTTCTGATCACTCAATGTTACAGATTACCTCAATGTCCCTTGTCCGTCCTACTTATGATATCAGTGAGCTGTCTGAAAAGTTTGATGTGTGTAAGATGCTTATGATACGAGCATCCTCCAAGGCTTACAGTTTTGAATGAGTACATGAAGACATGAGTAAAGGTTTGCAGAATTGCCCATCGGTAATTATTTTACTCTCTGGCACTGTCAATGTAAAATATTACATATTTGAATGAAGATGAGGTACATGTATGACACACAGATGAAGCTTTTTTTTGTGTGAAATGTCTTTGAAAAAAAAGCTTAGAAGAACCTACCACATTTTCCTGGGGAAAGAAACCACCCTAGAAACCTCAATATGCATTGTACTGTGCTACCATAAAAGTGAATGGTGTAAGTCTTTCAGTGTGTGCATGAAAACGCTGTATTGGTTCGTGTCTTGCACTACCAGTGGTGGTGCCAACCTCTCACGTACATGCCGTACAGTTCTGAGCCTGATGCTTGAGTCCAGAAATGGAGCCGTAGCTGTGATGCTGTAATGCCTCTCTCAGCAGATCAGCCTCTTCCAGAATTTTAGCAACAGTAGGTGGGGTTTTTTTTCAGTCTAATGAGATCTGATGTGCCCAAATACTCACCCATTCTACAACCTTTTTTTGATCCCACATACACACGTGCTGCCTGTGTGAATGTGCAATACCAGGCACCTGCACCAGCAGAGCCAATTTATGGAGATGCTGTTGCATTGAGAGGTGTGAGGTTTGCACAAGTGAAGCATGGCAGTAATATTGTTGGAGGAGGCTTACCCTTCAAGGTTCTTGACTTCTTCTTCTGTGTTCTCAAATGTATTGCTGGGATTTGTAGACATTTTTCTTGTTTCTTCATGAAGAGAGAAATAGTTTTAATCCTATGTGTGGAAAGGTATTTCCACACCTAAGTGGAAAGTTTATGTAATCATAGAATCATAGAATCATTGTGGTTAGAAAAGACCTCCAAGATCCTCTAGTCCAACCGTTTAGCACAGGAAGTTCCGCACCAACAGGCAGAAGAACTTTCTCACAGTGAGGGTGACAGAGCTGTGGAACAGGCTGCCCAGGGAGATGGTGGAGTCTCCTTCTCTGGAGATATTCAAGACCAGTCTGGATGCCTACCTGTGTGACCTGCCCTAGGGAACCTCCTTTAGCAGGGGTGTTGGACTTGATGATCTCTGGAGGTCCCTTCCAACCCCTAAAATTCTGTGATTCTTTGATTCTGTGATTCTGGCCCCCTGCCACCTATATTACTTACTAAACCGTGCCCCTAAGTACCTCATCTAACCTTTCCTTAAACACCACAAGGAATGGTGACTCCACCACCTCCCTGGGAAACCCGTTCTAATGCCTAACCACTCCTTCTGAGAAGAAATTTCTCCTAATTTCTAACTTGAACCTCCCCTGGTGCAACTTGCAGCCATTCCTTCTTGTCCTGCTGCTTCATATCTACAAGAAAAGGCTGACCACACAACCTCCTTTCAGGTAGTTGTAGAGAGCAGTAAGGTCTCTCCTGAGCCTTCTCTTCTCCAGACTAAACAGTTCCAGTAAGCTTAAGTAAGTTTACTACATAATGAAAGGTGGAGCAATACTGAAGTCTTGGGCCATCAGATGATGCTATTGATGATCTGTATAGTTCCAAAGGCACAGGCACTTCTCTGTTTCTAGAAAAGCATGAGGTTTCACACACGTTAAAAAGAGGTGCTCTTGGAGGGACCCAGAGTTTTATTACACTGAGACTGGACATTAAAGAAGGTAAATCCATATGTGGGTAGAATGACACAGAACAAAAAATTATGGTACTTCTAGTTCAGCAATATTAAAATGTAGATACATAAGTATTAAAAATATTTAAAATATCAACAGTGTAATATTAAATATATGCAATATGTAAATACATACATTTAGGAGAATTTTAATGTTTTCTTACATCTGCACATGGAGGGATTTTTTTTTCTAATGAATGTGAATTGTATTTGTCCCCAACAGTTCTTACTTATTTTCTTATGCAACAGCTGCTGGTAGATTTTGTGGATTAAAGAATTAAATCATAACAAATAGATAAATAAATAAATTTTCTGTCAGGTGGGATCTAATATTTGCAGTTTCATGTCAAAGGACATTTAAACAGTAACAAGAATGGACATAAACTTGTATGTACCTTCTGCTATAGTCACCACCATACCCCCCCCCCAAAAAAAAACCAACCCAACCCTCAAAACAGCCAACCACAAAAAGCTCTTATCAAATAGCATTGGTGGAAGATATTTTTTGCACTTCAGGATTTCCTTTTTTCTATTGTAAAATAGATATTCACAGACTCCCATGGAAACACAGAATTGTCTCATTAGAAATACATTGGTGTGAGTCTCAAGGCTAATTAAACAATCAGGTAGCTCAAAGCAGGTGGAGATGAAGGATATCACCAAGACCTCTATAGGCAATAGCCCCATGTAACAATTTATTGAAATCAAGATTCCCTGATAATCTATTTATCTGTCCATGATCTGTTACAATTTTTTTTAATGTTATCCATGGAGACAGAGATTTGAAGCAACATTTGAAAATGTGGGTGAAGGGCCTGTGGGTTCCACGTACCATGGTGGAAAGACTGAGCTGTAAAATGTGCCCTACTGTTCTCTCATACTTGGATTGTCTGAGATCTTTTCTCAAGCTCATGAAGATAAAGGTCAGAAGTTGCAGTGCTGTCCTAGTGCACCAACAGAAATTTTTCTCTCTGCATGTTTTGATGAATAGTAAGCTAGTTAATGGAGTAAAAATACAATCCTTTTAATTAAGCTTCAGAGTGGGGTTTCACATAACAGCTGAGCTCGTTGCTCATAGCTTGTTCTGCAAAAGCTTGATCCTGCTCCTCACTGATCCTTTCCATTTCTGGCTTCAGGAGCTCATGTCCTACCCTCCTCATAAGCTGATGCCTAGATCAAAGTGGAGTGAAGCAAAATGATGGGAAAATGTTTTTTTGGTTGGTTTTGGGTTTGTTTCATGGTTGTTTGTAGCTCACTGAGGAGGACCTGGTGAACGGCAAAGTTCAATGCTGAAAAAGCGGTAACAGCTTGCAGCTGGGAGCAGGATAGGAGCTGGCTTGCCCCTCTTGGAAGTCCCTGGACCTTTAGCTGGTTCCCCTTTGAAACGTCATCCTTGCTGACAAAATTTCACAGAAACCAACAGGAGAACGTATTTTTCCTCAGAGTTAAAATTGTAACGATAAGAAATGTTTTCATCACTATTTATTTTTGATTATTCCTGACTTATTAAAGGGGAAGTGAGCCCTTAGAGAGGGCTGAGTGCTCTTCCCTGAGCTAGTGATGAGAAGCTGGGTCTTTTGGGTACCAGGACACTTAGCAGTTAATGGGCATAGTGTCAGGCAGTTTGCTGTTTGAGGCAGTTGGAGGAGAAGCGTTATTTCTTTGAACACCAGTCTCTATCTTAGGTATCTATGCACCTACTAATATTCCTAAATACTCCTACAGATATGTTGGAAGAAATGACTGTATTGAGGGCTGTCCTGGTTCTGGCCAGGCCAGGGTTCACCTCCCCAATCAGCCAACACAGGTGAGCTGAGTCAGCCCAGGTGAGCTGAGTTAGCAGGAGCTGTTTTCCACACCACCTGACACCACTTGCCCATAAAAGCAGCTGGTTGGGGAAGGATAGGGGTTGTTTTTCACTTCTAGGGCAGTTGGAGTGTGGCTGGGATGTCGGGTTGATTGGTTCTAACCATCGGGCAGCCCTCTCTAATCGTCGGGTCAGTAAGTTACTCTGTGTTAGCACTGGGTGTTCATGTAGCTAGCCGTTATTGTTCTGTATTCACTTTGATATTTGACAGTAAACTGTCCTTATCCCAACCCATGGTGGCTCTGCCCGTTTCTCCTCTGGGAGTGAACGAGTGGCTTGGTGGGCATTTTGCCTCTAGCTAGGGCCGAACTACCACAAGGGACAACAAACCTTGCATAGTCTCTTAATGAGAGAGAATACTATAGATGGTTAATATATAGATTTGACATAGAAGGTTGTTCTGAGTTTCTTGTAGGGCCGGTGTGATTGTAGGGTGTGTGTTGAAGTTGTGTGTTGTAGCAATTTAGATTTTGAAAATAGAAGTGTGACCCTGTAACTGAAGATTAATTTATACTTTTTTATTATACCTGCTGTATAAGCAACATGGAGTTAACAGCAATGCAGATTTGCTCAGGCAGTTGTATTTTGCTTTCATTCTGTGTATGGTAGGTACTGCTGTGTAAGACTTGCATGTTTTGCCATCTTTTTGTATTTGGATCATATTCTGGTCAAGGGAAATGACTTGCTCCTGGGCTTTGAAGTAAACCTAATAGGAATGCATATGTCTGCTATTTTTTTCTTTTAGATTGTTCTAGTCTTCCATGTGCAGTGTTTGATATGAGGTACGTTCGCTACTGTGAACATGCTTAGGTAGAGTTGTAAATTGTCAGAAAGAAAAACACAGTAGTAGTATTTCCTCCTATTCTTGCTATATAAACTTTTTTCTCATCTATGCAGGCGGTTGCATCAACAATTTGAAAGCTATAAAGAGCAAGTAAGAAAGATAGGGGAAGAAGCCCGCCGTTACCAGGGAGAGCACAAGGATGATGCTCCAACATGTGGAATCTGTCATAAAACAAAGTTTGCAGATGGCTGTGGCCATTTATGCTCTTATTGCCGGACCAAGTTTTGTGCTCGCTGTGGAGGTCGTGTCTCTCTGCGATCAAACAATGTAAGTCTTCTGATGTGTACTCTTAAGAAAAAGCCTCCTTGACATTGTCACACTGCAGATTGTTCACCTTGAGTTTGGCATTTCATGCTTCATTTTACTTAAGTGTTTCACTCACCACTTCATTATGAGGTGTGCATAAAGTAGAACAATGTATTTAATGATTGTGGGGATACTTAAAATTCGCAGAGTTAATTAAAAAGAAAGAACACATAGTGTATAGCTCTGCTGAGGAGTGATGGCATGAAGAAAGCAGACTTGCTTTTCATAGAATGAAAGAAGAAACCCTTTTGCTCAGGTACAACTCCACACTGATAAATTTTTACTGAACTCATTTAGTGTTAGATTTCTTTTTTATAGAGGTTTTTATATGCATTTATACGTTTCTCTTATACAAAAATCAGACGGGGGTTCTTTCTTGGGAAAGAAACCTCCACCCATTTCTCACTGCAGTGAGAGTGTTATGTCAATTTATTTTAAATTTATTTTAAAAATAAAACTACAGATTAACCTGGATCAGGTATTCTACTTTCAGGCAGGTGAGACAGATCTTTCTTCCTCTGATGCCATGTAGTTCCTGCAGTAGCTCTCCACAAAACTGAAGGGTGTCCAAGAATACCCTCTGCTCAGTCAGTCCCTCACGAGGAAAACTGGCTACTCACTTGTGCATGAGTGGTAGGATCTATATTTGGAAGACAATTATCCAGGGATTATTTTTGGCTGATCATCTAGTACTATGGTGTGTTATGGAACATTTTACAAATATCCTTTTACAGCCTGAGTAATGTTGTTAGCTATCATGAGACCAGATATGGCTTTAAGGTTCTAGTCTTTTGTAAGGGAAGTGTGTCAGCACTGTTTGTATCAAAATAGATTCCATTAAAAGTGTTCTCAGTTTTTATAACAGATAATCTTGTTCACAACAGAACTAGTTTACGGCCTTTTCACTATCTTTTGGCTGTCAACTGTATAGGGCTTCTGAAATTTTACGCAAAACAAACAGAAACTCTCAGAAAAATACCTATTTAATCTTTGAGAATTTTCTGTAGCCCTGATGTATTTGTAAGTCGAATAAATTCACGTTCTGAAAAAATTCTGTAGGTGTATTGTACAAAATTAGTCACGTATTCATATTTTAATATAAATAGATGCGTTACACTGCATCACCTGCAGGTGGTGTCATTAGAGCAAGTCTATGAAAATAAAGTTTACTTTGATATGTTGTATTATATGCACTTCACTGAATAATATAACTTGTCTTTAATCAATTTACCTTTACTTCACTCCCTGTTTTGTCACAGAAATGGAAAAGTGTTAATTCATTTGTAGCTTGCCTTTTGTTTGCTGTATTGTTTATGCTTCTGTGGGTTAGGGTGGGAAAATAAGTTTTCTACATATGTAGTAATGTAATCATTTTATTTAAAGCTCTTTTTTTCTTTGGAAACTTTATGCTTTTATCTCTTTGTAGAGAGTTATTAGAATTGCATTTCTTTGAAATCTGTCTATGAATACTTGCCTATTTTATTCTTTTTCTCTTCTTTTTTTCTTTTCTCTTTTTATTCTGCTTCCTTGGATGCTTTCCCAAAGGAGGACAAAGTGGTTAGAATCCATGCTTTTTATCATTTATTATTATAATGTTGTTAGTTAACTGGGAAAGTTATTAATGTAAAAAAATGAAATTAAATTTTATAATAGTCCAAAGGGGAGGGTGGGAGAACAGGAATCCTAACACCCAGGCCCTGCCCATCCCCCTAGCTGACCATACGCTTCCAATATAGCCCAGCAAGGAAACCCAAGGCTGTTGTCAAAATTAGGACAATGAAAGAAATTTAATTAAGAACTAAGAATTATTAATAGGCTAAATAGTGGAGGATGTTAGAAACTTAATTTCATAAAAATGTCTTAGGTTAGCAATTCTGCATGCAAAGTTCTTCCATCAACTTCAGGAAATCGAATCTAGTCTTTTAATTCTAATTTTACCTTGCTTTGTATGGTTTGCTGTGTTGCACTTCTGGCTACAGCAGAAATTCAGGGAATTCTTGTGAAATCAGCTTTTTGATTTTACGTTGGAAATAATTTGCATAGGCTAAAGATAACCTCTTAAAACTAAACCCAAGTGTAGTGAACAAGATGGAGTGAGTCCTTCACGAATGTGTAGTTACCACTTCAAAAACCTCCCAGAATTTTGGGATCAAGTACTGGCATACTCACCACTAAACGCCTGTGCCTCCTCTGATATTAGGTGAGGGTAGTTCCTCTTTCACCTCTGTGCCCTGCGAACAGAGGAAGGGGCGGCAGCACTGGAGCAGAACGGTGTGTGTCCTTACGGCCTGTCTTCAGGCAGGTCTGGAAAGGTGGTGTTCAGGACTCTAGCTCTGGGAATGAGCCAGCTTCACTGGCATGTCAGCCTAAATGAGTACAAAGCCATTACAACTGAGCATAGTTTTTGATGTGTGGATGATGGTGCTACACTTGCGTTATGAAATAGTGGTATGCCCCAGTTTGTCACAGAATACCTGTAACCTGCAGTTTAGTGCTGTGAAACACCCAGGGAGAATGATTTATATCACAACTGCATATTGTAGTAACTGCCTTCAAAAAAAAATACATTGTGAGAGTGCGGTTATTTTTCTAATGGCTATGAAATACAACTTGCTGCAGCTTCATTCCACTGTTGTCTGTGTGGTACTCTGAACATCGTGCTGAAATAATCCAGGGCTCCCAGATCTCTTCCGTTCTATTAATCTAAATCACTTAGGACAGAATGAGAGGAGTTTCAGCCTGATATTGATTTGTTACCAAGGCAGCACACCACTGATGCATCTGCTGGGGTGTACTAAGAGGCCAATGTGCTTGCAACAGAGACTTAAGGGCCGGGAACAGCATTGCTTGTAAGTGCTGCAAGTGCCACAGGTACAATTTAGCCACCTAGGTTTTCAAGAGCAGTTCAGGTGAACTTCACCTGCTTATGTGTTTGAGGCACCCTTTGTACTTCAGTTGGGAACTAAATAGCATCCACATGCAGTAGAGATAATGTCGCTTTGGATCCAGAGAACAGACCACAGTACATGAAAGTACTCTGAAGATGTGTACTGGTGATGTACTTGACTCATGTGGATTGTCCTAAGTTCAGTTGAATATATCTTTGTCATTTGCACTTGCCTTGGTTTAGGTTTTGCTGTTTTGAACTTGAAACTTCCACATGCTGAGAAAATGCCCTAATAACATATGTGAAAAGATCCTTTTTATCTTCTAGTGAAGTTGAGCTGCGTCTCTTTAACAGCTGAAAAGTTTTGGGAGTCGGGGAGAGTATCCAATACTTCGTCCTGATTGTGTGAGGAATATGGGGAATTTTTTAATGTAGTACAATTGCTTTCACAGTGCCTGTCTCTGAAAGCTAATGGAATATACAGAAGGCATTAATTCCAAAATACAATGACACACCTATCAAATAACACCTTTTATAAGCAACACAAGTGGTGTAACTTATATAAAAGTACACCAGAAAAATATATTTTTTAAGTATTTCCAGTGCCTCAACATTCCTGACATACAATCTACATATAGGGAGAAACCCTTCTTTGAGTGAATTTAGTATTAGTATGTTTAGATGAGCCTTGTTCTCTAGACACAGGTTTTTACCACAATAAATTATCTTAATATTGAAACCTATGCGCCCAGTTCCTACAGGACAGGGGTGTGTCAGTTGGAAATCATGAGTTACCAAAGTGCCAAGCCCAGGAAAAGTTAAGCTTCAAATTCCAGGCTTCCTGTAGAGCTGGAAAATTAAATGACCATTGGTAGTATTAATGAGACCTCACCTGGAAAGTTGTGTAATGTAATGTGTGTTACCCACCATTGAGAAACTTAAATTGTGACAGGCACAAAGTCATACAGAGGATGGTCAGAGAAGTTAGGAGCTCATCAGAGAAGACTAGAGAGAGTAGAGGGACAAAAGCTAGAGAAATTATAATCAATACCTAGAAATAGAGTAAGTTTAAACAATAAGAGTAACCTTTAAACTGGAGGACAGTGAATGTAAGACCAAATGGAGTGAGAGGATGGTGAATAAGACCAAATGGGTGTAACATGGATATAAATGACCATGGCTTGGAAAAAGACCTTTGCAACCAGTACAGTAAAGCTTTGGGAAATCTTTTTCATGAGACTTATTGGAAGGAAATAAAACCCAATTTAAAGAAAAAATAAATAGAAGGTTAAATTTTCTAAGTTTTAAGAAAAGTTTTTTATGATATGGTTGCTTGTGGCTGTAGAGGAATGTATCAGTTCCTTACCTGGACTAGGTAATACTGCAGGCAAAGCCTTTGAAGCTGTTCTTGACCTCTTTAAGTATCAGATATATTTTAAGGACTGATTCAGAAATGTGTAGCAGAACTTAGTATGTTCTCTCATTGTTTAAAATAATAAAGGACAGCCCAAAATATTAATTCCTTATAGCGGGAGTTAAGAAGCATCCTAGTCTTATGAGACTTCTCTAGTGCACTTGCAAAATTAATTGGCAGAAAGTCATACATCCATTAAAAAAATTGCATTTTAATGGTATTTTTATTCTAATATGTCAAAATGATTAACTAAATATGTATCTTAAGTTCTCTTTGTTCTGTGAATCTTGGTTAGCTCTACATGCTTCTCACCTGAGCCTGCTCCCCTTTCGTGTGGTTGCAGGCAAACCACATTTAATGGAAGCATCGTCAGGTAAGAAGACTGTTAGCTAATTTGGTTGTTGAAATCAGGCTTAAATGTAGTTGTGGGGAGTGGGAGTATTCACTGTGTTAGTGGTGTTAATAATAACACCAGCAGTGGCTGGGTTTGAAAACTTGGTTGCTGTATGGCATACAGAAAGTGTTTTCCTTCATATCATAGTGTTCAGTAACGAAGTTAGGAGTATTTGGCAACCTGTTCACTGTGAGCACTGAGCATTTGCATATACTTTTAAGGAAAGCAGAATACTTTTAGTACAGGATTTTACGTGAGGTGGCATTTTAGAAGGATGTCATGTAGGTGCTTAGAGAAGAGCTGGCAGGAATGACTGACCACTTGCCTTTAATTTAGCACAGTATTTTCTAGGTATTGTCGATTCCTTATAGAGTGTTTACACTTTTGCTCTAGATCCTTCTAGTTCCGTTCCATATGCCAGCATTTCCGTTGCCAAAATGGTAACAGGTTCAAGTTATTTCTCTCCATTCCATTCACTCTCCCCTCTGATGTGAACTTCTGGGGGTTGTTAGAGCAGTGCAGAAGCCAGCAAAATGTCCAGCTGGTGCTTCTCTGGGGTTTGGCAAGGAGTCGAATGTGTGTCAAATGTTCCAGATTAAGCCGTATATTTCTCCCTAGCAATCAGTCTACCATTCTACCATTTCATTAGGATTACAATTTTTGATCAAATTTAAAGTGGAAAAAATTGGAAGCAATGCTGAAAAATAGTTTTCCAGAAATGTTAGTTGTGGAGAGGTTTGCTTACTCATTTTTCTGCTAACATATGTAAAGGATAACTGGGAGAAAATTGGGATGTAAAGTACATTATAGATACATGAGAACTAATTTCACTGAAGTTAGTAGAGTGTGATCACGGATGGTAATGTTGATTATCAGTGCTTAAATACTAGGATTCACATTTCTGATCTGTGTTTCACTGAAATTATTTTCATTTTAGTATAATGTCATCGATTTGTGCTTGGAAAGAAAGACAATTTGGAAACATTTCCTTAATTGTCTGTCAGGTGTTTTTTCAGGGTGTTTGTCATTTAGCTCTTTTAAATTATGCTTTAAAATTTGCTTACATAATGGCTTGCTAATTTAAGCCTTAGCAACTTGAGCGCATATGCTGTGCAATTCAGCTGTGTACTAATGATTTTAACAGAAGTTGTTAATATTGTCAGAACAAAATGTCTGGATTGTCAGGAGTGTTTTTACATGCCTTTCACAGAACTCTTATGTCAAATTGTCCATTAAAAGGCTAATTTATGTAAGTTCTGACTAATATAGCTGGAGAACGAAAAAAATCATCAGAAGGAGGTAAAAATGACATAGCAAATTGTAGAGTGAGAGCAGATAAATTCTCTCTGTAACATTAAGCAGAATTTTTTTCCTAAAAAATTTGGGGTATGTAAGCATCAGGGAAGAAGCACTGCTTTTCGGTAACTGCTCCCTAGAACTTCTGCTTTCAGCATTTTTAAAAAAAAGGCAAGAAAAAAATAGCTCAGCAAGAATGGCAGGAATTCTAGCATGATGTAGTGCACTTTGCTTTCTGAGAAGTTAGTTCTCTGTCAAACAAATCTGAGAGTTAAATTTTTTTAAAATTAAATCTTTAAAATTAGCTTGCTCTTCACCAAATGTGCCGAAGCAACATGTTTAACACAGTTTTTTCAATATCCAGCTAGCAAAAATGGTTGGGTACTTCTTGTACACAAAAGAAAAGCACGCAGCTGATGCTCGTGTTCTGAAGTTAGCCAGATCAGAGCTTCTTCATTGAATGGTTGACCCTTGAAGAGTCACTAGACAACTGAGGGGTTTTTGGGATTTTGTGTTTTGGTTTTTTCTTCCCTGCAGCTTTAGATGACCACTAAATCTGTAACCACTCATTTATGTTCCTTTTTTAGTCCATGTTTAGTTTCTGTTAGCCAAATACTTGACCTTTCTGCTTGTCATGGTATTCTACAGTTGATGACCAAGAAAATATATTGCTACACAGCTTTCTTTCGTAACCTTCCTAGCTGCTTTTGCTGTTAGCAGACAAGCTGGCTTAAAGTTCTGTGGAGACTATATGGAAATGATACTAGAAACTCCATGTAGTATAATGGAGTCTAAATAAAAATACAAGCTCCCAAACTTTACTTGCCCTGCTGTGTTACTGCTGGACATGTTACCCTGGGTTTAGTCTTGTATTTTCAGTACCTTTGTTTTAAATTGATCCAAGATTACTTACTTTAGTTAAGAAAATGACTGCAATACTTTGAATGTAATAATCCTTGCAAAAACTTCTGTTAAGTTAAATATTGATGCGATCTCAAAGGTCAAAGCTTTTTATGAAATTTACTTTCTACATCTGATGGGTTATGAAAAATCAGAACTACATTGACAGGCTTTGACCACCATTTTGAATGTGATTGTGCCACCAGAAGGATATGTAGATAGCTGTTAGAAGAGATACATACAATGCAAGTCTTCCTTTTAAATAGAACATTTCTTTAGTGGGAGATTTCTCCTGCAACAGGAATCTTTTAGAAGAAAAATGTTATTGCTGACTTGTTATTAACACTCTTGGTAATAACTATTTAAGGCTTATACAGTAAATGCTTCAGGCTTCTGTATCTTCCAGATGTTTTTGGGAGTAGGGTTGGTTAGCTACTAATACAATATTTGTGTAAAGTGGTCTGCAGAGTGAGTCTGATCATGGGAAATGAATTATGCTATGTAATGGGTTGAAAATAGAAATTTAGTGCCAGTATTAGTGTTGACAAGCATGTCGTGTGTGCTTGTGTCAGATGGTTAATATACTTACCCAGTTCATGTCTTGATTGGTAGCCTACCAAGCAAGGAGGCATCTGGCAGCCACAAATCCTATATACCAATCATTTTGAGCTATTTCTTGAATGCTTCACATAAATGTATCCAAAATGCACATGTGTATTTCTGAATGGAGAGCCACTTATGTGACATGCCATCTATTGGCAAACGAAGGGAGGTTGTTTCTGTGTTCTGTCATGCACAGCTTCAGTTGGGATGCAAAAAGGCTAACCTGGCAGTGTAAATTGAAGCAGAGAGTGAGTACACTCAGGTAGGGGCTGTCCAGGGGCAGAATGTGGAGCTGACAGGATTTTCCCCAGTGAGACCTCAGCGTAATTAGAAAGTGAGGAGGAACAGCCAAGCAACAGCTTGAAGGACTCTGCAGAAGTGGTTTCATGGAAGATATGGCTGAGTGGAACAGTTTACTTTACAAAGGCATACTGGACACGCAAGCATTTCAAGCCATCTGAACTTTCATCTAATTCACTTAGAAGATACAAACCTTGATATGTTTTCTGGTTGATCATTTAATGAAAGCTTAGCCCTGAAGACTGGAGACACTTTGGTCTGTATTTTTCCTCCCTTCAGTTCACTTAGGGAGAACTGAATAGCAGCTGTGCAGGACACCTCTAAGAAAATACCTGGCCTTTCCCTGGGCTCGGGAGGCTTGAAAGAAGGCGTATGTTACTCAGTGGGGTGCCAGAGAGGGGGCATATGGTATATACAAGCAGAGCTGACTGCTCATGTCTAAACAAAGGGCTCAGAACTATGGGGTGTGTGGCAGTGCAGGATGGAAGTGATTTTTATCAGAGTAATGCACCCTTTGGATATGCTTGGTTTTTTATTGCTGTGAGACAGTTGAGACTCCCTTAGTTCAAATTGTGCCCAGCTGCAGTATCTGTGGAAAGTTCTCCTTTAAGAGCATTCACTAAAGTGGAAGATTTCTTCTGGTCATGCACCATCCTTCTGCAAAAGACTTCATGTTTTGGTAGCTGAACAGAATCCCCGTGATCAGTGTCTGGTCACCTCTGTTCCTTGTGGTCACAACAAAATCAGTACAGTGCCAACTCCCAGGCACCTGACAGCGATCCCGTTTAAACACAAGCTGATGGGACAGCCCAGAGTGTGCCCCTTAACCCCAACAGGTCACTTTATTTCTTCAGGGAAAATGTATCTTATGGCTTGAGTCGTTATGGCCCTCAGTTGTGTAAGATCCTTTCATGTGATGGGGCTTTTAACATGATGTGTAGGGGTTTTTTAATATTCAATTTAAATTTCTCTACCCTGCTGAGGCGCAATTCTATTTTTTGAGTAGTTACAAAATAATGCTGACATTTTTAATAGTACTAAATGTAGCAAACTGAATTCTGGGACTATTTTGTCACCCCCAAACCAGAGAGGTTTTAGCTAAAAAGAATTCTTGCTGCATAGAGAAATTTGATAAGATTTATGACCTTTTAAGCATTATGAGAAACTGACCAGTAGCAGAAAAAATATCCAGAGAACAAAGTAATTATGAGGACTAGAGTAATCTCTGCTCTCTCTCTTTCTATTTATCTTTTTTATTATAAATAACCTTAATCCTCATCCAGATTAAAATTGAATGTATTTTCAGTAATGCAGTGTCCTAGATAAAAGATACCTCCATCCATGTTTTTATATCTTTTATACCTTTTGCATTCTGGGACATTCTATGATTTTACTTAAAAGTAAAACATGTATTTGTCTCGTGTTGCAATTAATGAAGGTTTAGGATAGTTTGTCATAGAAGGACCTGAGGTATGTGATTTTATTAAATATAATACATGAGTTTGAGGACAGAACAGTTTATGTCAAAGAAGCCAATCCATAGACAAAGTTTCTGTAATATTTGTGGTGGGTTTAATTTTTATTCCATTAGTACAGGGATCCATTTGCGACTCAGCCTTCCTATGGAGGTAAATTAACCCCCTTCCCAAAACTGCGATTATAAAATAGTATTAAATATCTGGCTGTTCAATGACTGGTGAGAGATTAAATGAAAATCTACACAACATATAATCTGCATTTCCTTAAGGAGCAGATAAAAACTAGTAATTTTTTTAAAATCCAGATCAAGATTTCCAAAGAGCTGCAAGTTCATTATGCTGAAGTTTAATCACTTTGCATTTCAGTATTGCAGCTAAAACACCTGTGAACTAACTTACCTGCAACAAGTTTACAGAAAATTTTGGAATCAAACGCTATTTTCTCAATGATCTAGTAATTAATAGATTTGTAATGGATTTGCCCATAAAAATCAGACTCCTGTAGCAAAACCCACTTGCCTTTCCCATGTTATTCCAGTCTTTACTGCCATGCATTTAGCACAGATGTAACACTACTCTTGTGTAGCAGTGAATATCCTGTTGTAGGATTGCACCTTTGCTGTATGCACCTAACTGTAATGTTTTCCTTATCAACCCACAAGTGCGTGTCTAATAGAGCCTGTGGATCCCATTAGAGGAGCTCCTCATAGTTACTTCTATAGACTATTAAAGAGGAGGCTGGTAAGGTGTCCAGAAGGGATTAAGTCAATACATTTAGCTGTCAGACTGAGCAGGAGTCAGTTCCAGATGTGAATCCCTGCGTTATATGGGAGCTGTGTTTATGCTTTCATGATACTTAACTGGAGGAGGTCAGTGTGCCTCAGAATTGTTCCACTTGCTCTGAACTAAACTAGGTCTGCTCTGAATCATTCTGAGCTGTAGTGCCTGTTTAGAGAAGCAGAGCTCCCATCTAGTGTCACACATAAGGTTTTATAGGTAGAGTTTTACTGTAGCTTCCAGCAGCTACCCCAGAGGAGGGTGGCTCTCAGGTAATTCCCATGTCATACCTAACAGCTCCACACTCGTGTTTTGGAAATGATAGGGCATTGCAAGTGGAACTGGAAGCCAGTGTTGAGCCAGTTGAATCCTACTATACAGTTTTGCTAGTTATGGTAGGAAATTAGGCAGCGGTGATGGGCTGTAGACACATTTAGAAATCTATATTTAGTTGTATCTCAAATGAAACTCTACGCACTCTGTCTGAATCTTCTGTGCCATCCACCACCTTCTCCACCCCTACAGGCAACCTGACAATTCATACAGCAGCAGATCGGGGTTTTTTAGCCTTTTATCACCTACATGAACTGACCTTCTTCAAAGAGGGTCTTATGCAGTCTGTGATGGGTGGAAAGTTGTTAATATATTCCACTATAGAGGGTTCAGTTTGGTTCTTTTCCCACATTAAAGACAAACACTGGCAAGAAAATGTTGTCTGTTACTGAAAATTGTGGAAAATCTCACACTTCAATTTAGAATATTTTATTGAATGTATAAATTATTACTGTAAGAATTATTTTTCCATTTCTTGAGTATTATTCATAGATGTATGAGGACCATAATCTTTTTTTAACTCTATGGCCATGCAATTAGATACTCCAGAACTCTCAAGAAAATTTGCTATACAGTCTTCTGCTAATGAGAATGGCATAGTTAAATTCAGCTTCCTAAAGATTAGTAGCCAGCTAAAGGAAGAGTTTACTTAACTAGTTTAATCTAGGCGAGAATGTTCTTGAGGCAAAGACAGTGATCGGCTGACAGATTTTTAATACAAAGGAGAGGTGCTGTAAGCCATGGAGGCTGTTTCTCCCAAGTTAGAACTAAGGAGAAAGCTTAATGCTTTAAGCTACAGAAGATTCAGCCAGGTTTAGCTAATATATTATGTGTTTCTCAGAAACTCTGCTCTTTCTGTAATGCCTGAGGTGCACACTATCAAAAGCTTTGTGTAGTCTCAATGTCTGTTGCAAACTGTTAGGTACAGTTCTCTCCAGGCTCCCTGCCTAAATTCCCAAGTTATCCATTGGGAAGAGAGCTGCAAGCTTCACAGATCTGGAGCTCTCTAAGTGATACCCAATGTTAAATAGAAATGAATATTTAGCAACTGTAATTACATGAAAGGTGACTTGTTTCTTAAGTCCCTTGGTATGGATGTTCATGACTGAGCTAAGTTTGAGTAAGGAGGCTTTTAGATCCATCCAAGCTGCATCTGAAATGCATCCAGGTGTTTTCTTTCTCCTATTAAGGACTATGAGGAGGCACTGTTAAGACGCCAAAGACCATAGACGGGTGTTCAGTTACTTTTAAAACTGTTACACAGTTTGTTTCACAAAGACAAGATTTACAGCAGTCAGCTGTGTTTCTTAATTTTGAAAGGCCTTGTTAACAGAAGCCTGTAGTGACTTTGCTGACTGCTAGATGCCTTAACAGGCCAGAGGAAGAAAATAAGATGGAAAAGCTCATGGGTTGGCATAAGAACAGGAGTTGGTTCACAAATTAGCACCACAGGCAAAACAGACTCAACTTAAGATGGGTTTAATGTCTTGCCAACTAAAATAGAGCTGGATGGTGAGAAACAAAACCAAAACCACCCATCTTCCCTTTCTCCCAGGCTCAACTTCACTCCTCCTGACTCCTCTGCCCTCCTACCTGGAGCAGCACAGGGTATGGGCAGTGGGGGTTGTGGTGCATCCATAACAGCTCCTCTCTGCCCCTCCTTCCTCCTCATGCTGTTCTCCTACTCCAGCTTGGAGTTTCCCTGCTCCAGCCTGAGGTTGTCCATGGGCTGTGGTCCTTCAGAAAAAAAAATCTGCTCCTGTGTGGAGTCTTTAGGGGCTGTGGGTTCTGTTAGGAAAACCCGCTCCAGCACAGTTGTCTCCGTGGGCTTCAGGGGAATCTCTGCTCAGGTGACTGGAGCACCTCCTGCCCTCACCTTCATCTCTCGCCTTGGTGCTTGCAGTGCTGTTTTTCACACTTTTTCCCTCACTCCAGAGTCTGTGTCATGTTTTCACCCTTTCTTATACACACTTTCCCCACTGCACGCCTACTTTGGCTGCAAGGCTGAGCCGTACCCTGTGATGGATGGGTTGGAGCCTGCTGGAACCATTTGTGTGCAGCACAGGGCATCCCCGCCTCTCATCACTGTGGCCACCCTGCAGCCCCTGGGCACAGCACCCAACACAGGTTCAACCATCTTCTTGGCAATCCTTGTGCAGCCTGAGGGAGGCTGGCTGGCACGGTCTGTCCCTTTTACTCCTTCTCCCTATTTTCTCTTTGTTTCCTAGACGTATTTTGTTACTCTGACCATCATGGGATCAGCTCCCCATGTTCTACTTAATTACTTTGTTGTCTTTGACCATGAATATTTGTAGTTACTGCTCTCCTCAGGGAGCCAACTGGAGTTAAATCTTTGGCGTGATGCATAAAACAATAGAAAGCATGTAGGTTTTTGAAACTTTACTTTGGAAGGCTCTCCTTTTTCATTTTCTCTCCTTTGTAAAAGGTTGAAGATCCTTTATGTCATCATCAGATCACGGATTTTTCAACATCCTTTTTAGATTGCTTTCACTTTTTCATTTTGTTCTCAACTTTTGATTATTTTTCTGATTACCTTCAAATTTTGAAATTGTAGGGGCTAGTTTTGAGGCAGGCTTTATTATAATTATAAAGTAATTTATAATTAAATAATAATACAATAATGCTGCACTTAACAGCCCACTGTTACCTTATACATCGTGTAATAAATTAAAATCATACAAAAGTGACTTTGTATGCAACAAGTAGATGAAAATGAGTTAAATCATACTCACAGAGCTAATTTTAAACTACCATCAACATAAAATTATTTTTTATTTTAGCCCCAGAAGGATCAGATTTGGGGCTTAACTGCTTTAACGTTTGCTTTTAAAAGCCACTCTTTTGGAAGTGCTAAATTATGACAAGAACTTCCTGAGGTACAGCTCCTTACATTGCTTGTAAGTTGGCTGTTTGCTCAAAGCTTGTCTCATGTATTGTGCTATTCACCGTGTCACTTGGTTAAGGCCTTCAATTTGTTTGATAGCAATCTGCATTTTAGAGTTTTATTTTAGAGCTGTTAAACTAAGAACTCTATTTTTTTGGCCATTTCTGTGTTATAAATGTAGCTATTACAATGTTTATGGGCTGAGAAATTACCTTTTCCTCCTTGCTTCTATTCTTGGTTTTATTTTTCTGTCTTAAGTATATAAGCTGCAAGCGTATATTTTAACTGTAATAACTATTTCTTAGAATTTATCTTACTGAAATAGCTGAAAGGTATGTACTCTGTTAATCTTTTTTCCTTCTTTATGTCCAGTAGCTTTTTGGATGGCTAACTTTAGCTGCCCAGTAATTTCCTTTTCCAATTTAAATGTCACACAGTATTGTATTAAGCAAGTGCAAAGAACTTGCGATTCCCATGCTGCAAACAGCAGGGAAAGAGAGCAGTGTTCAAGATTAATGTAGTATACAGCAACTTTTAGTTTTCTGCCTTGTAAACTCTTTGGGTGACAAATGGTACAGCAAATACCATAAATGCTTCAGAAAGAAAAGTTTCTTGTGCTTGTGCACTAAGTGACATGACAATCTCAGCCACTCTTTCAAACAAAATGCTTAAATCCCTATATATAGTAACATTTCCTATGGAGAATAACTAAACATGTGTAGATTTAGAAACTGAAGGGTCACTTCTGCTTTGATGTAGTTTGAAAGGCAGCCATTTAAATCATACAAAAACTTGGTACGATAGTCTGACAAGCAGAGTGTGAGACGCAATGCAGATCTTAAACCTTTCAGCTCTGCTGTATTCTGCAAGCAGCAAATGCTTATAAGGCTAACAATACTCTTATCACTAGTGCTTAGGGGAAAAAAATAAGTTTCTTCTAGTGGTTAAACTTCAGAATAGCACTTGTTTCCTTAAAATAGGACAAAAGGAAAAAAAACCACCACCAAAAAGTGAAGGATTTGAAAATAAAAGATTGCAACTTCATGTGTTTATTACAAAAGCTGCTGGACATGCTTTATTTCCATTTAGAGCTTTAGTGTCTCACACTCAATCTGCCACTGTTTTCTGCTGTGTACTAAGAGTCCTGGTAAGCTCATTTGTTATGTGGTTTGTTGTAATGCACGACTGTGTGTAGGCTTGTTAATTAATGTCTTATGCTGATTTTGCCTGAAAAGATGTAAAGCTTGCCAAAAAGCATGTTGCTTAAAAAGATGACCCTGAATCCCCAAATGCCTTCTTTCTTTTCTGAAGAAAAAAACCAAACCCAAACCTGAAGGAAAAGTCCTAAACCCAAACAAAAAACCTAAACTGAGGAAAAGTAGAGTTTCCTCTGAAGTAAGTTTTATTTGTCCATACATCATCTCTGTTCTAAACGCAATAACCCGTGCAATGTATCAAGAGAGATTTTGTTGTGTTTCCAGAACACTTCTTCCCTCTTAATTCCTGGTATTTGTCCTAGTTTCTCCTTATTGCCTCTCTCTGAAACTTTCTCCTCCACTTGCCTCTAACTTGCCTCTTGACCCTACTTTGAAGCTGTCTGCCTGTTTGTCTGCGTCCTCTTGGACATCCTTTCTTCTTGGCAATCTTTTCCAACAAGTCTTCCCTCTTACCCTGAATTCTTTTGTTTAGAGACAATAAAGCTGAAGTGGTTAAAGCAAAGTTATTAAAGGCAACAGGGCCAGAGGAGTCTGACCTCCAGTCAACCAGTTGTATTTAAGCTGGGATAAACTGCTCGTTTTAGTATAATCATCTAAAACTTAGAGACAACCAGAGTAGAACAGTGCTAACCTTATTAATACATAGTCTACTGACCCGATTAAAGTATTTCAGTATAGAGTTAAACTAAATTATAAACTAGGGAGAAAAACAAATGGATGTTTAAACTCACACTCTAGAAGCAGCAGATACTACTGGAATAAAATATTTTAGAAAACCTTTCATAAAACCCTGTGGCTATGGATGAGGGTGGAATTGTCTGATTTGTGTATTATGTCTGTTTTGGATTTAAATAACCAAAGTTGCTTTGTTTGTCTGCGATGGTTATGGTATCTATATTAAATAACCTGAATTACAAAAGAAAAAAAATTCAGAGATGGATACATGACACCAGGCAGAGATCAAGTCCAAACTGAGAGGAACAGGACTGTGCACAGAGAGATTATCAGATGGGCTGCTTAAAATGATCCTTACAGTCCAAAAGATGATCAAGCTGTTCAGACCCAGCGAAAGGCTGATTTATCTGAAAGTTATTTTTTCCCCCAGTGTACCAGGTGATCAGAAATACTCCTGATTCCTGCAAACTTTGTGGCTGTGTTTAATATTCATCTACTTCAAATACAACTGAATGCCAAACATTAAATACAGCTAACATCCGTATGCAGGAAAGATGATCCAAGTTTAGGCAACTGTGGATGGACCCCACAGGCTCTGGAAGCTGTTGCTATAGGAAGGCTGACTTCTATGAAGTAGGGAATAAAGAAGTTCTCTCCTTAGTTTCTGACATGGTACTCTTTCCTCTATATAATAAAGTGCAAGTTCCCTAGAAAGCCAGCATTTATGAGGGATCTAGCTGGCCATTGCATTTCTTCTAGCTCCTGATAAATCTGTGACACACAAATCAGTTACCTGGCTAAAAAGATTGCTTGCTTCTCTTAAGCAGACTGTACACGTGAGCACGGAAGTCTCCACTGGTGTATAAATGTGTACTGAGGGCTCATGGTCCCTGCATTTGTACCACCATGGAGTATACAACCCTCTATTTCTGATAATGAAGAGGCAGAACTGCTGCCTCTTCCCCCTACACCCTTCAGTTGTCACTGTACTATATGCCTTTTATTTGTTTAGGAAATACAAAGCCTCATTAGATATCTGAGAATGTACAGGTAAGTGCAGAAGATCAGAATGATTGTCTCATCATCTAGCAAAGTTCTGATCTTAATTTTTGAACCTGTTGTTGTAACAGTAGCTTCATCAGATAATGAAATATCATTACTATTTGAATTTCCCAACTGTAATGTTTTGCACTGCTTTACATCTTCTTTCCTTATTGAAACTCTCCCATTTCCCTGTGTGGTCTGCCAGTAACTAATTAGTCTTGTAAATTCTGGACAGTAAACTTCTGAAATTGATAACTGGGGATGGTCTGTAAATTGGCTGTCAACAGTGTGCCCTTTAGACCAGTGAAAAAATTTAAAATATTTTTCTGCTGGCACAAAACTCCTACTGCATTTTCCTGCCCTATTTTCCTTTTCCTTCTAAATCTTCTGTATTCAAACTCACAGTTGTTTATTCCTTTCTCAGTCACCCTGTAGTCTTTACTCTCCTAAAACTCTCCACTTGTCCTTACCAAAAATACTTTGTTTTCCCCAGTTGTATTTTTTAAAAAATCTTAGTTATCCACTCAAATTTGTTGTAGAACACTGATATTCTCTCTTCCCCTTCCTCAAATCTTCCATCCCAGATTTACTGAGATCCCTTTGTGCTCACGCTTGATAGCACAGATAGCACAGACTTAACCAACTTAGCCTCAGACTCTGCACCTGGAGCGAGAGGTGGGAGAATTAAGAGAAAGGACCATGGACATCTCAGAAGGTAGGATCAACAAAGATGAAATGTAAAAAACAAACAAGCAAAAAAACTCCCTTTGTCATCCTTTTGCTAAGGGAGTAACTGCAAATAAGCTGTTGAGGCAACTTGTGTGGTATGTTGTGGTTTCTCAGGGTAGTCTGGTAGTGCTTTCAGAAGAGGAGGTCAGGTTGCTGGTCTGCATAAGGCAGAATGTTACACAATCTAAGTGTGTGTTTGTTTTAAAAATAGCTGTCAGAATCATCTAAGAAGTTGAAGTGATGATACCAAAGTGGGAAGAATATGCCTTCTGTAGTTATAAGCATTCCATGCACTTACGTGCATAACAAGTCAAGCTGATGTATTTTTAATTGTGTGAAGAAAGATACAAATGTAAGGGTGAGCCTGGGATAGACCATGAATCATAAATGTGTATAACATGTTTAGGACCTAATCCGATGTGGTGCTTTGTCAAAACGCTTAACAACCAGTACTAACTGTTGCAAAATACTAATTTATATGTAGGTACCATATAACACTTAATGTCCCCACAGGTGTAAAAATTTCTGTCTAGATAGATTTCCACCATATTTGGTATTTTTTGGTGAAAACTAAGTGTTATCATATTAAAATAATCTGCAATCATATAACATGAATTTTACTTTTTCACTGAGAATGTTTTCTCTTGCTTGCTTAAGAAAATTTAAACCATTAAGGATCAAACTGATAGAGATTTGTCATGATTTTATTTCTTTAAGCTTAATGTTTCCAGATTTATCCAGATTGTGTTTAGTATTGTATCTGCATGTGTTAGTATAAAAGTATCTGTAATGAATCAGAGACCATTTCACATCTTTGCTCTCAGTCTCAGGACAGTGGCAAGGGCACTGGCTGATCCTGGAAGTGGTGGTGAGTCTGGGCTGTATGCAGGACTGTCCAGGTGCAGGAGGAAGCAATACCTTTGGTGCCACACTCTCCCTCACTGACTTGCAAAGTAGATTCCTAATTTCACTGTCTGGTTCTAAGGCTCTGACAGCCTTTTTTCTAGGCTTCATGTGGGCTTAATGGGCATGGAGCTCCAAGCGAAACTCAGCAGCCAGAACTTCCCAGAGTAGGAGTTGGTGGGGGGGAACAGAGGGAAATTCTGGGTAAGCAGAATCCAGTGTTTCCCTGTGAGTGGAAAGATGATCAAAGTGGTCAAGAAGGCCTCTGTTCAGCTGCACAGCAGAGATCACTGCGGGGAGATTATTCTGCAATATGTCAAAAATATGCTTTCTCTCCACTCAGCCAGAGTGCTTTTGGGCAATGGTTTGAACTGACAGATCCTAACGTGCTGCACATGGTCCCTTACATTTCCTGGACAGGTAGTCATGTCATCCATAAAAATCTCTGTCACAACATGATTGTCACACTGCTGCATGTTCAGCTTATTCTCACTGGGAATACTCCTGAAGTGCCAGCCATCCTCTGTTGCCTTCTGTCCCTGTTTACACAGCCAGTAATGATCCTCTTCTTCCTCACAGCCCCTGGATTTCTGCATCATGTCTGTTAGTCTCAGCTCCACTGATGGATCCAAGCAGCCTCTGTAAGCTTTGCTCATCTCCCGTGTTTGTTGTTCCTTCCCCTGAATTGTCCTTGCAGACAGAAGCACCCAGAACAGATTCCTGGCCATCCCATGCTCCTAGTGGCTGTCAAGGCCAGTGTGTTCTCCTGTGGAACTCAACAGTGACATGTGTTTCACAGGTTAGGAACCCCAAATACAGGTTTTAGGCAGACAGCTTCTTTTGAATCTAGAGGGAACACTGTCAGCTGTTAAGACCTTACTTCAACAGAGGACTTAATCACGCTCTCTCTCTACATATATGACAACTTGGTTCTCACTGGCTCATATTGGAAGCTTTCAAGCATCCAGTCACTCCACCAGCAGTAATCTTAAGCTCTCCGATAGCTGAGGGAAGTAGCTATGTTTATAGACTTTTTATGCTTCTGAAAGAAAATTGGTCAATATACTGTGGTCTTTGCATAGTCCCTTGTGTGAGCACAATGCCTCTCCAAATCAGAACTTCTCAGAATTTACGTACTGTTTGCTTTAGGGCAGAAGCCTCTGTAGATAGTGAGACAAAAAAGACAGACCTTCTAGCAGTAACGTATTGCACGTATAGTAATATTTAACGCAGCTGAAAGACCATAGGAACAAGATATTTAGATTTCTCAGTCCTTTATTCTATGTGGAATTTCAGAATGGTTGAGGCTTGAAGGGGCCTGTGGAGATCTTCTAGCCCAAATCCCTACTCAGAACAGGACCAAGCACATCACGTTGCCGGGCTGTACCCTGTTGGGTTTTGAATGTCTTCAAGAATGGAGAGTCTATAACATTATTTTTTGTGTGTGTGTGTTTGAGAATACAGCATTAGAATTAGTTCATGCCCATCAAGTCCCCAGCGACCTCTGTCGTTTGACCAAAATAGTTTTCCTTCCATGGGCTTTTTAAATTTACTTCAAGAATTCAGCTCTGCAGTTAGTTTCCATTTTTAGACTAATTTCCTTTACAACTTCTTTAGAGCTATACATTTCTAATTTCTTTCGTCATAAATTATTTTTCATTCCATAAGAAAAAAATCTTGCCTCTCCACTACATTTGTTTTGACAAAATTTGCATAAAATAATAGTATGGAAACATAAATAATGGTTTTGTAGCACAAGCTCCTGCGGAGATGATGTACATACTCATGTACTATGAAAGACAGTCTAATTCTGAGTATTTGAATGTTATTACTACAGTTTGTAAATATATACATGGATAAATGCAATGGAAAGCTTCTGGTGACCTCTCTGGTTTTTGAATGATGACTAAAATTTTCTATCAGTCCTGACTATAAGCTGTTTTCATGCCATTTACCTTATTTTGTTAGACTTCCGTCATTTTTTAAATATGATTTGTGTTCCATGTATATCTGTAACTATGGAAACCATGAAGTGATGAAGAGGAGTACAGTTGATGCTTCTGTTACTCATCAAGACAGCCAAATGTTTAAGTAGTTAGACAAACCTTTTTTGTTATTTTTTAAGAAGGTTAGAAGAATATACAAAAATGACCAGTGAGATAATGATTTCTAGTGTAGCTTAATGGTCTACGAAAAATGGAGATTTATGTAGTAGAAAATGCGACTAGCAGTTCATGGCTACTACATTATCAGGAATACATTAAGAAATTGAAGGAAATTCAGGCAAGAAATAAAATTTGAAAAGAAGCTAATCTGTGAGGAAAGACCAAAGCAGAGCTTTCCAAAGCTGTGATTGTTGCTGGGACTTAGAATTCTTCTGCTGCTGAGGAAGTAAAAATACTGAGGTTGAAACTGGGCAGTGGGGACAAGATGAGGGAGGAGGAAGTGAATAGGAATATGGAAAAGGGAGTTAAATGAGATAAACTTAAATGCAAGGCCTGTGGAGGAATCAAACCATTGGGCTATTTGGGATTGCTGTTTCAAAGAAGTGGTCTACACCTCATTGTGGTGATATGTGCGTAAATGAAGCCTGTACTGTCTGATGCTCCATAAATCTTGAGGCTTCACTTTTTTTTCAAAAAATAAGACAAATCAGCCCAAACATTTCATTCAATCATAGAATTTTTTAGGTTGGAAAAGGCCTTTGGATCATCAAGTCCAACTATTAATTAATACTTACTGCATGTCTTTTTTCTTTAAACTTCTTTCTCTTAATAAAATTGTCTCTTCTCTCTCCCTCCTCATTGTAAGTTTGTAAGTTTTGATTATTTTTGTTAGAAGTAGAGCTGCAAGGAAGCTCCAAAGTTTCACAGCTTTGTCCAAGCTACAGTCCAGCTTTTGGACGTCACAACTGGTTACTGAGACAAGTAATAGGTTTTTTTTTTAAATTTGTTTTTAGTGGTGTGTATTAAGTTACTTGTGTAGCAAATTTAGGAGAACACCCCCCTCCCCCAAGCTTGTAGGAGGAGAATATTTCAAATTACTGTATGTAAACGTGCTGGTGTGAATGTTTAGACACAAAGAAAGACTTCTTGGCTAGTAATTGCTGTTTCTTCCTTGGGCATTCTCAGAGAATTACATTGCAATAGTGACTGGAACCTGTCTGCGTGCTGTTTTAGAGATATTATTTCATACCATGACTT
Source organism: Zapornia atra (assembly GCA_013400835.1). NCBI lineage: Eukaryota > Metazoa > Chordata > Aves > Gruiformes > Rallidae > Zapornia > Zapornia atra. The sequence goes on along the minus strand of VZTU01017383.1, from coordinate 78,808 downwards.
CATAGTTGCCTGAATGTATCACTTCCAACACTCAGTTTGCTGCAGGATTATTCTAGGGAGTGTTTCATTTTTGTGGAAGTTATCAGGAGCTTTCTGAATGATTGGCAGCTGCAGCTGAGGGATTCTGGCAGAAGAGCATGTGAAGAAAGTCAGTTGTTTTTTGTTTTATTTTTATCTTCAAATGACTAGTAACGCTATTGCTAGCAGCCGTGTCAACAAAACTGGCATTAAAACCCATTTTGGTGTTAACCCTTGAATCATTCTCTCCACTGCACCTTTTCCACATCTTTCCATTGGTAATTGTGGGTTTAGAAACTTAGGCCAGGAATAAGATTAGGATCAGTGTGTGAACTGTGGGTTCAGTTGCCTGAAAGTAGGCACCTGATGCCAGTTTTGATGCCCTACAGTACATAAGATGTCTCTGTATAGCTTGTGGATGTGATGTAACTCCTGTGACAGCCTTGTGCCCTGTTACTGCCTGGCATGTGGCAGGGATATGCTGATTTACCTCTTACAGAACTTGCCTATCATAAGGCACTCACTAGGCACAGGATCTAATTTCATGTTACATTGCCTGCATGTGAGTTATTCACTTGAGAGTGAATGTATTCTCTTTGGATGGAAACTTAGATTATCTTCCATGCCTGGATGCACGTGGAAAATTCTGGTAAGATGGGCTTTTAAACACCCCTCCTGGATACTCTCAGGCAAACAGAGGCTGTGGGGCAACATGTAGTTCTGTGACCGGCGAGGCTTTATTTCCTATGAACACGTCTGGTGTTTGAGTTGCTGTATAAATTCTGTGATGCCAATAAAAGATTGCATGAAGGAAATATATATAGGGCTTTTAGAGAGTTACCTGCTTCCTGAAACTCTTAAGAGTATAATCCCTTGAAAACTTCTGTGTCCCTGAAAAATCTTATTACACTTGTCCAGTGGGTTAAAACATTATTGGAGGCTGTGGGGAGAAAAGGGGAAGAAACAAATCAGCTGTCAGCATAAAACCCTGTTTTCTTGCCAAAAGCGGGATAAAAATATTTATGAAGAAAATATGCTCTGCACAGGAATGGAAGAACAGAGAGTGCTAAAAAGACTTTATATCTCAGTCCTGAAATGGCTGAGCCCTGTATGTCTGATGAACATCAGCGTGGGCAAAGCGGTCCTCTCCCAGCTTGCGGGGGAGGACAGTAGAGAATTGTGCCGTCCTTTTGAACTCCTCAGCCTAGAGGAGGGGCTTTAGCAAAAGCAGATCCCAGACTCCTAGGCTACTTTGTTACCAACAAATTAAACCTAGTCTGGACTGTTCCTAGGCATTAGTGTATCCAAGTAGTAAACCAACAGAGGGCTGCTTGGCGTGTGCTCTTGGTCTTCTGCCCACCAGCACTTTCTTATAATTTTTTCCCTATTTGAGAGTTTGGATGCATCAAGGCTTATCTCCAGGAGCTGGATTGTGTGCAGCCACCTTGCTTTGAAGCAGAACAGAGATCCTAGTAGAGAAGTTGTTTCATGTCATTTGGCATGATGGCTCAATACTACTGTGCTAGTTCAATATATGGGTCTCATTTCAGTTGCAGACATATGGAAAATATGCTCTTCCCCTCTCTGTTTCTGGCCATGTGATTTCACTACTCATCATACCCCTTCATGAGAAATATAGATGTGACAAAAAGATGAAAACAGTTTAACAATACTGATGAATTTCTGTTTTTTAATGCAAGTGGCTCCTGGGAGGACTTGATAGTTGAGGGAGGGACTACAGTGGAGCATGCAGCATGGTGGAGCTGGGAACGAAGAAGAAAAAGAATGAACCTGGATAGGGAGAAAGTGCAAGAAAGGAGAGACGCAAGGAGAAGACCTGTCCTTTTTGATGATCAGGAGCCATTGGATAAACTCATCTGCCTGTAAAATTTTGAAAAATATGTGTAAGGAAAGCTTGGATTCACAAGCATGTTTTCATTAGAAAGGTAGAGTTGTTTATTTAGACTTTAATGTAAGGATTCAAGTAGATTTTCAGCTTAATTTATTTATATTTTAATGGAGTGAAACTGTCATCACACAAGCTAGGGTTTTATTTTTTCATTTTGATGTAGCAAAAGAGATAAAGGTGATGCTGCATACTAATTTCATGGTTTGCTGCATGTTTTATGTTATCTCAGAAACATTAAGTGATACACAGTCTAGCTTAATGCAGTGAATGAACAATTTCACAAGAGCAAATTGACACCATTCCTTCCCTCTGACTTTCAAGAGAGGACTTGTAGGATGATGGCAGAGTTCTGCTGAAATTAACAGTGCCTCAGGCAGAGAAGAGGGTCTAGAAGTGCTTAGAAGAAGGTGTCTAAAAAGACCCTAACAAAAGCAATAAACTGCAAAGATGTTGCATATGCACCTTTCAGAAGGGAAATAAAGATAGCATGAAGGCTCATTAAGGAATAGCTTGTGGCCTGTTACATTAGCACACTTGTTACCTAATTTGTTGTACAGAGATGGAACAGGATGCATGGGAGTCAGTCTAACTTGGGCTTGCCATTTCTGAACTCATGAAGCATGAAGAAGTGTGCTCTTTATGGAGTGTCCTCAGAATCCAGGCTTGGGTGAAGGATTTGGGGAACTTGCTCTGAGCTTAGTCTGAGTTTTGCCTGGCATGTGCCACACACATATGGTATAAAGTTTCTGTGTCCCCTAATGAGACTTTAGGCTCCCAGTGCATGTTTAGAAGTCTCCAAATGTGAATTTGAAAAAAAAGCCTTTTTCTGCAATCTAAAATGCAGTTTTGAAATACGTACTCATGAAGAAGTGTTCTTATCTTTGTAACTGAAAATGCTCTTTTACTTTGTGTTTATATAGTTTTATATATTGTTTGCTATGGGCTCTTTCAAGTTGGAATTTCATGTTGTGTTAGTACAGGAATACTGTTCCTACTCATTGTGGATCACATCCAACAGTACCTGTAAGAGTAAGTTTGAGGAATACTTTTTTTGTGAATGAAATACCCCGTATTCCACGTGAAAGCCAGCATGGGATCCTTCTAGCATGTTTTCACGCAGCCTGTGAAGTTTCCACGTGAATCTGTGTGGGAACTGTCGACCCACCTCTGCTGAGTCCTGTATGTGCCACTCTGTTTTTTGTTGCGTAGCAGTAAAGCCCAGAACCCTTTGCTATGCTGTGAAAATGCACATTTTTCCAGAGCCATGCCTATGAACCCTGCGAATGAGGAGCACCCCTTTACCCGTTCTCTTTAACAGCTTCACGTGCAGACATGCCCTGACCTATGTGAGGATGTGATAAACCAGAAGCAAACCCAACAACAAACCCCAGACTCTGAATGTCTTGAATGACTTACTGTAGCACACTGCATCAGAGCTCACCATCCCCAAAAGAGTAAACAGAAACTGTTTTTGAAGTGGCAGGCCAGAGTAACATTGTCTAACGCTCTTCATTTTACTGATGCATTGCGTGGAGGTCCAGAAGCCACATTAGAGAACTGTAATCCTTCATCAGAGCATTTGTTTGGTTGCCTAACATCTGTGGATTGTTAAGATAAGTTATTACACAGACCTGCTTTAGTTTAGATTAGTTTGGACCACATCCCAGTATATTCAATCAGGATATAATTCCTGCATGCTGCTAAATCGCTTGCTCCACGTTCTTCTCTAAAAATGTTTTTCAATATACAGTTTTGTCACTGAAACTATTCTGTCACCTCAAGTTTTGTGGATTTTTTTTTCTCTCAAAAAAAGCTGTTGTTATTTTTCATTTTGGACTGAATATGTCTCAAGGCAAATGTAGCGCTTATTAAGTCCTGAAGAGATTCCTAAACAGGGATGGTAGTGTAGCTTCTGTGTGAGTATAAAGATTTCCTACATGTGTAATCTGTGGTGATTGGTATGCTTTGTGTCCAAACTGCAGCATTTAAAGACTGCTGTAAGAAAATGGGTTTGTATTTACATGTCTAGTATTGCTTCTTTCTGCATTCTGTATTTTTCTCTGTCTATTTGTGCATTAGCTGTTCCTGTTTGTTTGGCTCTTGTAAGATCTTTTTCTATAAAATGAATTCTAATATCAGAGGTGAATATGGAAATTAATGGTAATTTCCTGAAGTTTACTAGACACTTTACACATTTTAAGTGATCAAATACATTAGATTGAAAATTAAGTCTATTACCATCTTTACACATTTAAATGTGCTTGCATACATACACACATATATGTTATTTATATAACTTATATATTTGAATTCCTTCCTTTAAACAAATTCTAGCTGATTTTTTTTTATTAACACTTTTTTCAACCTTCTCTGTAAACTTAAAATATAATGACTTTGTAGCATTCACATAGATTTTATACACATGTGCACGCACACTCTTGCTGTGTAATGAGTTAACAATTGTGGCTGAGTCTATAGAGACGTTTAAAAATATGGGTTGTTTTTTTTCCTTTCAGTATGGCTGGTTTTTTAAATGCCTGTAATAATACTAGACAGACTAAAAATCTGTTCTGTTAGAACAGCTAGTCTGAAAAATTGAATTTTGTGAGGTGTACTGCATAAAGGTAATAAGACATTTTGGAATCAAGCAGGTTTTTTGTTAAAGGAATAGCATTTGTTTTGTCGAAGTTGCTATTTCTATAATTCTACTGAGGGTTATCTGTTTTTATCACTAGACCTGCTTGTGCCACTGTTGGAATAACTGTAGCTTTTGATCAAGCTTTTTTCTTTTTTTAATTAATTAAAATTTTAATAGATATTTTATTATCCTACTTAAATAGAAGAAATGTCAAAGTAATCTTTCCACAAGCTAGATGCAGGGAAAAGATTTGGATGTCTTCTCAGTGTAGTATGGTCAAACTGTGCAGAAATGGAAGTTCTGAGGTAGTCTTCAGGCTTCCTAGGGTGTTTTCAATAAATCTGAATTATGCTAAATAAGTAAAATGCCTAAAATTTTCATCATGCCATTTAAGCCATGCACTTCTTCAGTGCACACTTCAGCCCAGAGCAGAAAATAAGAGAGCTTGGTACAAGAGCATTGTCCTGTTGCAATTTCTTCCCTTTTTCCTTTTTTCTGTTCCTTTTAAGTATTGTATAAATTTTGCAACTGTTGTTCCTGTGCTTATACAAAATAATTTAAGCATACTTTTCATTCCTACTGTTGCCATCATTGTTACTCTCTTTACAATTTAACCCATTGTTTTCCTTCTTTCCACATGAAACTGATTTTCTTTACCGTTTTCCCTATTAGCTGTCAGCTTTCCTTTTGTCTGTTTTTCTTTATATTCTTCATGCCTTTTGCCTTTTTTTGTTTGTCTGCCTCATCACTCCTTTTATCTTCATCTCAATTTTTTTCTTAAATATTCATACGCTTCAGAAACCTTTGTTTTTCTCTGGTGACTTACTCCTGTGCATAAGACTGTCTTGTGCTGTATATGGGCTTGAAACACAGAGTCTCGCTTTTGTGTGTGTGCTCCTGTTTATCTGTGTATCTAGAATTAAAACAAACAAAAAAAAAATCCTAAGAAGCACCATTTATGTATACAGCTTTGACTACCAGGGACACATGTTTTATTTATTATTTACAGCTATAACTCAAAGAGGTGGTAAATGATAATTTTCATGTAGTACAAAATACGGTACTCTTCCATTCTTTTCATCGGTGCATCTAGTTCTATCTTAGTAGGTTTCTTTAGGTCTTACCTTACATCACTGGTAAGTAGTTGTGGATGTAGCTAAAACCGTGCACCGTAAACGCTGAATTTACTTGCAGGACAATGTTGAGTTACGTTATCTGAGAAGTAGTAATTAAAGGGGAATACCATGTCAGTTTTCTGTGGAGGCAGAGGTTGGGAGTTAGCTAGGCAGGACTGTGCCACTTGAGGTACAAATCCCATTTACAGTCTGGTAGCCTTGTCCTGACTGTGATCCACACCAATGAAACCAACCCACTCCATCCCCACAGCTTCATCAACACCAGCAGCAAGCATTGGTTGCATTGTTGGTGTTTATTCAGAAGCGAGCTAGGGCTGGGCTGGGGTGGGGTTGCTACATGTAGGGCTGATGTATATTGACAGCACATTTTGGAGAAGCTCGCATAGCATGTGCCTGTAGGATGCTTGGCTCTAGCCAGTGCAGTCAGTGCTTGGAGAAGCATGTTCTGGCTCCTGTCATGAGCAACAGCCTCACCGGTTTAGAGGACAGCGAGAGATCGTACCTGCTCTGTGATAGTGAGCATGTATTTCAGGGTCTGAGGGGTAGCTGCACTGACTGTTCTTGTTGTCTTCAACTAGGTTATGTGGGTATGCAATTTATGTCGAAAGCAACAAGAAATCCTAACAAAATCTGGAGCGTGGTTTTTTGGAAGTGGACCACAGCCCTCACCCAGCCAGGACGGAACACTGAGTGATACAGCCACTGGTGGAAGCTCGGATGCACCGAGAGAAAAGAAAGCGAGGCTTCAAGAGAGGTCAAGATCACAGACTCCCTTAAGTACAGCAACTGTCTCATCGCAGGAAATCTCCTCTTCCAGTGTGCAGTCTGACCGTAGGAAAGGAGCAGAAGTACCACAGCCAGCTATGGGCCTGGACCAAAAGCAAGTTTCATCAAGGTCTAGAAGTGAGCCTCCAAGAGAGAGGTAATGCTTTCTGTCTTGTTAGAGCCTCACAATTGCAATCACTACATCAGTAATATTACACAGAGCTGTCAGCTGGGCCACGTGTATGTCTAGAACCATGTAAAAAAAATAAAATTGATTGAGTGACCAGGGAAGGGTAAGTATCTACATTGTCCAGTTTGGTCTGTGCAACAGAGATGAGGAAAAAGATAATTGTATTTTAGGGATATTCCCATGTACTTCAATGCATTTTGGTGCACACTTTTAATACAGTATTTTAGGTTATTTTTAAAATTTAAAATAAAAAATAAATTAGAATTAAAAAACCCAGCACCTAAACAACACCTACCTACCCCACCCCCACCCCCAAAAAAAAACCCAAACGAAAAAGCCTCTACCCTGTGGCATCCTCTCAGATGTCATTCTGTCTTATCTTTTTATCAGTGATTGCATTATTTTTAATAATAAACTAGGGACTATTCAAGGAGCTCATTTACACCTGCAAATAAACATTAATGAAGAAGAGTAATAGTACCATCTTGAATTCAGAGCGAGTTGTATGCAAGAATATTGTCAACTGGAAACCAGCTATTATATTTTAAGTGAGTAAATGAGCAAATTCCTGAGCTGCACTCAGTGTGATAATTGAGTTGAGTAGCAAATCAAGAGAGAATAACGTGATGAAGCAGTTGATGTTCTTTTGGCTGCTACCTGGCAGATGGCAGAGCAGTTGAGAAGGGAGACTGTGGCAACAAAACAAGTCTGCCATAGAAGATTCTCCCTTGGCCAGAACAGTTGATGATTTTTTTTTTCTCATAGCTATTGAAGTTGGAAATGGATAAGAAAGAGTGTCTGGAAATGTGCTGTGTAGGTGAGGTCTGTCTGGGTTTGACTGTACCGAAACTCAGGTTAGTCTTATGTATATGGATGATGTAAATGAACACGTGGTCCTCTCCCCTGACTATTTAAACCTAGCACTGGGGACGCCCCCAGAGCAGTTACCACTCCACTGAAGGACAATTCTAGGGCAGCAAAATGCTTTCTATTTCTGCTATGCTGTCCAAAAGTGAGATGGTTATATTAATTATACAGTAATAATGTTCTCTATTTGTCACTGAGGCTTTTGAATGAAGTTCAAGGGTACAGAACGGAGCACATCTATGGTAAGCTCAGGTCTCATTTATTGCCAGAAACTCAGGAGGAACAGGAGATGGAGAAAAAGAGGGGAGCCTAACTTGGATCATATTCAACTTTGCCTGTCTGTTGGATGCATCTGTGAAAATCTGATCTGTAATCTGAAGATGTATCGGTTGTGGAAGGGAAGACTCGGTGCCACAAAACAAAGTCCTAGTGAATTTGCCCTGGAGCAGGTTCATCTAAAATACAGTGTATAGCTTTGTTCAGCCTTCTTCGAAATCGATGGATTCATGTGTCAACTGGTAAACAAAAGGACAATTGCAATGAAAAGAGAAATAAATATATCCAGTGTAAGGAGAATTTACGATTCTTCGTCTTGCTTATCCTCTCAAAGCAGAAGATGAAAGAGGAAAGACCAGAATTTTCAGGCAGCTTCATTATTCATTGTTTTGTACTTCGGCTGTGTAGAGAAATAAATTACATTTTTCATCGTCTTTTATTAACAGAGGAAGGAATGCCATTAATTTATCTCAAGGCGTCAATGTGCTTTTCTTTATATGCTTATGAAACGGGCACTTCTTTTTAGAGTTTTAAAAAGAGAAAGAAAACTAGGTCAAATCATTTTTCTGGAAATACTCTCTGCATTTTTTTTATAGCCATATTAATTCTTTCTGTAATGTCATTGTAGGAGATACTCCATTTGGTGTGTCATTGTAGGAGATACTCCATTTGGTGGTGTTCATATTTATACTGTCAGGGTGCTTGAAGTGAATTGTATCTATGTGATTAGTCTGTAACCCTCGTGACTTCTGCCTGGAAAATGGAGAACATATGCCAATACTCTGTCAGAGTGCTGCAGTTACTACCAAGACACTTTTGTCTTCCTACTTCCGTGGGTAGATTGGCTTTATCTGCGTTTATCCACGTTACTATTCTTTGTGAATTTACTCGTTAATTGGTATATCCATAATTTATGGGGTTTTTGTGGATTCTAGAAGCTGAGTGCTACTGGAAAATCAAACTACCGCTGCAAGGATTAATAGATTTAATCAATGTTAATGGATCTAGTACCTGTCTGTTTTTTGCCATAGCTTATCCTGGTTTATAATCTGTTTGTCATAACACTGTAGACAAGTATTTTTGTTTTCCGTTCCGTTCCTCAAATTATTATAATCCTTTTCATTGTAGGAAGAAGACAATATTGGTTTCAGACCAGAATGGCAAAGGTTTAAAGAGTGAGCGTAAGCGCGTGCCAAAACCCTCTCTTCAAAAAGAAGGACCAGCAGAGCGTAAAGAACGGCACGAAGGTAGAAGGCTGGAGAAAGGCAAGTCACAGGACTACCCCGACATGCCAGAGAAACTTGAGGAAGGCAAAGTGCCTGATGAGGAAAAGCAAAGGAAGGAAGATGACTATCACACCCGTTACAGGAGTGACCCCAATCTGGCAAGATACCCTGTAAAACCGCATCCCGAGGAACAGCAGATGCGCATGCATGCGAAGGTTTCCAAAGCACGGCACGAGAGAAGACACAGTGATGTAGCTTTGCCACACACAGAAATGGAGGAAGCGGAGGTACCTGAGAATAAATTAGGAAAACGCTCACAATTACAGGGAACTCAGGACAGAAAATCTCTTGTGGAAACTCAGAGGTCGTACTCTATAGACAGAACAGGTGATGTAAGAATTTCTGTTTCTAAACAATTAACTAATCATAGCCCACCAACTCCCAGGCATAGTCCAGTTCCTATAGAACACGTAGAATACAAGAACCACGATTCCTTTAAAAAACAAAGCCGCCTTGATCCTAGCTCTGCTATTCTCATGCGAAAAGCAAAGCGGGAGAAAATGGAGACCATGCTAAGGAATGATTCCCTTAGCTCTGACCAGTCGGAATCAGTGCGGCCATCCCCTCCAAAGCCTCATAGAGCAAAAAGAGGCGGAAAGAAAAGGCAGATGTCAGTTAGTAGCTCAGAGGAAGAAGGGGCATCAACACCAGAATATACTAGCTGTGAAGATGTGGAGATAGAAAGTGAAAGTGTCAGTGAAAAAGGTAAGGAACTTTATGTATATTATGCACATGGCCATGGTTTGGGGGAAAAAAGTATCTTGTGTTTTTCTCTCTCCCTTGCCTCTTTTTTAAACATGCACCTTTGTTTTTGCCCTTAACTTTCATTTCTTTTTCCAACTGAGAAGTGTCTTATACCTGTTTACATTTGGTTTGCAGTGTTTTCTTTTCCATTCTTAGATGAGGTGGTTACAGGTAGCATCAGCTGATGAGTTTCTTTCTCATTCTATTCCCTCTTTCACCTAGAACTGACAGAACATAAGGATTCTAGTTTATTCTCTTGATAGTATCTGTACCCTTTTGGTCATTGCTTTGACCTTTTGTCTGTATGCAAAATAATTTTCTGTGAATGAATTGAAATAAGAAGTGAGCTCAGTAATTATTTGAGAAGATCATGATAAAGCATTATAACCTTACTGACACCTCAGTCTTAAGATAGGCAAATTTTTACTTGATTTAATAGAATCTGCAGGACTTGACTGTTAACAAGGGCAGGATATGGGGAAATGGGAGTGTTACGTAGGAAAGAAATGAGAATTGAAGAACTTGTTGTTTAGATAAATTTGCTCCCAAGCTTTACAAGTATGTTTAAAATCTGTTCTTTCAGTTTGCCTTCATCTGCTAACGATAACACTCCGCAGTAAGGAGTAAGTGTAGTAGACTGTGTGCTTTTAAACAAAGCCTCTATTCTGGCTGAAGAAATTAATCAAATTTGTGAATGGCAAACAGATAAAATAAACATCAGAAAAGACTGTGGTAAAACCTACCAACTGTCTTACAACCCTAATTTATCTTTAAGTGATGCTACAGTGAGCTGAGGGCTTTTTGTGTCTTTGGAAATAGGTTTTAGCTCTTTATTTTAATCATCTGTGTTTGTAACTTGAAAGTTTTCTGCTGGTGTTCATACTTAAAATGCCAACGGCTTGTCTGCCTTGCCTTTTAGTTCCTGGCACTATTTCCTGACACGTTTTGATTCATATATGCTAACCTGTCTGTCTGTCTCTATCTGATGTTGTGGTCTCCTGACATCCCCTAAAGCTCCAGGTGTACATATGAAAAGTAATAACATTTCTCTCCTATCCCATCTGAATAGCTGCTTTATTTAACTTCCCGAGCATGAATTTTTGCATTCAAAATACAGAAGCTTGCTTTTCTGCTCCTTTTAAGGAGCAATGATGTCCCTGAAATCTTAATCCAGATTCCACTTAGATGAAAAACCCCTCACTTTTTTGACTGGGGGGAGGGGGTGTGTCAAACACTGGAACATACGGCACAGAGACTTTGTATGTTCTCTGTTCTTAGAGATGCTAATAACCAAAATGGAGAAGGCCCTGAGCAATCTCCTCTAGTTGACCCTGCTTTTGAGCAAGGGACCCTACAGAGGTCCCTTCTAGTCTCAGCTATGCTGTCACTCTAAGAGAACACATCTCTTTTATTTTCTGACAAAGTTTTATGCTCACATCTGGAATTGGGTAATTTTCCCTGACTTCCTCTCTTGGTAGTAGCGGTGTGTAATACAGCATTTTCTTTCTGTCTTTGTTTTTTACTTCCATTTACCTGCATCAGTTTGACACTTATGAAGTAGAAAGGATTTCCTATATTCAGTGTAAGGTACCATTATAAACTGGGAGGAAAATGATGTGGAAGACAAGTCCAGGCTGAAAGTCATTGATACTCCTATCAATGTGTTGATATAGCACTCTGTTATTACTCAGAACATATATGCATATGTGTATATATTTGTGTGTGGGTATGCAGTAAATTCATTACAGAAATATATATATTAATGTATTAGCTGTGAGATGTAGCTGTTAATGGGGTCGGGTTTTTTGCCTGATCTTGATATGAGTTTTACAGCCTTCCTCATAGAGAAAGAAGTGGAAAGCCTTTGAAGCTGGGGGTATAGGACAGAAAAAGAGCTAGGAAATGTGAATGCAAATGAGAAAACAGAAACATTTTTGGTGGTAAAGAATGGAGTTATTTTTAGAATTAATTTTTCATCAGTACGAAAAAGTCTGCAGTATTTTATGACAATAGATGGAAAGGCAGGGAATGTTATTGCATAAGAACGTTTTTTAGTAGTCCTTTAATATTTTAAAAGAAAAATTCCAGAGTGAAAGAGGGTAGCATTAAAAAATTGATACTAATATAATTCTTTTCCATTTAGCAGCGTCATTACAAACAGAATTTCACCCACCGTTCCTGCAGTGTTTTACTTGCAATTCGGGAGAGATACTGTACAGGTCTCTAGTTGTAGCACTTTAGTTTTTAAGCCCAGGAGGTCTGGAATCCATCCTCTCTTATCTAAATATCAGCTCAATCAGAAATATGGTGATAGAAATGGAGCTGGAATGATGGAATTATTGCGAGTAAAACTTTTAACTGTGAACAGCCTTACCAGGAAAAAGCAGTATCTTAAAGTTAATGTTCACATTTGTTGAGTTCCAATATAAAGCAACCAAAAAATTAATAATAAAGATGCACTATTTTTAATTCTATATTGAACAACTAAAATAGAAGTTTTCTATGTAAAACAGGTTACAGAGAAAATGATGCCCCATAGAAAACCCGCCTAGCAGAGAAGGACCTTTGGGTGCTGTTTGACAGCCAGCTGAACATGAGCCAGCAGTGTGCCCAGGTGGGGAAGAAGGCCAGTAGCATCCTGGCTTGTATCAGAAATAGTGTGGCCAGCAGGACTAGGGAAGTGATCATGCCCAGTTCTGGTGAGGCTGCCCCTCGAGTGCTGCGTTCAGTTTTGGGCCCCTCATTGCAATAAAGACATCGAGGCCCTGGAGCGTGTCCAGAGAAGGGCAGCCAGGCTGGGGAAGGGTCCGGAGAACAAAAGTCTTATGAGGAGTGGCTGAGGGAACTGAGTTTGTTTAGTCTGGGTGAGAGGAGGCTGAAGGGAAACCTTAATGCTCTCTACAACCACCTGAAGGAAGGTTGTAGCTAGGTGGGTGTTGGTCTCTTTTCCCAAGTAACAAGTGGTAGGACAAGAGGAAATGGTCTCAAGATGCACCAGGGTAGGTTTAGATTGGATATTAGGAAAAAATTCTTTACTGAAAGAGTGGTCAAGCACTGGAACAGGCTGCCCAGGGAAGTGCTGAAGTCACCATCCCTGAAGGTGTTCAAAGACCTTGAAGATGTGGCACTTTGGGACATGGGCATGGTGGTGTTGGGTTGACATTTGGCCTTGATGATCTTAAAGGTCTTTTCCAATATTAATGATTCTGTGATTCTATGATCCTAGAAATGTAAGGTGTAGGTAGGCTGGATAAGACTGTTTTAAAGTAAGTAGCCAATAATTACATACAAAGTAGCTACTGTGCAAAAATTACTTAACATTTTAATTCCCTGGAAACACTGTTTAGGGTTGCATTTTGCTGTCTTTTGAGTGCACAAAAATCTAAAAGCGATACTCTTAAATACAAAGCAAGGTAATGTAGCTCATACATCCCCTGCTATTTACTGTAACCATTTAATATGTATTACTTCAAAATTATTAACAAAGTAATTCTCAGACACTGGATATAATTTCTTTAAAAAAAAAAAAAGTGTTTTGCAATCCCCTGAGATTTTTCTTCTTCAGCAGTGGACCCAAAGATTGATGTCCAGTTGTGTTTCCATGTTGAAGTAAATCTAGAGAAAGAATTGCTTAGCAGTGTCCAAAAAGGTCTTCTGAAATTTCTTTTTAAAAAACCAACCAAACCCTGGACTTTCTACAGGACACTATTACTGATTGCTGATAATCATTTTCATCCTGTTATAATACAGGCTGTAGGTCTCCTTATTCTGAAATCTATAATAGCTGAATGTTAGGTGTACTGAGTTTCCAGTGATGATACCGACCTTGCAAGGCAAAAGGAGTCCTCTTAGTAGGCAAAAATTGCATTCATCCTTGCTTCAAAGGCTTGCTAGAATAACACAAACCAGACTTTACAAATGAAATCCAGGCCTCATGTTAAAACTGACAACAGCTTCTGCCTACTGTGTAGGCATCCAGTGAAGACTGCAGATTAGATTTGGAGGAAATTGAAGAAAACAGTATTTAATGTTCAAAACCAAGAATTTGTGTAGAACTAGTAGATTTGTGTCCAGATGAGATTGTATATAACTTATTTTATCCCATGAAAGAAAGATAGAAGAGATACTTTAGACTTCCTGTCATGCGGTCTTTGAAACTGGAAGATAAAATAGTGTTGGAGATTGGAACAATGTGAGGAGGTACTGAAAGCTGCTCATCCACTTCTATGTAAATAGATGTGCTAATGGTTCTACGTTTTGCATACTCATTGTTTGCATTGGCCTAAATGTGTATTGTGTTCACACTGTTTAGGCTTGAAAATATGCCCACGACTTGTGTATTGTCAACAAAATAGTAAAAAGCAAAGTAAAACTCTCTTTGTGAACTTGCTAATGGAGTTAATTGGGAGACCATGATAGAAACAGAGTCTTGTTTGAAAAAAAACCCAGCCTCCTGAGATGGCATTCCAGTTACTTTCAGTGAAGAGGTGATTGTTTCATTCATACTGCTATTCTTACGGCACCAGGGAGAACAGAGCGACCTGGTTTCCTTTCATTCCTATGACATGACCTTTCTGATGAAAAGTACTCGGGGCAGGGATCTTGCTGGGATCTTGGTGTATGCACAGGTGAGAAGCAGGGAGGTTGTGACCAGGTCTGGACCTGGAGGTCAGAAGGAAAAAAGGGATGCTGTGATTTGCAGATGCATGTGTTGATGCTGGCTCAGCTCCAGGAGGAGAGGCTCTGACCCCTTTCCTCCATCCTCCTTCAGTTTTTGAGTGCTGCTTCGGGTCCTTGTGTTTGGGGCTGTTCCCAAAGGAAGGACAGCATAAATTAAATTCCTGCTCCAGTGAATCCTTCCAAGTGCTGTAGCACTGGTGGCAAGGAAAGTAGCTTGTGGGCTGAGACAAACCACACACATGCAGCGGGGTGTATAAATGGACTGTAAGAAAACATCAGGAAAAGGCTATAGAGAAGAGGAGGCTGGTTTCAAATGTTTTTAGCTAAGCTTTCTCACTGAGGTATTTTAAATCTGGAGTGTAGGCAAGTCAAGTTGTACTGTAACATCTGCTAGCATATTTTAACAGCTGTTCGCGTGGAGAACTGGGCATGGAGTTTTAAAAAGAGTTGAATGTGTTTAAAAACGTTACTGAGCTTTAACTTGGTGTAAAATGAAATACCTTTTCTAGGAAGATTGGTAGTTCTTAAAAATTAGTTCCAGTTTATCTTGTCCTTTTCCAGTAATTTAGATCTACATCTGATTCAGATTTTAATGAAAATAAAATCTAACAGGGCTCTAGTTTCAGAATTTTGGTCAGTGCTAACATTATTCAATGCTGTCAGTTTTTAGTGTTTTTAAGTAGCTGAAATTATTTACACAGCTTATGGAGTTGTAAATAAGTGCTTGTTAAATTAGTGTAAGAAATCTGTTTTGTGTATATGGAATTATGTAAAGTGCACACATGCATATGCAGATGAAATAAGCTGAGCATGAGTGGGCAAAAAGTCATACTGCTGCCAAGAAATCCAATGCTTCACTGAAATACAAGACTGTATAAATGGGCATGTCACAGAAGACCCGTGGCTGAATTCTCCTTTAAAATCCTAATAAAGCCCTTTCTCTACTTTGCCTTAATAAGGTTGTGAAGGTGCTGGAGGGAGTTTACAGAAGAGCAGTGAGACTGAGGTCTATGAAACATCATATGTAAGGAGAGGTGGGAGGGATTAGGGTTCAGTAGTCAGGAAAAGAAAGAGGGGGAAAAAAAGAGGAAAAAAAAAATAAGGGCAGGAGGGAAGAAATGGGGTTAAATGGGAAAGAAGAAACTGGAGAGGAAAAAATCGTGTGCTTCTCTCTCGTCTTCTTGTTGGGTTATGTTACTGCTAGGGAGATTGAAGCTCGGTGCCAGAAACTGTGTCAATTCTGAGGACAGATAAGCAAATTAAGGATAATTGTTATCATAATTTCTTACTCAGTTGAACTAGAGGATTTCTGGAAATAAAAATCAGTTTATTCATAGCCTGCTCTGAAATCACTCCATGTTAGAAGTACTGCTCTTGTTCCCGTGGCAAGCTCTGGGCCAAGGTGGGGGAAATATGGGGCAACATCCGCAGTACTTCTGAGTGTAGCCTATATCTTTCTGTCATGCTTTAGGTAATGATATTTGATAGCTGTTTCCAGTGCAAACCTATGTAATAAAAATCGGGTTTTTTTGAAAAAGAAAAAAGCAATATATGTTTTGACTTACGTCATAGTTTATGGCAGGCAGCCAAAACAACTGCACAGATGTTCACTCACTCCCCCCTGGCCCTGCAGTGGGTTGGGGGAGAGTATTGAAAAGGAAAAAAAAAAGGTAAAACTTGTGGTTTGAGATAAAAACAGTTTAATGGGACACAAAAGAGCAAGATGATAATGATGTTGATAGTAATAAAACCCAACAAAACAAGTGATACGTAATTTCTCAGTGTCTGAAGCTGATGCTCAGACAGTTCCTGAGCTGTGTGCTGCATTCCAGTCAACCCCTAGTTATATACAGAACATGACATCATATTGTATAGAATAACCCTTTGGCCACTTTGGGTCACCTGTCCTGGCTGTGTCCTCTCTCAGCTTCTTGGGTGCCTCCCCCAACCCTTCCGATTGACAGGCCAGTATGAGAAGCTGAATAGTCCTTGACTGCTTTGCAACAACTAAACTATGTTACCAACATTAATCCTAAATACAAAACACACTACTAGAATTAACTCTATCCCTGCTGAAATCAGGACAACTTAACAAGCAACACAGAAGAAAAGGATGTCATAAGTTGTTAAGTCTTGAAGTTGGCAAGGCATTATGTTTCATTGCTATTAATGTGATCTCTCTTCTGTGTTGTTTACTTAATTGTTCTTTGTTGTTTGCCTTTCTTCTGCACCTTGAATTTATAAAATAGCGATGAATTTGTCCTAAAAGTAATTAATCCAGTAGTAAGATGAGTATTGGCATTGCAAAAGGGGGATAATAAAGCTTTGGAGGAATTAGGATCGTATGTTCAAAGAGACTTAACCTCTGACAAGCAGGGTAGCTTTAATTTCAGGAGCTGTGAGAGTATTTGGACCCGCAGAGAAACAGGGCTTCTCTAGGTTTCTTTATGAAAAACCAGTTCTCAGGAACATTCAGCAGTCAGGTTTTTTCCGTACAGAAACCACTGGAGGTAGCACGTGTAAGAAGAGCAGTGGGAGCTTCTGGTCATGGCATAATTTTAAAGCTCTAAGAAGGAGCTGAGAGCTTTGGAAAACTTGTCCTAATTTTAGATGCTGAGGACTTCTGGAAAGGCAGCTCTGCTGGAGTTTTGACTGGAGTTAAAACTCAGCTAGTCTGAAAGACGGCGTGGTGTTACATCCTTTTCCCCACTCTGTCCACTACTGAGTATTTAGTGTGTGTGTATATATATATATTTATTTATACCATAAGTTTTATGCCAACTATTGCTTAGAATTTACTATTCTTCTTTTGATCTGAGAGCTTAGGGGAAATGGTGAACTGTGAAAGATGAACTAAACTGTGTTTGATAAAGCTGCGTAACTGTGGATGGTCTGTGCAGCACATTGAAGTTTAGATAGGGATTATACAACATGGTACTGAGTATTATTAGTGTTTTGTGTTAATATTTTTCTGATACCTTTGATAACTTTTTTTTTGTTTATAATAATGCTGTTAATTACTGTAACAGGAACTATTCCAGTTTCATTCAGCACAACTTTGAGTAGATAGACTGGCTTACTTGAGATTTCTAAAATCAGTGTGCTGATAAATGGCCTGTAGGAATAATGATTATGTCAGAAATATGGTTAAAAATTTCAGAATGTCAGTGTTTCCTTTGAATAAATATACCAGGTTTCATCCTGTTCCTGTCCATTCTGAATATCTGCCTGAAAACTCTTTTCCTGTCTTTGCTTATATGTTTTTGCACTGCTCTAATCCTTCTTTCCTTCTTTCTCCTTCTGTGAAATACATGAACCTCGCAGTCAGGGACTCCTCACCTACACTTTGGAATCACTGAAGTTGATTCTTTTCTCTGTTTCACATGTGATCCCAAGCACAAGAGTTGTAATTTCAGTTGTACCTGGTCTCATTGGATATATTTCATAGGATTGTAGAATCACAGACTGGTTTGTGTTGGAAGGGACCTCATAGATCATTGAGTTCCAAACCCCCTGCCATGGGCAGGGACACCCTCCACTAGCCCAGGCTGCCCAAAGCTCCATCCAACCTCACCTTGAACACTGACAGGGAAGGGGCAGCCACAGCTTCTCTGGGGAAGTTGTTCTGTTTCCTGTACTAGTAGATGAAAGACCCATTCTTTTGACATTTTTGGCCAAGTAATGAAACATGGAACATTTGGATATGCAAATATGTAAGTTCTTGCATTCCTCAAGAGAAAGGCTGCATGGGAACTGTCTATTTAGGATTTATTCTTCCTGTGTCCTGCCTGGAAATAAATGGGAGGATGCTAACTGACCCTGTGCACTACTGTTCCAGGGGTTACTCTAACAATAGAGCAAGACAGACCATCCACTAAGCACTATCTAATACACTGGTATAAATGTAGTCAGTATTGCTTATTTGTTTGTCTGCCAGTTTTCTGACCTTGCTTTTAAATTTCAAGTTCAGTGGAGTTCGGGGTTTCTTTTTTTGTCTGTACAGAGCCTAAATTGGTGATATTTCAGTCCGTGAACAAGACTCCAACTGGCCTTGATGATGATAAAATAGTATGCTTATTTAATGCAAGGATGTATTATTATGATGTATTAGGTACTATCATTCCATTTAGCAGCATCCAGCGGAATTCCAGAGTACTCTCAAGCATCCTCCAGCACTCTTTCTTTCTCTAGTGCCTACCACAAGGGATTCAATTGAGCCTAGATTCCTGTTCTCACTACCTATTAATTTGCTGTTTATCAGCTGATTTACCCTTTGTTTGCCTGCTTGCTTTTCCTGTCAGGTAACAAAGTGATTCATGTATGTATACTGCTACTTATGTATACATACTTATAAAGACATTGTGGAGGTATTTCATGTAACACTCCCCACCCCCCGGCCCCAAATTTCCAGACCTTGCAAAGTTTTTCAGCTATTGGGTTCATCTTTTTTCAGTTGCATGTTGGGTTTTTTATGGTGTGGGTTTTTTGTTTGGTTTTTTGACTGATGGATCCACCACTAAAAGATATGACAGCTTGATAGTTGTGTGCCTGGGACCTTGCTGGTGTATTAATTATTTATTAGCTACGGCCTTGCCTCCCAGTTTTGAACACCTTAATGGTTCTGCTAACTGATCACATTGCTCTTCTGATCCAAGTAGAGGACTCTCCTAAGGTTTTAGTTCAAAGATAAATTGGGCTTTTGTTCTGACTTAACCCTCAGCTTGAAGAAACATAAGGACAGGGAAGTTTTACAGTTTTATTTTTGGTTTGATAGTGTCTTTTGTCTTGTTTGCATAAGTTCACTGTTAGAATAGGAAGTCTGCAAGCAGGATACGCAAAATGTAAGGCAACAGTGATTACTTCTTGGCTAATGCATGTAGTAGACACCTAGGACTTAGATGTTGCTAGTTTAACTTAATAACCTAACTTCTTCTGCAGAAGCTTGCTTGCTCTAAGTGTTAAGAAATTTGAATTAGCTACTTTTTGAGGTGCTCCAGCGCTTGCAATCTCTGCATTTGTACATATTTAGCTTCTTAAAGATATCTCCTTCTCATGTATGAGTCCCTCTGCTCATTCCCTTGACTGACTGCAAAAACACTACATGAAGAGATTTCTAATTGTTAAGCACTTTCAACCTTGGAGGTATTTGTCTCAGAAATGCTGTGATGCTACCCAGTAAATGCATACTCACAGCAATATTTTTAGAACCTCAGTATTAAATATTTTCTTAAGCTTTCCAGCCATGAAACAACTTCTACTAATACATTTTATTTAGAATATTTTATTTTCACATTTGCTTCCTGTCTGTAAACATGACCTTTTCTATTTTAGAAAAGCAAATATCAGCATTCTTTACTTTGTGACCTGTGGCTTTGCTGTACCTTATATGCAAGTTGGACCAAGTCTAATTTGATCCACTGAGAAAGTTGAGCAATGTGCAGGGGCAGCATGGCTCATCTAAACTTCCCAGATCCAAATAATGCCTTTGAAGGGAAGGTGGGCTGCTATTGGAACATTACACTGAAAAGGGTCTTTAACTCAATGTGTACTGTACACTGAACTTGGACCACAGGGGATTATTTTGCAATTCTACAAGCAGGTCCATAAAGAATTTAAGTGTATGTTTAACCTGCCATTTGTGGAGGTTTTGATTGCACAGAAGGTCCTGAATTGACATCTCCTTGGTATTGGTTTTGGGAGCTACACATGGCAGAGGAATAAGTAAAATGATTACATTCCTAGGCTACCTCTCAGTCATATGTGTAATTTAAGACAATGTTTTCAGACATGTGGCAAGGAGAAATGAAGCACATCACATGTTTATCTGGTTTTAATTCACATGTATTTTGTGATTTAATTGTATACATTAATTTCTAGATTTAAAAGTTCCATTTTTTTGAAACCTAGTCCTCAATTTGGTAATTCTTTCCTCTGCAATATGAGCTTCAGTTCTAAGTAGTTAAACTCAAAATGATTGCTAGAAAAAATCTTCTATTTAAAGCAACTTGGTCATGTTGTTATACCAGTTTTCTAAAGGATGTAAGTTCTCGCTATGTTTGAGAATTGCCATAGGGAGAACTTGGCCTTGGGCAGACTTGAGGGCACCTGCATCTTTTTCCCTTTAAAAATCAATGGTTTTGTTTGGGAGATATCCTTCACAGACTAGAAACGGGTTTCTGAATAGGACCTGAGCTTTGAAATTTGCTTCTTGTAGGTAAGAATCAGTGTGTACGTTTTAATAGTTGTTCATTTATTTGTTTTGGGTTTTTTTTACTAAAAATGTAAGTTAACTTTCCTCTGGAGATGGAAACTTATATATGAATGTAACTTCAACTGTAAGTTCAAATTAATGATTTCTAAAGCTTTTCTGTTCTTATTACAGTTTATTAACTAACTAGAATAAACAAGCTAGTTATTAAAAATGTAGAAATAATTACTTACTTTTATGGGCCTAAGAATATTAAACTTTCATTAAATTTTATTTCCATTTTGGAGACTATTTTTATGTTAAACTATTACCAGAGCTTGGTGCCACGAACTTATTTTGCTGTGCTGCTCTGAGAAGAGGTGAGCACCACAGAAGGCACCCATTAGCCCACATGTTCTTAGCTGTCGAGCTTAATGAGCCGCTAGATGGAGCAGTCAAATCTGATCTTTATCGATCCGGGTGGGTTTATGCAAGACAGCTTCTCCCTTAGCACAGGGAGAGCCTGGAAATGCGAGCACACCTTCCTACATGAACCAGTCATTTAAATACCTTTTCCAGATCTTATCTCAGTGTGCATTTTTCCCCAGGCACTTCTACATTGTCCCCCAGGTTCGTTGTCAGAGACTGTTCATGGAATGTATGCTGGGTATGGAAATGACACTGACAAGTATAGCGCTACAGAAGCAGTTATCATTACATGAATTTGAGTCCTAGTCTCAGGAAAAAAATAGGCATAGCAAGAAATATTCACTCATGACCCAGATTTTTGGCAGTTTTGGGAAGCTTTAGAGATACACATTTATCAGGGACTCTGTATGTTGGTGCTTAAGAAATCTTGCTGATACTTCTGGAGAAGTTACATATTTTCTTCCCACTTACCCAAAGGACATTTCCTTCCAGCCTGTTTTTTTCTGTGACCTAATGCATAAGAAACACCTGTTTAATAGGAGCATGCTGTGTTATCTGCTTCAGAAATGCTGCAGTAAAGTAGTTTCAGGAGCAGAAAAGATACAGTAATGAATATTAATGCTTTCATATTCTTTGTTTTACTGTAGTTTCATGACATCAGAAAGAAGAGATTTGGGGTGGGGAGGGGAAAGGGCATACATGCATGTGAATATATGCATAGATGTTTATATGAATTAGAATGTGTGGGCTATTAGAAGGCATGTGTGCTTTCCAGTACATATGTTCAATTTAAATACTCCCGGTGACATGATGTGTGCTTGTAGGGTCCTGATCCAGAGCGGTGCTAGAGGTGGTGAATAGACCTATGTGTGAATATAAAACTCTGCTGTTTTTTCTTTTATTCTTTGCCTTTGTAAAGTATTTGAAAGTCAGACTGTTGTTCTGCATTAGAGTATCACCAGGTGCCACAGGAGAAGAAATGCTGCTCTGAAGCAGCTGGGTACAGTCCTTGGAGTGCGTCAGCCCTGCTCCCACATCTCATGTGGGAATTGCAAATCCTGGCACCAAGGTCCTGTGAGTTTGGGGTAGGAGTGACAGATAGCTTTGCGGAGCAGGGAGCTCATGCTGCGCAGAGACACGCTCCCCAGCTGACTCACTTTAACCCCTGTGCACTTTATTCATGCAGTTCTCACCTGACTTGTGAGATGAGCAAAAAACCTTTGCTCATGCAGTGAATGCTAATCAGTGATGTGAGCTGAGGACCGGTGAACAGCCAGTTTTTTTCCATCTCCCCAGAATTCTTGGCCACTCAGAGGTATAATGCTGGTTCTTGGCCTGTCATGCTCCAGAGCTCTACCTCAGCTCAGGTTGGTGTAATTTTACATCAAAACACATGGGAGACCAGGTGATTTGGTATTTTGTACAGGCTATTTTACTTATATTATAAAAGTGCCTTGAACTTACAGATAAAACCAAACCTCACAAATCCAGTTTTAAATAGACGTAGATTCTCAAAAGTTTCTGGTGTTTGCTGTTTCAGCCAGTATTTATGTAACACTCTAAACCTTGTCAGCATTCCCAAGTAGCTCCAGGTATCTCCCATGGGGCAGGTGTTACAAACTTACTGCTAGTGGAGTCCTCATTGTCTTTAAGCAGGGACTTGTCTGTGGGAGGGCAGAACAGCCCCCTGGGAATGAGCATTGAACTGAACGCTTAGGAATAAATCCAGTTGTGCTGCTGTGGGGTCTTTTCCACGATCAAGTTGCTCTGAAATCAGTTCTACAAAAAGTTAATTAATCTGTTCCTGTTACCTAGTTTCAAATCTCACTGTCTTAGGGAAATGGCTACAAGCCACTGAAAGGACACACTTAAGGAGACATTAATTTTTGCCAGTGAGCAGATTTTTTTTTTAAACAAAAAAATAGTACTATTTACATTTTGACTTCTTTTTATAAATATTTCCTTTAAAATTCTAATCTATCCTTTAAAATTCTAATCATCCCTTTCCTTTTAAAAAAAAAAAGCTACGACAATAAATAGTGATATTAATTTAAGGCTTGTTGTCAGGCATCCGTTATCTGTGCTGTGGTGGACTTAATCTTACTTTGACCTAGAAATGTATTAAAAGGATTAGGAAAGAATTTTCTGGCAATGCTTAAACAAACAACATGGTTGCTCTGAAACACTGCATTTAGATATGTGGGGGGAGTGGGGGTGGGGGTGGTGGGGGTGGTGTTTTTTATTGTATTTTAACATTTTTAAAGTAGTAGAAAATTCAATTTAATAAAGACTGACCTTCTGAAACAGTCAGTATGTGTGGTACTGCTGCTCTAATTTCTAGGTTTAGATCTGAAATTTTTAGAATGAAAGGATCTGGGAGGCATCTGATTTGCAGGGGGAACTGGAAATTAAACCATGTCTACACAGACTTAGGTGTTAAGAAAAAGAAAGGGAGTGAATGTGAATTAAGTTGTCAAAGGTGTCCTGAATTAGAGCAACAGAATGAACTAGTGGCAATTAGGTATCTATCACCCTTGGCTATACAACCTTTCAACCACAGCCTGTACACAAATCAGTTCAAGATACGTGTTGTCTTTTGTTGTGTTTTGTAATGGGTGGGAAAAAAAGAGTTTGGGAAGGAAAAAAAAAAAAGAATTCTTTTATGGAATTTTGGTAAGGTGATGTGGCTAAAATAATTAAGAAGCTGTGATTACATTGTCACCATAGGTTGATTCTCCTATTTTTGCTGTAGGTCAGGTTGGCTTCTCTTTTGACATGAAAACTCAGACTGCCTGCAGTCTCTACCTACAGGTACTAACATTGAATTGATTTGAGTCATTTGATTATTTGAGTTCAGAAGTCAAGCCTGTAGCATGGCTGTCAAAGGCAGTGTTGTCAATACCACCACTTCATCCCATCTAACCCTGCATCAAGCTGGGAAGAGACTTTGAATTGGCATCTTCCACATCCACCGTGCTCTGGGGCATGTGTGTGGGGAGAGAGCTATCTCTACAGAGACACGAACACAACAACTGGAAATAATGGTTAAAGTTGGGAACAAAAATAATATTTTGATACTATTTGTCAGTAAATTGAGAAGCCGGTATCTGTACATCAATTGCCATTTCACTGAAAGCATCTGGCTTTTGTTAGGGATTGAATGACTGAGCAAATTGTTTGAATTAGGGCTTGGCTAAGACCACCTTTAGCTCCAAAACCAGGCTATCCAGCAGGTCTTTTACAGATATTGTAAGTTAATTTGTTAAGTACTGCTCTTGTCACAAAGAAAAACACTCCACAAAATCTCTTTTCACAGAGAGGTCAGTTCATCATCCTGTGATGTGAGAAGAAGGCCGTAAATCATCTCTGTATGAATTCAGTGCAGCACTGAATGGTCTCTGTCTTGATGTCAGTAAGTCCTCTTTGGTCAAAGCCAATTATCAAAATGATCAAGCTGAGGAGGTGCTGGGTTTTTTTAATTGATGAAGTAACTAAGATAAAACCATTGAAAAATTAGTGTATTGTGAAGGTTGGATAGCAAAGATCTCAGCCACTGCATCTGTGGGATTGAAGGCCCGATGTATATTTTCTAGTGTGAGCATTCTTGTCTTTTTCCAGTTTCACTGTCATTACCATCTTCCTCAGATGAGTCAAGAACAATCCAGTCAATCAGGACTGGAGGGTGGAGAAACAGACTGTTGGTGATAGCACAGTACTAAACAGTTGACAGTGGATCTTTGAAACAAGTGATACTGGCTGTCACATACCTGAGTGTTTCCAGGGGTTCTTGTCATTTGGTCATGCTGCAATGCCCTTCTGTCTTCCAGCAGTTTTCTAGTCTGCTGCGAAATGGTGTCTGATGTTCTGTAAAACTCCCCTTAAGGACCTTTAGGAACAATGCCATCAAGCCACTTGTCCCGGATGCCAGTAGGAGGCACAGTGTAGCCTGCTCTGACATGTAGGTTTACACTGTGTTTTTCAGACAGATGCCAAGTTATTTCACTTTCACCTTGAAATGATTGGTTCAGATCAAGGTTTGGACCAAAAGTGGTGGAGTAATGACAGCATGTCATTGATTTTGCACGAGCTAGATAAAAGGCTATACTACTTAGCTGCAGTATGTCCCTCTGTTGATGTGACTACATCATTTCTGCTTTGGTGCTTTTGGTTTTTGCCAGCTGGCCAAGATTATAAACAGAATATGCTCATGCTTGAATGGAAGAGGACATTGATGAGCTCTGACAAGTTTGATGGGTGTCTGAGAGCAGACATTCCTTTTAGGAGTTATGTGCCCTTTTTGCCACAGTCATCTCAGTTCTTAACCTCTGATGTTTCTCAGTAATTATGAAAAGTGACAGGCTCTGCTGTGTCACTCTGTTGGAAAGAAAATCACTTCTGCATGTATGGATATATGTGTCTGTATATTTATGTGTGTAAGTCTTCCTTTTGGAAATGGTAAGTGGTCAACAATTGTCTTTGCAAAGTTGTAACTGTTTTGCCAAAGAACCTGGAAAATATGCAATCCTCTTAAATGGGCAATACATTACTGAAGAGAAGATGCAGTGATGTTGTATAAGCATAGAGAGAACAGAAGTGTTTTAATTAACCAAGCACAGCACTTAATCTTATCTTAAGAGAGGTTGAACAACCTCATTCTATTTAAATGATATTAGAAAATTTTATGAATGCAGGAGTATCATAGATAAAGAGCTAGAGCAATTATTAGCAGGAAGATTATGAAGAAGCTGAAATATTATGTCAAACTCTTAAGTATCAGACGCATGGTGTAGTATGCCTCAGAGGATAAGGACAGTCAAATAATTTGCAAGGATAAAAATGCTCTGAGATTGCTTAGGCAATATTATCCAAAGCAAAGGTGGAAAGTGCTGTAACGTAGTTTCATATTTTTACTAGGACAAAGGAATGGTAACCAGATTGCAAGTTACTTTCCAGTAGCCTTGCTGCTCTTAAATGGATGCAAAAGTAAACAAACTCTCAGCGCTTGATTCTCAAATTGTTAGATGGGCCTTTGGGGCATCCAGAAGGGCTCTATTTGAGTAGGACTGGGAGGAATGAAAGCCATCCTTGGGGCTGTGTGGTGCACACTGGGGTTCATGGCACTGTCCTGTCCTGCAAAATGCCCTTTCTGACCTCAGAACATTCTTCTGTTGCTCTGCTACTTTTCAGCAAACATACCAGACACCTCTGTTATCTAAAGCTGAAGCTTTTAGACAGGGCTACTTAGGCAGAGGGTGGGCAGATCTCCTGGCCAGGGAGAGCTGTGGGTAAAAGAGGTGTCGAGGACTGCCTGATGCGGGGGGATGAAGAAGCGTTGCATGTTCTGACTCGTAGGGGAATGGGAGGCAGTGACAGCTTCAACATCACAGTGGGGCACAGCGAGGCACAAGCAACCTCTCTACATTTGGGAAAACAGTTTATTTCTTTTCATGAACAGATGCATGCCAGGAGAATGACAGGAACGTTTAAAAGAGTCAGAAAACAAGCCCCGTGCAGCGCAGTCTCCTTTAAATGTGCTGAGGTTGTAGGGAGTCAATGTTTTCCATTGTTGAGTTGGGTTTTGGCAAAATCCCCGGCCTCGTTTAGTAGTGCTGCAAGGGGAGGAGAGTATTTAGGATCCAGGTGAGGTACGTTCTAAAAATGAAGCGATGGCCTCAACACCAGCCCTGGCAGAACAGGAGGAGGTCCTTCAAGGAGAATTGCAGGTGGATCAGTGGAAGAACAGATGTGCTATGAGAGTGACGGGTACTTGACATAGTCTTTCTTTTGTTCCTTTTGCAAGAAGGAGTTAGCCAGCTTTAGGAGAAATCTGGGTGTATGTTCCCTGGTCAGTAGATGTCCAGATGATCGCTGTCTTTGGGTGTATGTAATACCTGGACATTGTTTTCCTCCAAAGAATCATCTCCTAACAAGGACAGGTCAGTGAAAAAAGCAGATGTAGACAGTTGTGTTGTCTTTCTGCTAATACTGTGCTATTGGGGATGCTGAAGGTCAGCAGTGACTTGGAATGTCAGCTGTGGCTTTTGCAGTTGACTTACAGGCAAGACAGTGTATGAAAGGCAGTATTCAGTGTATGGTTTTGATCATGTGATGCTGAATTACAGGGAAATAACTTGATTAAAAGTGTATTTTCATTATTACTAATAGGTCTATGTATTATTAAAGATGGAAAAACTGTAAGGTCTCATTAGTTTAATTATTTATATGTTAGTCCTTATAAGCTTCTCCTTGAATGGCAATTTAAATAGGTTAGTTCATCAGTTTTTGTTTTCTCACATTTTAGTTTGTAAACAGAAAGGGATTTTGTAGTTCTGAAGTCCTGCAGTATCTCCATATGCTGCAGAGAAACATATATTTTTACAGAGGACCACTATCACTGCCAAAGAAATAGTTTTATTGTTGAATGGATTGGATATGGTTAAATTAGATTAAATTCTAGAGCAAATTTGCTTAGCTGTAATTTTCTAATCATCTGGCTTTCCCAAATATGCTACTATACAGATTCTGCTTTTTTTTTCCTTAATATATAGTTTGGAATACAGAATACTATTTCCAGTTCTTTCCTTAGAATATATTTTTGTTATGTAAAACTTCACTTCCATGCAGACATTTGTTATGTAAGAAAAAAAAGTATTAAATCATCCCCTTAATTTGTAAAAAAAATGGTGTTTTCAGTGGTGTAAAGGTAAGTCTGCAGCTTGGGAAGTTTTATGTAACTTCAGACAGCCCTGTTGGCTTTACAGGGTTACTTGGTTTATGCAGCTCATTAAAACTTGTTCAGCGCACGGCTGCTGAATATAAATAATAACTGCAGCAAGTGGTATCGATTACTTGGGTACCTGAGCTTGTGTCTACCGTTGGCTTAAAAGCACTTAAGAAACTTCTTTCCTGTTCTATCCGGAGAGGAAGGAGCTTTCCTCCCCCCCTTCCCCCATCTTTCCTGAGGATTGTTAATTCTGGATTTCTAAAATCATTAACCCCTTCTAGAGGCTGAAACTCCTTGTCATTGCAGTGAGCGTCTACGAACTAATGCAGTAATCGATGCTTGCACTACACTGCAGAGATTTGTTTTGATGACAAGAGCTCTCATAGCCCCGTTTGGTGTCACCGGTGCTGAATGTTTGGTGCTGCAGAATAATTTGGCTTAGAATCAGGACGCAAGGACCTTAGGGACTTCTTTTATATCATCTCCTTCACACTGAAGTGGATTTTTACTTCCTACAGTTGCAGCCTGGAATTCGGCAACCTACTAGATGCTAGTTGTGCTTTTTTAACCATTCTTTTGCTGATGCTGCTATGTTTGCTGGGCTTCTTCAGTTTCTGCTCCATACGTTGCATTCAGGGACAGGTAAACAAGTGGCTGTACAGTGCTGAGGTTTTAGATATATTTTATATTCAATGTTCTTTTTAAAAATGTATCTTTTCATAAACAGATTTCTTTAACTGTATGGTTTGAGTGGAGACATTGTGTCCTCTGAATGTAAAGTATTAATTGTAGGAAATACTCAGTTTAAGCAGGGAATAAGGAACCATTTTGCTTTTAAGTCTGTTTCAGTTATGTTTATACTTTGAAAGCTTGTGTGTCAAATATAATTTGACCTTAGGGATGCTATGTGGCATGTGTTTTTAAACAAAAACCTGAATTTTGAAAGCACACATCAAAATATAGATGTGTTTCTGAAAAGTAACAATAATATTCTGATTCCGTTATTACTGTTTAACAATTTGGAGAAGTTGTGGATAATGACTTTAGAAAATTTACTTTCAGGAAACAGATAATCATTCCTCTATTATTTCTCTTTAGTAGAAGACAATTGATGTGTCCCCAGTCTCCTGAATTGTGCTGTTTTCAGTAGCTTTAGCAAGTTCAGAGTGAAATAAGATTGTTACTTTTATTTTTGCATATCATTTAGGGGAAAATAATCAAATGCATAGACACAGAATAAGAAACTGTTTGCTTAGCATAACATACAGTTATGGTACTACTAAGAACAAAACCAATAATAAATACCCAGTTATGGCTGTGTTGTATGTTATCTCTGCATCATCATACCGATGCATTGCACTTTCTGAATGAGGGAAGGACATCAGCCCTCTCCTTTGGGGAGGAAAAAAAATAATCTGTATTTTGAATAAGGTCCTTGGCTAAATCACTAAAGGATCACAGGGGAAAGTGAGAGGATAGATGGACAATTGCAAATCCCATAGGGATTATGCAGTGTGTTGCACTGTCAATTTTTGAAAAGTAATTTTTTTGCTAGAAGTGAATCAGCCTAAAGATTGTATGGTAGAATAAATGCTGAAAGATGTTATACCCTCTCAGATATTAGAGCTGTGTTAGTTAACATATTTTAAGAAATCCATCTGTGAAATTATTTTAGTAGAGTTTAGAGGAAAATAGAAGTATACTGAGGGAAGAATAAAAGTATGCTGAGATGCGATGGAGAAAATGGGGTGGAACAGCAGTAATAACAGAGCTGGAACTGAAAGAGCAGTAGAAATATCAGAAAATGAAATGCTGCTGAGGTTGAGAAGAGTCGATGGGTCAACCTTAGCTCTGCATGGAGTTTAAAGGACAACACTGGATAAAACTGTTGGTTAAAGGTCAAAGCCTTGCATTCTCTCTCACACTTGATAGTAGTTACATAATGAAGGTAAACTCTTCTTCCTTCTTTAGATTACTCATTGTGGTAGACAGCCATAAACTGCCTTCCAGAGACCTCTTGCACAGTTGGGGTTGTTAAGCCTGGAGAAGACTTTGGGAGACCTCATAGCAGCCTTCCAGTCCCTAAAGGAGGCCTACAGGAAAGATGGAGAGAGACTGTTTACAAGGGCATGTAGTGATAGGACAAGGGGTAATGGCTTTCAACTGAAGGAGGGTAGATTTAGATTAGATATGAGGAATAAATTCTTTACTTTGAGGGTGGTGAGGCACTGGGTGCCCCAGAGAAGCTGTGGCTGCCCCCTCCCCGGCAGTGTTCAAGGCCAGGTTGGATTCAAGGTTGTGCTGTGTGGTCAGTGGCATTCAGCAACAAATCTCCAGCCTTTGGAATAGCATGGTATTGGTACGACTGAAATATATTTTAAAAACACACTAGCCCCACATCCCCCAATCCAGTTTTATTTCTTTTGAAAGCATTTGATTTTTTTTGTGTAATAGACTGTAGAGTTATAAAGGACTATTAAACCAGACCATCTCTGGCCATGGAATTTAACTTTTCTCCTCCATAACTATACTTGATTAAGCTAAATAATCCACTCTGAAAAATAAACTGTTTGCTGCAAGGAAACAACCTGACAGACTGAGCTGTCATCACGGTCACTTGTGTTTCAGTGTTGGTTAGGTGCCAAGATGCCCAGAAGACAAACCATGATGCAGAGTAAGGTAAAACCAAAAATCACCACCACCAAAACCTTGAGCTCTCCACAAGTTTGACCTGTGGAGGTATTTGGTGGCAAGTAGTAGGGAAGGCCCCTGAGCCTGGTCTGTGGCCACTCCTAACTCCTTTGAGTGTGAGGGTAATGATTTTCAGACAACAGACAGACTTGTGGTGTGCTATCATCTATTTCCACTGTGATATGATGATATCCACCACATCATTTTCTGCCCAGCTAGTCTTGAACTGGTTGACATCTTTCCCTGTTTCTACATGTTTGTCCTGGACTGAGTGTGGAGCCATTTCTTGTTCATCCTGAACTGGGTCCACATTTTTCCAGTTCATTTTTCAAGTTTGTATGGATAAATTTGAAGTCCATTCCTGGATTGCATGAACTAGCCATTCCTTTCTCCTTTGGGTCAAGTCATCTACAAATCTTTGTTTTATTATCTAGAACAGTAATGGCAGTATTGACTATTACTATATCCCAGACAAACATGACAGACCCTTTGGGGGTTTTTTTGCCAATTTTACTTGTTTATAATATGTTTTTCTCAATTGCTATTTGGCTTATGGTCGCTTTATTTAGACACTTCTGGTATGACTCTAACATGGCAGACTCATAAACAAAACTCCTGCTCAGCTGAAGATACTTTACATCTCCTGTTTGTTACCTATTGCAGTGTTAGCAAGTGAAACTGAGCTAATTTGTTATTGGCACCTCAATTGTTTAGGTCTCATCTCTTCTCTTACTATCTTGCAGGTGTTTTGTTTTGTCTTGTTTTAGCATTTTTTCAAGCACTGATACTAAGCTGACAGGTCTATAATTTCAAGCACTTCTTCCCCTCCCCTCTCCTTTAAAAATATGTACTGTATTTGCTCTTTCCCAGTTTTGTGGGACTGTAAGCATACTCCAGTTATTCTCAAGAAATAGCTGTTCCTGGCAGTGAAACAGCTGCAGGCAGGTCTATAAGTACTCCAGGATGATATGTATTATCGTAGAGTATACTATACCTAGACAGTTGAGCCAAATGTTAGCAGACTCTTTCTATAGTGTTCTAGAAGGGCAAGTACTTGGCACTAAATATGAAGTACTAGTGCAGAATCTCTTTTTTTTTTTCCATACTTTGTTGTTGGCATTACATTTTATGATTTTCTAGTTTTGTCTTCTATGCTTCCTGGTCCTCACTGATAGGCAACTTTCCAATGATTGTTCGCCTTCTAGAAAATAAAACATTCATGATTTAGCTGGTCAGTCTTTGCATTTCTCCTTTCTCTGTATTGGGCTGGTTTGGCTTCTGATGTTGGTTTTACTTCTTTAAATGCTTCCATGACAGCTGGACTCCATTTGCTGTCATGGCTGCTTTCTTATTTTCTGTAAGGTTTGGTGTGTTTTGGTTTGGTTTTAGGTGGTTAGGTGTTTTTGGGGGGGTTGTTTGGGTTTTGAGGGGTGGGTTTTGGTATAAAGGTGTTGGGTTTCTCTTCTGCTCAGCTTCCTTCCCTTTTTAAAGATCACAAAGTTTATTCACTTTCACATTCTTAACTATTTCCTCTCTACTGGTGGGAAACAAGCTCCAAAGGTACTTGCTGGCTCATTTTCTAGTGTCAGTGATCTCTCACTGTGCACTCCAAGGATTCTTCCTGCAGTATTCCCCTCTTAACTGGAGAAATGAAAGCCTTTAAAACCTCTTATTATCCTCAAATACAGTGTAATGGAGGATTCTGATGAATGCTTAAAAAAAACCATAGCCCATTTTGGTCACCTTCTTTGCGGCAGTTGCTGCCAGGGTACTGATACTTCACTGGACATTGTATCCATGGGACTTCTAAGCCATGGGCTGCTGTTTCACAGCCTTACATTTTTTTTCTGGTATGCTTATCCTTATGAAAATTCCTATCTACTGGCAGTGTAGAAACATCATAGGGTTCTAAGAGAATTTTTGAGCATTGATTTTGAACTATAATTTGTTCATAATTCAGCCTTTAAAAAATACTAAGATAAAAAAATCTTCAACTGTATCTTTTTTTGAATTGTTAGGGGAAAATACCAAAAGAGATAAAAATGAAAATGTTAACTTCTTTCTCCATTAACACCTAATAAATTGTTTTAAATGTGCAAACCCCAAAGATACAAACAAGCAAACAAAAAACCCAACATAAGCAACAATAGCTGAAAGCTATTTTGTTTATGTGGGCTTTTTAAAATACTGTCTCGCACATCTCCCTAAAAGGCAATCAAACCAAACAAAAAAGAAAAAAGCCAAACCAAAGCATGGAAAAGAAAAAAATGTGTTGGGCTGGAGAGTAGCATGGCATACTTGAAGTGCTGGGAATTCCTTCAGAACAGCAGAAAAGTTAGTAAGAGCTGGCCCTGCTTTCAGGGTACAGGATAGCTATGTATCCATGCCTGCAAAATTATGAGCCCTGTAACTTTTTGAGGTAACTTGTTATACATTTTGCAAATCTCATCAGTTTCCAAACAAAACCATCAAGAGATGCCAAAGCTAAAATTGTGTTAATTATACAAAACAAGAACTCAAAACTTTAAAAATATGAATAATAAATATATTTAAAGAAGCTCTAAATGTTGAAAAGGGGATATCTATCCATCAATCTACAGAATTAACTTCACTCAAGAGAGTAATCAAAGTCAGCAAGACCAGCACTTGGACATAGCCATGAAAAAACCAAATTTTTCTTAAATCTTTAGACACTACAGTATTAAAAGTCAGCTAATATGTTTGCCTGCTGATTTAAAGTTCTTGGTAGTGCTGACTAATTTTTCTGGTATCATCAACAAAATATGTTTAATAAAGCTTTTAAAGGAACTTCTAAAATTAATTGAGGTTCATGCATCATACATAGTATTTCACATCTGTGAGTCTCTCCATGTTCTTTAGCACTTGAAACACACTTTCTGAAGACCTTACAGAACATGCTTCTGAGGGCCATCCCATTGTGAGCTTTGTGGATATTCTTGGACTTGGCTTACAGTGATACTTAGGCATCCTCAGAATAACATTTTAGACAGTCTCTGAGATAAAAATAAGCATCTAGATGAAAAGGGTTGATAAACTGTTCGTAGCTTTCAGTATTTGAGTGAAGGGACTAATAACGTTGACTCAGAGTTTCATGAGCAAAATCCCAACAAGTTCAGGAAACTTAGAACAGCTTCCTTGTTACATTCCTTGTGTCTATTTTAAAAGTTTTAGAAACTTTCATGAATACTCAGTTCGTTGCTTGACTGGATACATTGTGATTTTTTTTTTTTGCTTCAAGTTCCATTGGCAAGATAAGGAATCTTTGTTTTCAATAATTTATAAAGACTTCTAAGAACATTGAGATAATTCAGGTAGGCAGTCCACCTTGTTTTATGTTGGAAAGTCTTTTGCACTGCTCTGCACTGTGCTGGTGCGGCCTCACCTTGAGTACTGGGTGCAGTTTTGGGCGCCACAAAACAGACACAAAAATATTGGAGAGTGTCCAGAGGAGGGCAACAAGGATGATGAAGGGTCTGGAGGGGAAGTCTTATGAGGAGGGGCTGAAGTCCCTTGGTTTGTACAGCCCGGAGAAGGGGAGACCTCATCATGGTCTATGGCTTCCTGACAAGGGAGAGCGAAGGGTCAGACGCTGATCTCCTCTCCTTGGCGACCCAAACAATAGAACCAAGGGAACGGTATGAAGCTGGGACAGGGGAGGTTTAGGTTGGATATCAGGAGTAGCTTCGTTACTGAGAGGGTGGTCAGGCACTGGAACAGGCTCCCCAGGGGAGTGGTCACAGCACCAAGCCTGACTGAGTTCAAGAAATGTCTGGATGATGCACTCAGTGACATGCTCTGATCTGGCTGGCCCTGTGTGGAGCCAGGAGATGGACTTGATGATCCTTATGGGTCCAATCCAACTCGGAAGATTCTGTCGTTCCATTCTAAGTATACCTCTTGAGAAACCTTCCTGAGCCATAAGTGAACATGAGTGCAATGCTTTCTTATAGAAGAGTGTATGTATAAATTCTACTCCTCATTTCATTAATTCACTACTCCTTGCCTAATTATTTATGTATTTCTGGTTTTCAAATACTAATTAGCATATCAGCCTGTGCTGTGCTCACAATGTAACTACCACTTAAAAAATAAAGTATTTAATCTGAAGAGTTTCAAAATAAAATGCTGGTGTTAATTTTTTGTGAGAAAGAGTATATAATGTCCTTATCTTCTAAACATGAAAGTAAAAATAAGCTTCTATGTTCAGTGTGTTATGGATAAACCCAGGTTGTCCGTTATCTAGCTCTGGAAACCTATTCCATAGACTCTTTCTCAATGATTTTCTGTTACTCAGTAATTTAATTAAGACACAAAAAACCAATTTTGTATCTCATCATTATGTATAAATGCCTAAATAAATATCGAATTGGGGGAACAATTTAGGAGGCTGGCTCCACTTTTGGGAGCCGTAGGGGTCACAGGCATGTGGTCCAAGTCTGTACTCCAAATATTATATGCTAAATATTATTTAAGTATTATATGCATATTAAATATATGTAAATTGTCACTTGTATGGAGTACTAGTCTTTATTTGAACTTTGGATTCTTACAGTATGTTAACATTCAGTGTTTAGGACATGTGCCAGCAGGGAACTCAAATCCAATGCAGTTATATATTTTCTGTATAAAATAAAACCTAAACTTCACAGTCATGCAGTGCATTCTTCCCACATACCACATGAGCCAGCTTGTCCTTGTACTGCGTAAATGGTAAAACACAGACATCGTTCTGCAAGGGTTTAAGTTCTTAACTGTAGGCATCTGAAGTGGGTTAATTCGGGAGCAAGGAGATAATGAGCATTTTTGTGAAGCTTTCTGTAAAAATAGGCAGTAGGTAGCTTTTGAACTCTCTGCTTGCCTCTTAGATGTGAGGGCTGTCTGTCAAGCCAGGGTACTCGTGTTTTTTCTTTATGTGGTTAGTTAGCAGCTTGACTGTAACAATTTAAACAACCACTGTTTATCTGACATGATAAAATGATTAGCATCTTTTTTTCTTTCCCTTGAGCACAGGAGTACTTTCTTGTTCAACAGTTTGACCTATAAAATCTGTAACAACAGATTGATATTTTCAGTGGCAGTAACAGTGTGCTGAGGACATTTATCAATAGCATGTAAAGTCTAGCTTATGAAAGCTCGGGCTATAAAGGAGGAAGGCAATCAAGCCGATACATGGAGTTTCTTTACATTTATTGTAACTTTCTGACCGTTTATATATATATAAGGCTTCTACTGATTTTTACTTAGGGAAACAACTGTATCATGTCAGTGGTCATTCAGTTCCATGGGGACTCTGGAAGGCGTAACAGAGCATGTTCCAGGTCTCTGATAAGCTTTATTGTCTGTTTAATACAAGTTATATTTCACTCTAAAAATTAACAAAGGTAAATACATAAATGGCCATTGCATGTGTTAGAGAGATCTAGTCTGAGCGTATGGAAGCCAGTTTGCGCCTAAATTTCAGATGCAGCCTCTGAAAATAATGACGTTTCCTAGTTATGTGATAAACCTGCTTTATTAATTAACAGTTGCATGTTAGGCTCAATTAGGTGCCTAACATGGCTGATGGACTCTGAGCAGTAGACCGTCTGTTTCTTGTCTTAAGTAACTGCTTAGTTAAATCTAGAACGTCTGGATTTGAGCAAGATACCAGAAGCGTGTTCTTTGCTGAATATCAGTAGTCTCTAAATACAGTCTGGATGGATTTGGAGAAAGATCTTGGGGTATTTTATCTCTGTTATTCAAGACTCTTTGGAGATCAGCACGACCAGTCATACACGATAATGGACTTCCTCATTCATTGTGCCTGTTTTGGCTTTGCAAGAGATACAAGGTTGTCATTTCCAGCACTTCTCAGTTATGCAGGATGTCATTTGGAATTGCAGTATCCTCGCATTAGCTTTCTGTATGGTAGTGCTGCTGAAGACAAACTATTTTAGAGATTTTTTTTTTCCTTTGTGGTGTGAATTTTGCTTTCTCTTTATTTCAAAGGCACCCATCTTATGGATATGAAAGCAACTGTAGTTTGAGTTTTACTCCCTGTCTTGAAATTTGATCGAACACTACAAAAGACTTCTCACAGAAGTAAAACACATTTGTGTCTTCTAAAGTGAATTTATTACTTTATCCATCTGTGTCCAAGTGGAAAGTAATCGAGCAGTAACATGTTAATAGGAAAAATATTTCAGTGCTGGCAGAATGCAAGTTTTGAATTATTCCCTCAGGAAAAAGGTTTTATAAATATATAATTGTTTCATTCCATTGATCTTAAGTAAATCATGCATTATAACTGCAAATGCATTTTTAATACTATGTTTTAAATTGAGTTATATTTTTTATGTTTTAGAATGTATCAGTAAAAAAGTAATGGTACGCTATATATATTTATTTGCATGGTTTTAAATTTAAAGTATTGTTTAAAAGTATTTTAAAAGCAGTTTAGCCCTGTAAATCAATTATATGCTGCTTAGAAAGGTTATTTTTTCCTCTCCATAATGTCTTAAATTTGTCTTACTTTACTAATTACCTTTAGTAACTTTTACCAGTGGAGAGTCTGTATAGATCTGTTTGTTTGTTTTAAGGTTTGGTGGGGGGTTTTTTTTGAGAAAATCTGAAATTTAGAAACTATACTCTTAGACTGTAAGTTTTTGCATGCTATTTACCTATTCCTGGATCTCTATAATACTAGTTCAGTGGAATTTTTATGTATGTAATTAAACAAATAGTCAGTTCTGTGGTATGGCAGTGCAAGAATGGCATAAATAGGTACTAAGTAAAGAAGCAACAATACCGTAAGGTGATCAAGGACAAATTATTTTTTAAAAGTATATCTGTAACAAAGTACTTAACTGCAGGTGTCAAGACCATGGTGTCAGTGTGACTGGCATAAAATATTTTTAAGCTCATTTTGGGATTTTGTTCCTTTGTTTTAATTTGTGTGTTCTCTTCTGTGAATGTTTATGAATGCTGATTAACTGGTGCTTTAGGTTGTAAAACCCTTTTTACAGTTGTAGATTCAACTAAAAGCTTGCATGCCAGCAGTCTGTTTCATACTGGATTTTAATGGGAATTTTAAAAGTCGGTCATTTTTCAAGAACATGGACTTTTTTGCTTTTTCTCCCCAATTCATACATTTTTGCAGCTTTTAAAATCTTCCCCAAATTGTATACCTATCACTTTCAGTGAAGAATTTTGATTTGAAAGCTCCCTTTATGTATTCCTGGCATATCATCTATATTCCAGCTCCCTACAGCCACGTTTGCAGTGCAGTTCCTGATCTTAGCTTTTGAGAGCAGAGGACAAAAGACCTGTGATTGTGCCCAGCTGAGATAGATTTAGGTGATGACTTGGAACTTACCAAAATGCTGAAGACGGGAAGGGTGAAAGGGACAGACAGCTGAAGATGTAAGTGTGGGGAGGAGCGGGTTGTGAGGACAAAGCTTAGTATCAAGGGGTGTGAGAGGAAGGAGGGATCAAAATACACAGCCTGAAGAGAGGATACCAAAGCCAGAAGTCAAAGGAGACAGAAGATCACAGAATGTTAGGGGTTGGAAGGGACCTTGAAAGATCATCTAGTCCAACTCCCCTTATAAAGCAGGATCACCTAGAGCAAGTTGTACAGGAACGCATCCAGGCAGGATTTGAATGTCTCCAGAGTTGGGAGAATCCACAACGTCTCTGGGAAGCCTGTGCCAGTGCTCTGTCATGCTTAAAGATGTTTTTCCTCATGTGTTGAACAATGGCAACAAAACAAAGAAGGAGGAAAGTCAGACAAGGTTAAGTAGTTGGTGGAGGGAAGACTAGCAAGTAGGAGGCAAGGCAGGAGACATATGAGAGGATCTTGCTACAGTAGGGACTTGGTGGGTAAGGACACGTGAATCAGGTGGTCGCGGGTATGCCATAACCAGGAGGAAGAATAGCAAGGAAAGTTGGACCCAGAAGCTGAATCTGGCGATGGAAGAAAGCAAAAAAGAACAGGGAGCAATGGGTACAAGAGCAGAAAAGTCTCTGAGTGCTTGGACACACACTCTATGTGCCAGAGCTTGACATTTATCCCTGCCTAAAAGTTTCTTTATTGCTGAGCAAAACAGCTGTGAAACATGTAGGCAAAGTGTGTTTTGTTTTGCCTGGCGCAGGCCAGCTCACAAAGGAGAGAGTTGCTGTTGGTGTTGCAGTTGAGTCCATTATGGAAAATTGGAGAGCTCTGTGCCACAGCTTACTGCCAGCACTTGGGGTGGCAGTCGTCTTTCTGAATTTGTTGTTGTTCATGTTGCAGTTTGGAAGTCTATGATGGTGCAAGGAATGCTGCTAAAAATAAAACTGAAAGATCTTTAATGTGAAAAAGCTCTCCAGAATTGCAGAACTGCAGTAGCTAATGCAACCACAAACTGCCTCCTATTATGATAATAATAAGCTCATTAAAAATAAGCTTGTGCATCTGATTATGTGGATGGTAAGCTTTTAAAGATTTTATGGATTATAGAGTTGTACAACTTGTATTTCATAATCAACATCTAAATATTTAGAAAAAGAGAGTAAAAAATAATAAACTCTTCATGTAAATGTGTATTTTTTTCCTTTGCCAGAATCCTTCTTTGTTTGGGCTTCTCTTTGATACCTGTGTGTTAGTAAGAGTAGCAATCTAACAGTAGTATTGGGGAGATGTGTTTTCTAAAATAGTGAAGATGTATTGCCTAAAATGTATGTAATAAAATACATTTTCTGAAGGCGTAGATCATATCAAGAGTGCAGAGGATATTTGCAATAAATACCTAACTTCAATGGTAAAGTAGGTTTTTTAGTCAGTGGCTTTTAAATGATTGGTAAAGAGTTTGAGGAATGTTGTTAGGAAAGCCTGTGAGGAGTTGTTGTGTAACAAAAGCTAGCTCTGGGACTAGAATGTAAAGACATGAAAGACAAATTGCTTACAAATCCAAAAAAGCACTATCATTAAACTATTCCACTACAATAGTTTAAATGACCAAGTTCTCTGTCCAAGTGTGGGTGAAAAGTGCATGGGGTTCAGGTGTGGATATAAACCTTAGTGAGAGGTGACTATTTCCTTCAGGGCCTAAAATTGACCTCAGATGTGATAGTTTAGATTTTTGTTTGGTGGGGATTTTGTTTGTTCACGTATTTAATGGCATTTTAAGCTAAATGGCAGAATCGTCTTTTTCTCAGATAAAATTAAAAAATATCTCTTGGTTGTTTCAGATCAAGCTTTTATATACTACTTTTGTCACAGGAGAGCATTAGAAAGAATTATTGTTCTCATTTCTCATTCCACTATTGCATTTTTGTTAATACACTGCGGCAATGCCCAAAGGGATGAAATAAAGCCAAGGTTCATAGCTCACAGGTATATTCTGTTGAAAAATAGCTGTAGCACAGAGACACTTCAGACTTCTTCCTGCTCTGTCAGTCTCACATTTACCCTTCTGTTGGGTCTATCTAGCCTGCATGACTCTCCTATGTCCTTCCCAACATCACCTGCACCCTTCCTCTCTGTAAAGATTGCTCTCTGAGTTGCACTGTCCAATACCCTTCCTCCTGAAATTCCTGTCTCATCCTTTTCTTTCTTGGAGCGCGCAGTTACATCAGCCCTCTATCTCAGACAACCGCCAGTGAAGTTGGTAGGTTTTTTGCTACAAGTTCAGCCTTCTGCAGCTGTAATATATTAAGTCAAACTGTGGTTTCCTTCGCTTTCCATAAATCTGTGTATACTCTCTGTGGTGTTACACTCTGCCACATTTTCTCCAAAACCCTACCCATGGTTCCCCCTTCTTGGTGCAACAGGCTCATGGCTTCCAGACTGCTGTAATTCACACATTTATCCTTGATGTACATTGTATAGAAATTTGTCCCAAGCAAACTGAGACTGTAGCCTCATATCTGTTGTTGGCACTCTTCGCTCCTTTTGTCTGGCTGTTTTGCCTGGTGCTCTATTACCCTTTACCAGCTCTTGTGCTGCTCTGTCTGTACAGTACCTGTTGTCACAGTATTGATCACCCACTTTGCAGGTTCTTGAGTGCCATTGACTGTTCTTTCCTTAACTCTAGATAAGTGCCTATTTTGTGGAGTATACTCTCTCGTGTCAGCATTAGCTGTAGTGCTGTGTGTTTGCTATGTGGGGGTGGGAAGGGGGAGCGGGGGAGGAGCATGAATGCGGTGCATCCGGGCTCCATTCTTGGAAGATGACTGGGCAAAGTCAAAACCAGTCAGAGTGCACTACTGATTCTGAGGTGCAGTTTGTGAAAAAGCAGAGGTCACAATAAAAAAAAGCATTATTATGTGATTTTGGTTTTATATAATTAGGCTTTATTGTTTTCAATCTGATATGTTAATTTGAATCATAACTCAGGTTTTGTATTTCCTTCCTCAAACTGTTGCACATTGGAATTCATGCATGCAGAAGTAATCATTCATACATGTTTCTCTGTTTGAGGGATTACACATTTCTTTCTATTCGTATTCTTCCAGGTGACTTGGATTATTACTGGCTGGATCCTGCCACGTGGCACAGCAGGGAGACATCCCCAATTAGTTCGGTAAGAAAATGGAAAAAGGAGGTACATAAGTATGAATGTTTGCTGATTATTTCAGTTCAGCATAGATGTTGTGTTGTAAAAATAATTCTCTACAAATTATCAAGGCCGGTTCCAAGCCCCAGGGCTCAGTCCTGGGTCCAGACCTGGTCAGTATCTTTGTCAATGACCTGCATGAAGGGATCAAATGTTCCCTGAGTAAGTTTGCAGATCACAGGAAGCTGTGAGGAAGTATCAATCTGCTTGAGGGTAGGGAGTCTCTTCAAAGGGATCTGGACAGACTGGATCAATGGGCTGAGACCAATGGGATGAGGTTCAACAACGCCAAGTGTAGAGTCCTGCACATGGGACTTAACAACCCCATGCAGCGCTACAGGCTTGGGGAAGAGTGGCTGGAAAGCTGTCAGGCAGAGAAGGGCCTGGGGGTGCTAGTTGACTGCAGGCTGAATATGAGCCAGCAGTGTGCTCAGGTGGCCAAGAACGCCAATGGCATCTTGGCTTGTATCAGAAACAGCTTGGGCAGCAGGTCCAGTGAAGTGATTTTGCCCCTGCACTCAGCATTGGTGAGGCCGCACCTCAAGTGCTGCGTTCAGTTTTGGGCCACTCACTACAAGAAAGACATCAGAGTTCTGGAGTGTGTCCAGAGAAGGGCAGCCAGGCTGGTGAAGGAGCTGGAGAGCAAACCTTGCGAGGAGAGACTGAGGGAACTGGGGTTGTTTAGCCTGGAGAAGAGGAGGCTGAGGGGGGACCTTATCACTGCCTGAAATTGCCTGAAAGGCGGTTGGTTGTAGACAGATGTTGGTCTCTTTGTCCAAGTGACAGGGGATAGGATGAGAGAGAATGGGCTCAAGCTGGTTCAGATTGGACATTAGGAAAAAATTCTTCACTGAAAAGGGTTATTGGGCATCGGAACAGGCTGCCCAGGGAAGTAGTTGAGTCACCAACCCTAGATGTATTTAAAAGATGAGTAGATGAGGTGCTCAGGGATATGGTTTAGTAGAGGACAGGAATGGTTGGACTCTATGATCTCAAAGGTCTTTTCCAATCTAGTGATTCTGTGATTTGATTTAGTGGATCATGGAAATTGAAATCAGAAAGACAATTTCATCAAAATTTCTACTAGTAAAATTGCCTGAACTATAACTTGAATTTAATTCTTTCATAGACATGATACTAGATTTCATTACACACTACAAAAACAGCAGAGAGTGCGAAGCTGCTCTTGGAGAGATTAATGGCTTTTTTTATTGGCTTGGAGTTGGAAAGGGTCATTTGGATTTTTATTATGTAGTGAACCCTTATGATAGAGCTGTATAGTATGTATATTATTCTAAAGAACAGAATAATAATTCAAGTGCATGGAATTTAACAGTGAATGCTTAATTTTATTGCCTAAGGTATGTTTTAAATATTTAATTGTATTGAACTTTGAATAGGATTATAATTCTACCTGCAGGCTTAGTGCTGAGAATTTTTTACAGTGGGCATAAATACTCAATGAAGCCAGAGTCAAACAGATACAGTAGTAGTAAGCTTGGGTGCAGTGTGTAACATCTGTAGGATGTTTGTGTCTAGAGCGACATAATGATCCAGCAACTTCATTGGTATATAAATGTGCATCTAAATATGGGAAGATGTTTGCACTTCTTTAATTCCACTGCTTGTTTTTATAACAGCATCCAGTAACGTGGCAGCCTTCTAAAGAGGGAGATCGCTTAATTGGGCGTGTTATTCTTAACAAGAGAACAACCATGCCAAAAGAATCAGGTGCATTACTGGGGCTAAAAGTAAGTATTGCATGGTTTATGTGGTAAATCAAAGAAACTTCCATTGAACTTAGTGCTAGGGGTCTAACACATTAAATCAGAGGACTCTCCAATTATGTGATCATTTGACAAAAATATATTGCTCATTTTTGGTAAATTCTGAGAGTCATACAGATAAAATACGAATGTAAATTTATTTAATCCTTCTATGAAGTCTTCCACTCATTCATGGCAAAGAACCTGGACCATTGTGATTAAAAAATATATGTTTATTCAGCTCCCTCTCTGCAAGACAATTATATATATATATACACACACATATACTGCCCTTTGCAATGCACTAATGGTATCCTGACTTTTCTAGCTCTACTGTTTGCATTTCAGTCACATAATTCATCTAAGAATTCACATACATAAATGTCACCCAGATGCAAATGTTTGTGAGGTCAGTGTTTAAAATCCAGACACCCATTTGGAAAGAGAAAGTTTGTAGAATGAAACAAAACATTTACACAAAAATTTGCTAAAGAAACTTTTAAAATGTAGTAGAGATTATATTAAATTAAATTTGATTTGATCTGGTGCCCAAAAATGAAGACATTGTCAACACTGCCCTGTAAAATTAAATCCCTAAATTAGTAATTTTTAGTGGACTCTTAGGTTCATATCCCTAAATTGCCAGAACACTTTAAAGAGAAGGAACACTACTTCTGAAGCTGGTGAGGCAAGAACAGTGTGCCAGTTTGAGACTTTCTATGTATATTTTTAACTATATTGAGCTTCCAAGGTGACTGAGAGAATTTAATTTTGTATCTTCACCTCCCTGATGAGCACAACAGAAACGATGCAAAATGTGAAACATCCACTTAGGGTTGAGCCTACTTTAAAGGGCACTGACACTGAACTGCTCCTTGCATAGCATTGCAAGTGAGTGATAGTTCAATCCCTTGCACATGACAGAGGTGTGGGGTGTTGGTTCTGCTTGTCCTGATGGGAATTAAATCACAAAAGAATTTTGTGAGCTTGGTAATGGCATGTCTTGGGTAACAGCCATTTATCCATCTTGAAGTGGATATCCACAGAAGATGGGAAGAGCTTCACTCAACTAAATGTCTAGTAGTCTGTAGCATAAGGCTGATTTTTCCTGGCAGCACGCTATATATATATATTAGTAAGAGAAATAGAAAGCTGGTCCTGTAAGGAAATGTAGTTAGGACAGCTTCTCTTTTTCTCTTTTGATTTTTTTCAAGTTTAATTTTTGTATGAAATGAATGAAGGTCCCTAGTGATAAATGTAACACATCTTGTGACAACCTTGTTGGCAGGTAGGCTTCTGGATCTTCTTGAATATATATCTGTATTAAAGCTCCTGCTAGCTACTGCGTTTGCAACATGGGGAGACAGCAACTAATTATCCAGCATTCCTCTGTTTCATTGTATTATAAAACTCCTCACAGGATATTCCTGACCTCCCAAAAAAGAAAGAAAAAAGTAATTCTGTGTCTATTTTATTTCTTTTCAAGCAGATACAGCCTTTTGCTATCTTTTGTCTTTAAGCCCAAATTGACAATAAATTCGCTTATGGATATTTTAGGTTTAATTTTTAAAATAATGTGAAAACAGATCCTTCTATATATTTATGCTTGATATGATTTCTGATTTGTGGCTTGGAATCTCACACATTTATGATTAACCAGGTTGTTGGAGGAAAAATGACAGAATTAGGACGACTCGGTGCCTTCATTACCAAAGTGAAGAAAGGTAGCTTGGCTGATGTGGTTGGGCATCTCAGAGCAGGTAAATCAATCAGTTGCACAAGAAAGACATTGACTTTCAGCTGTGGCTTTTTGTAATGTG
Source organism: Zapornia atra (assembly GCA_013400835.1). Lineage (NCBI taxonomy): Eukaryota > Metazoa > Chordata > Aves > Gruiformes > Rallidae > Zapornia > Zapornia atra. The sequence goes on along the minus strand of VZTU01017383.1, from coordinate 34,084 downwards.
GCTGTTAATTTATATTAATATTGATCATGTGATATGCAAGTATTTTTAAAAAATACAGGCCAATACTTTAAAGTTATCATGGAATACCACAGTGGCTTACATTTCAAATTTATTATTAACTCTTACACTCTGTAGAAGCAATGCAAACATTTTTAAAACCTGTTTCATTGTGGCAAACAAAACTAACTACTGTTACTTCACTTGCACCATAGTCACCTGCACTGTGAACTCATTGGATTTTATTAGGTTTCATCTTTAATGTGCATTTTTACAAATTAAAGTGGAAAACAACCCAAGAAAATGAGATTGAAAAGTTTCATGTGTATAAAGATGTATATACTGCACTAACAAATAAGTCACTGTGCTGTTGGGACTTTTCAAGTTTCTAAATGAAGTGAGAACTATGCACAGCAGTTGGTTTTCAAAATTACTTCAAAGTGGTTTATATTTTTACCATGGCTCTAAGCAGCTACTTTCCAAGCATTGCCTTAGCAAATTGAAGTCGTTTGGTGCCACCTTAAGAATCCAGAAGCTCTGATGACAACTTGTATGAATTTAGGATAATTCCATGAAGTAATAAAAAATAAACAAAGATGACTAGTTTCTAAAAAATTCCTGCTTTAGTTTGGCATTTGTTAATTTTTTTTTTACCAAGTCAGTATACATGGAGTTGATAGCACCAGTTCTTACAGTTGTTGATAGGTTTTAATTGCAGATTATAATTACAGAAAGTAATTTTTTCTCCACTAATCTTGAACAATTTGGGCTGAATTATTACATTTTAATGTCTGCTCTATGTTGGTTTTAAGTAAAAGTTAATTTTAATTTCTAAAAATGTTTTTAGAGCCATAGTAATTTCACAGAAAAAAAATACACTTTTTTTTGGCATGGGTTTTCAAAGTCTATTCATCCTGGAGTATGGGACTAAAACACAAAAAAAGACATGGGTGTGTCCTTGTTGTTGGGAAAGTATGCTTGCTTTCTCATCTTTGTGAAAAACCTCCAAAATTGGGCTAGTTAATCTTTGAGTATAACCTCATATATTTAACAAAGTCAATTGCGCCGTCTTGCATCAGGAACAGAATAACCCAGCGCTAGGAGCCCATCAGCAAGGAAGTGGCTTGGCAGGAAAGCATCTGGAGAACAGTAAATTGAACATGAGTCAGCAGGAAAGCGCCCTTGCAGCAAATGTCAATCATATACAGGGCTGTATTGGCAGGGCTACCACCAGCAGGTTGAAAGAGGTGGTTGTTGCTCTCTATTCAGTGCTCATGAAGCTATACCATATCCAATTTGGGTTCCTCTAGTACAAGAGAGATACTAACAACCTGGACCGGCTTAGCATGAGAGATAGAAAGTTGCTTAGGGGTCTGAAGCATGTGGCATACAAGAAGCTGAGAGACTGGGGTTTGTTCAGGCCAGCAAACAAAAGACTATGGGAGGGTCTAATTCTTGTTTTTACCTGGCTAATGGGAAGCTGTAGAGAACCCAGAGCCAGCCTGTTCTCAGAGATGCACACAGGTATTTGCAGCAAAGTCTGAAAACTGTCTCTATGTTAAACATGCATCAGTAAGTGGGGATAGAATGCAAGATGAATTAATATTCCTTTCTAGCCTCACCAGCAGAAGTAGCTCTGTAAGAGTGCAGGTGTTCTGCAGGTTCTGCCAGTCAGCTTTGAGCAGATGTCTTGGTTATCCTAAATATCTACAGTGTAAGGTGTCTAAGAGCTCTTTGACTGACTGGCTGCAACTCTGGGCTACTACAGTAGGATCTACAATCAGGGAGTTCATCTCACCTGAAGTTGTAGCAGTGTATCACAGGATAATAGAATGGTTGAAATGGGTAAGGAACCTCTTGAGATGTCTAGTCCAACCCCACTTCTTAAGCAGGGTCAGGTAGGACATGCACAGGACCATGTCCAGTTGGTCTTTGCATATGTCCAAGTTTTAAATATCTGGATGGTGCTTTCTGTTTCCATGTCTGTTATTCAAGGGCAGATCCAGAATGTAAGCCTTATAGAGAGCATCTTAGATGAAAGAGACAATATAAAAGGGCTTGGTTGGTCAAAAAGATGAAGTGGACAAGCTGATCAAAAGCTCAGAATAAGAAGTGGCTCGAATAAGAAGTACCTTCTCACTCAAATCTCTATTTGGACCTAGTTTTCAGTAAGAATAGTGGGAGCCACTTCTGTTGATTTAGCATTCTGACTATGATGATCTTGTATTTAATCATCTTGGCGGTTCTTATTTTTTTAATTGTTTTATTTCTATTGACTGCTTAACTCTTCTAAAATAGCAATCCAGACACCTTACATGTTCCTCTTCGGGATTCTCAAACATGTTGGACCTATTTTCTCTTCTTCAAAATGTGATAGATTCACTGCTGTGTAAATTTGGTTTAAATCATGATTTTTAGTGTTACAAATATAGCATATGTCCCTGTGGTATTTGCTATTAAGTTATAGCTATTGCAAAGCTGGCTATATCTTACTCTTTTTAATGCCCAGGATGCTTTTGTAAATTAAGTGAATTATCTCTAAAGAAATCAGATTTTATTGTAAGGAAAAACAGTATGTTAATTTATAACAGTTGTTAGCTTTAAAACATGCTCAGAATTACAGGAGAAACTGAGTCTGTTTTCTCTGAGTTGTATAAATTTTTAAATACACCGTGGAGTTCTTAAAATGCCAAAATATAGGCTGTTTGGGAAAAAGGGCTGACAATTGCTGAACATAAGAAGAAATTGAAGCCATGTGTTTTGGTATAGGACTTCAGTTAGGAGTTTTCCTTGGCTTATTAAGAAGCTCAAGTTTGATCATTTGTCTTAGACCTTCTCGGAAAGGAGCAAAGCCAACAGCTGAAGGGGGGTTCCCGAGTGAATCTGAGAAACATAAAATCATTGTTAATAGTGAAAATTATTTGTGGCATCAAATAGTGGTTGTGAAGTTTTGACTGGTGCAGATGATGGGGTATAAGAATGTAAACTTACCCTATGGTTCTCGCAGTTTAATTGTATATACTGATCTTTCTTTAGAAACTGTACTTCAAGATTTTCACCTTTTTATAATAAGGCAAAAATACAGTGTAATCTACATACTATTTAAATTCCAGAAATGGCAAGCTGAAAAAAGAAAGTTATCTAAGTAACTTTCACATCATGTTTTCCTTTCTGTTCCCCGTAACATTCTCAGGAGATAGCAAATCACTCCTCGCTTTTATTTTTGGTTCATTTGATACAGAGAGTGAGGAGTGTCCTCTCTGTAGAGTAATTGAAATGCACAGTAAATAAATGGTAACAAAATCGTATGATTTTTAAAGGTTTAACAGTCAGTATTTGTATTTTTCGTTCTTGAAGACTAACTGGTGTTCAAAGGTTATTACTGCTAGTTAATAAAGGATCTTAGATGCTCATCTCATAGCACAATAATGGATGCTGTATAATTTTGGAAATAGTTAATATGTTTGCACAAGTGGTTTATTTAATGTTTTCTGTGTACAAACTGTAGCTGTATTCTCAGAAAGGAACCTTGATAGTGCCTCAAAAACATTTTTTGTGTTTCAGCACAGCTTTTTTATTGATTTTGGGCAATTTTATTTGATTATATAGATTTCATAAATGTTTTACACTTCTTTGTAAAATAATATGGAAATCAGATAAACTTCTCTTTAAATTCAAGGGGATGAAGTTCTAGAATGGAATGGAAAACCCTTGCCTGGAGCTACAAATGAAGAAGTTTACAACATTATTTTAGAATCAAAATCAGAACCTCAAGTTGAAATTATTGTTTCAAGGCCTATTGGGTAAGGTTAAAGACTTGCTTCTTAAGCACAGTTATTAAATTCTACTAATGGGACTTTTAAAGGGACTTTGTGAATTTATTATTTTTATATCTTAATAATAGAATATGATTAACTTTCTGTTGTTGACATTTGTATATTCCATTTTCTTCACTGCCATTTACAGCATTGGCTCTTTGCATTGGTATAAGTACAAGTGTTTTTCTGTACAGTCAAAGTACTTAGAAGATTTTTGCTGACTGGAAAAAGAAAAATTGGTGAATCAAGTGGATATGTGCATAAGAAAATTAAGGATGCCAGGCCTTTAGCTTCAGAATAACTTATACAAGTATTCAAGAGTAGAAGGATGCATCAGCAACTATTGAGTACTGCAGGATTTTAGTAAGTCAATGCTAGTAGGATTTTAACAGGCTGCCTTTAAAGAGTGAAGGAAAAAACGAAAACCAGTACTCTCTTTTGAAAATACCATATTTAGCCTTTAATGATACTGTCACCAAAATCAAAGCAGAAATAAAAATACCTTCATGTATGTGAAAGTAATGTGTGTTGACAAAAGTTAGCATTAATGTGCTGTGTTTATAATCTTACTTTTTATTTATTGTAAAGTTTGGGGTTTTGTGGTAACAGTTCTTATGTACTTTCCCAAATAAGCCTTAGAAAGATCATAGAAGTTTTATTCTAATTTATAAGATTAGCGGGATCAGCCCTGCATTTGTCACAATTGTTTTAGTGATATTCTACATTCCTTCTCTGAACGTGACTCTATTGGGACCATTTTAAGCCAAGTCTTACAGTATGAATAGGAATCATATATTGCAAATTCACATTTATATTGCAGAACAATCCCATGATAAACAGTAAAAAGTGACTCTTGGCTAATTTAAAATAGTTGCACAGATTTAAATCTGTGTAGTTTGTCACATTCCCAGTGTTCAAGTACACTCACTGTAAATCTCTACATGCTTCTATCCTGTAGATAGATGGTGATTTTTTTCCTCCTTATGAATGCATGATTATTTAATTTTGAATTTGCTAGATGTCATTCTAAGTATAATTTTTATCTGTCTCAACTATAAGTTTCCAGTTTTAGAATTAAAAAAAACTATTTCTTTTCTTTCAGACTAAAACATTCTTCTTTTAAATTTATTTCACCTTAATTTTCAGTGTTTGTTTTCGTCTATACTGTGCAAGTGTATCTATATTTTGCATCAGTTCTTCTTTTTCAATGGCATTCACTACTAAAAGTACTTCAATAAAATTAACATCACTTGCCAGTTCCGGTTATGAGTTTGACTTTCCCTTCTAAGGGAAAATGAAATCCTGATGCAATAATAGTGGCTGTTAAAGTCTAAAATTACCATCCACATGGAGACTGTGGGGGAGTAGAAACCTTATTTTACATTCTTTAGTTGGATAAATTAGGAGACATTCCTGACTGAAAATTGCAAATTCAGTCCTATGTCTTTATAATTAAAAGTAAAATGCTATAAGGACATTTTTGGAAGTCTATTATTTAACTTAAATCGGGAGAAAAGAAATATGTTGATACTGGACCTGATTTGAACTCCCTATCTCAATTGAAGAAAACCTGAAAATTGATTTGTACAACTGATATAAAAGGAAAATGCTAAATTAATATTTGAAATAATGAGCTTTAGATACATTCATTGTTATCAGTATATGTGCAAATGTCTCGTATCCTTACACTTTTGAGATAACTTTGTTATTAGTTTTATTTATGAGTTGGAGAAAACTTACAGCTTCACACAATGATGTGCAAGGTGACCACATTCCAGTCACATATTTCTGAAGAAAGTTCAGAAGAAAATGCCACAGTTTTTAACTGAGGCACAGAACATGAAGTGCATTCAGTATCAAAGGATGTTTCTGCGTCTGTGAAGTGAATTTAACACTGAGAAAGTGCACCCAGAGATAATACCAACAAAATGTAAAGTTTTGCTTTGGATGATGCATGCATATTTTTTCCCAGCATAGGCAAAAATAGAGCACATCATTTTGTACTTTTGCTTTGAGATAAACAGTTTTGGCATGGAGATTTTTACATGCTGTAATAACACTGTTCTTGTAGAGTTGATACATTTTGTTTGTTGGTTTGGGGGGGTTTTGGGTGGGTGGATGCTTAGGGTTTTTTTAAGAGGAGCAAATTAATATCCCAAAACTACTAGAGGATATAATTTGAAATTTAAAGGTATTTCTTTTCTCCAACAGCAAGGACTCAAAATCCTGTTGTACTGTATCACATTAGGATTTATCTTTCTGTCATCTTGTAAGAACAAAAAATACCACACATTGTACAACAAAGAAAATCCTGGTATTAGTTAGCAAAAAAAGAACATACTGCACCAGCCTTTTATAAAAAATAATTAAAATCTACATAAATTGTGTTACTTAATGAGAAATGGTTTGCTTGCATTAACAGATTATTTCCCAGACACCCCCCACCCCCAGCTTTTCCTTGTCTTGTCATCCAAACTTTGTGATTGTTTCAGATTCATGACAGGGAATTTTATTTAATCCACCAAGTGTAGTATATCAAAGTTTTGTTACTACTTTAGGAGCTGACTCAGCAAAATTGAAGCCACTTGATACAGCATGAAGTGGTAATCCATTAAACGTAAAATTCCTGTGAGGAAACAGGTTCCCGAAAGACCTGAAAAATGATATTTTGTCTACATAATTTAAGTGTTCTCATCTCTCAGTATTAATAATGCAAATAATGCACCAGCACTTTTAATGGTCTCTATTTAAAAAGTCCCAGAATATTAGATCTAAAAAGCCAGAATATGACACAATTTGTCTTAAGTGAATAATGGGAGGACTGTAAGCCCTCAAATTAGAGGACTGCCAGTTACTGAATTGATGGCTAAACAATTTGCTCAGTCTTGCAGGTTTGGATTTCTGCATCTACCAGCAAATGTAATTTTGAGTAATGGATAATTGTAGGATGTTTATTAGAGAAAATGGTGAAACATGTAACACTATTAGTAGATGAAGGCGTAACAATAAACAGTAGAACCACAATAGTACTATAAAAACTCCATAGAAACTAATTGATGCTAATGCTAATGATCGCAACACATGGTAGATAAGAAACCTATAAAAATGAGAATTAATGGGTTAGCTATCTAAATATGAGTGGAAGAATTACCTATGAATATGCATACAATGCGAGAGGCAGTTAACACAGGGCAGCATAGAATATCCTCTGGCACTATGCTTTTTGGCGAAGAAACCTGGCATGGTAACTAAGTCACCGTCTCTTGCATGCTCTGGTGAGGTCGATGGGATAGTGCAGGTAAAACAACTTTTTTTTATTTGCCTGTCTTTTCTTGGGTTTCCGTAGATAATATTGCCAAAGTAGTTCCTCTGGTGTGATTCAGTTCCCTGGCGCAGGAACTGTTGGTGTGCTGTAGGTGCTTGCAAGGAGTTTGAAGCTCCATAATCGGGTAGTTGCCCCAGTAATGTAATTAGTGGAAAATGCAAATTGATCTACAGGTTCTAATGGGAGTAAACCATTTTGGAAATAGGAGGATGAGTTTAAGGGGCAGATACTCAGAAACTCCGAAAACTTTGTAGGGCATAGAGGAGGAATTTGGTTTGGCTTCAATGATCAAGCTCTTCAATATCGCCCTCAGAGAAATTACGGCTGTTCCTGTGTTGTACAAAATAGTGATCCTTCACAAATCTGCACAGACCAGCCGCAACCTATGGTATTGTTTGGTTTAATTTATGTATTCGTAGATGTGTAGGAGATAAAAGAACGTCATATGTACAACATTGCAGAAGATTGCACAAAACCTTTGCCTTTCAGGGCAGAGGTAGACAAAGCTCTGTGTCAGCAGCTCTTTACCGGACTCTGCCTGATACTACTTTTCTGACATTTCCTTTGCTCTGAAAGCACAGCAAAATTTTGTTCTTAATTTAAATAAGTGGCAAGGTACTTCCTTCTTTGCTTTCACCATTTGCTTTCACTAGTCTGGTTTGGCGTCTTTTCAGTCATAGGGTTTCAACTATTTCTTCTGAAAAGCTTCTTTAGTTAGTTTGTTGTTGTAAATTGTATGGTTAGAATATTTCCTGCAATCTGAAAGTAAAAGCAAGCTACATAAGACTAATTTTCTTATGTAACAAGCTGCAGATTATAGTTTATTTATAGAATTTTCATTCTTTAATTAAAATGCAAATGCTTAAAAAATACCATTTGTACATTTGATAAAGTCAATAGATATATAGCATCAGTTATTTACTTGTAGGCATGTAACATTTAAGAAATGATTCTGTAAAGTGAATTATTGAAATTGTAAGAAGTTTAAATATGGACAGAAGCACAGCCTTGAATTATTCCATGTCCATTTTGCAATCAATAGCAGAAGCAGAACTGTTACAGAGCTTGTTGGTATATTCTGCCATGAGTTTGATGATCAGTCCTGTATTGCACACTCAATTTATGCGCTTCTTTGCTTTTTGCATCTTGCAGTTCTGTGTGGAGCTGTACTTAAACAAGATAAATACATTAGGAGAGAAGAGAAGATTTCCTAGCAATAATTTTATATACACACACAGAAACTTTTTATCAGTTTTATTGTAAAGTTTTAGAGGTTTGCTGGGGGTGAACAAGCTCTACTATTGAGGGGACGAATAAGGTGGGTGAGAAAGCTCCCAAATAACATTGCTATTGTGAAAAATGAATTTTGTTGGGAGTTGAAATTTCTGTTTGAGCTTCCACTGTTCTTGTCAGTTTTTCATAAGAATTACAAAGGGTTTGGAAAAATATATTTTAAAAATTGTACTTTCTGTTCTTTTTTGATGTGTAAAGTCTTAGGAAAGTTCTGATAGTTCTTGTCATTTACTACCTTTACCTGGCGCAGACTTTCAACTTTACCGTTTTTCCACCAAGCCAGGGGTTATGAAACTTGACACAATAGGTTGCACTTCCCATATTAAAAAACTTCTTGCCCATGGGAGCCCTCTTTTATGTATCATGAATGGGATATTGTTACAAACAATGCTATACTGCAGACAAAACTGTTCGTAGCACAAGAAAACACTGAAAGCTTAACGTTGTATTGAACAGAAAAATCAGTATGAGTCCGCTAAGTAAATATTTCAGACTGAGAATTGCCCTAGAAATTGAAGGGATTAAATGTTAAGAGGAAGAAGCCTGTGCAGCAGCCCTGCTGTGCAACACATCCATAATCTGTTTCTATATGTTTGTGAAGCACTAGTGTGTCATGTCAAGAATAAATAATGCAGTTATATTTCCCTGAGCCTGAGGAACCCCATTGTCTTGAATTACAAAGTCAAAGCAAAGAGAAGCACGGTTTTGCAGAGTGATACGAGATGTAGGCTCATGAGAGACATTGAGAGCTGAAAGAGGCTTTTTTAAAGCACATGCTTCAGTTTAAATTGCACAACATGACAAGCAAATTCAAAATAATTGATTGGACACTTTCCTTTTCTGACTTCTATGTCTCTTTCTTTTTAGTAACTTCTATGTACCTAGGAGCCTTAGTTTTGTTGACTTCCAAGTTAGTAAGAGTGTTTCACTGGACAGGCAAATGCCTGAATACATTTTAAATGCTTAGCTTTAGACTTAAAATCTTGTAACTTCTTCAGAAATGTGGGGGGTTTTGTAATTTTGGGTTACTTTGTGTACAAAAAATATTTTCAAGTAATTCACTGAAGTGCTTTGTTTCATTTTCCTGCTCTACTGCTTTGCTAACATTTATACTAAAACAGTAATTTCTTGCTCTCAAAATGCATTTTCAATGATTGCTAAGAAGACTCTGGAGTTAGCATCATCCAGATTTTGCTGGATGAGTAAATTTGCTGATGGCAAAATTTTGATAGATATCTGTGGACTTAACCAGTGTGATTTTGCTCATATCTGTATACGTGCTGGGTATGTGCATGTCGAAAAATACCCATCCCCAATTGTAATATGGTTTGATTAATTTTTTTTAGCTTTTTTAAAAAATGCATTATTCTTTCATTTGTTAAACATTGCTAATGTTATTTACTTTTTTCTTTTAATTGTTATAAGCCATTTTCATCAGTTTCATTCCGTGAGCTCCTTGAGACGTTTATATAAAAATTACTAGTGAGTTCAACTATGTCTTTCTATTTTTAATTATTTTTTCCTCCCAAAAATAGTTGAACATCCATAGTTACACTACCTTTTTCCATCTTTCTCTTCCTAAAAGCTCTCTATTATTCTGGTTGTAAAAATATCGTGGAATCCATCCACAATATTGACATTGCAGTGCTGATATTGTTATGTCTATTAGTTCCTTACCGTGAAAGTAGTAGTTGGCATTAGTAAGTTTTTCATGAACGCTACTGTGAAATATGTCTTTAAATATTTCCCCGTTCTTTCCTTGCAACCCATTAGAACAGAAACAGTTCCATATTTCTCTAAGAAGTTCCCCAGAAATGTGTTTGTTACAGCAGAAGGTCATTTCTGTTGTTTCTAATTACCATGTGTGTATTCACGTTTTAGTGATATTCCACGGATTCCCGAGACTTCTCACCCCCCGTTAGAGTCCAGTGAGTACATGCCTTGTTCCTTTCACTGCTCATGGTCTTGTACCCAGCACAATCATTTCGGCTGTGAATTTTCTGAAAGATGGGCACTGGGAGACTGCAGTGGCTCTGAGGTTTTTATGTGACAAAATTCAGTGGATTTTTGTCTTATGTGTTAAATTTGACGCAGTATAGATTTGATGAAAAGCTATACAGATTTAAACTGTTAGCAGGATTTTATTGTTTCTTTCTGTATCTTAGTACCATACTGGCATACCTGCTGTGGCCCAAAACAGCCATTTACTTGCCCAAAGACAGAAAGTGGGTATAAGAGATTGCCAAAAGTACGAACGGTGTCAGGATTTCATACCCTCTACTATCCAGCATACATCCAGCATTCTTGTTTCTCTTTATTTAAACAAGAAAATGTTCAGATGAACTTTTGTGTATCATGCTTCAAAAAAGGTTTTCTTGTTAACTATCCCATTTGAGTGGTGTCAGCTAGTATGTGAGGGCTATGGTTCCAGTCCTTCCTCATCTGAGCCTTATCTGAGATGCAACCAGAAACCTTCCCTGGGATAGGGTCCCATAGGGCCACCGAGTGCTGTTACACCTGTTATGAGCTCATCTAATTAGTGAGGGCTCTGCTTCACTGGTGGAGAACTGATGATGACCAGTGGGCACCAGAGCATCCTCCATGCTAGACACATCCTGCATAACTTCCTGTGGGAAGGCTACCAGGAATTTAATCCATACAACAGGTGTAGGTTTATTCAACCAAGATTTGAGATCACAGAATCACAAAATAGTTTGGATTGGAAGAGAGATGTGTAATTTTGTCAGAGAGTAATATTTTAATTAAAACACTTGCCATGGTTTGTCACTGCTATATTATTTCAAATTTTAAAAATGTCAGGCTTAATCTGAATTAAGGGTATCCAGACAGTCTTCTTCACCATGCTACCTATGTCAGTGTAAAACCTTTCTGTTTATAAATCTAGATATATTGTGTATAAATACAAACACTAGACAATTAATATAAAAGTGATTAATAAATTAACCAAATTGTCTTCAAAATTTTGGATGGAGAGTTCATATTTTTCCTCGTGTATTTTTAGGTTCAAGTTCTTTTGAATCCCAGAAGATGGAAAGGCCTTCTATTTCTGTTATATCTCCAACCAGCCCTGGAGCCCTGCGGGATGCACCACAAGTCCTACCAGGGCAGCTTTCTGTGAGCATGTTTTGATTTTCCTGGCTTAATAATGAAAATCTGTGAAGTTCTGGTCCCTCAGACCTCCACAGTCCCAAGGTCTGTTGGGTGATCAAGAGAAGTGTCTGTTGTTGGTAAAGACTAACATCTTTCAAATTTTTTTTAAGACCCTTTCTATGCACTCACAAGCTGTCACTTTAATCACAGCAGAGGAGAAGAATTGTCTTAACACACCAAAGAGCACAGGATTTTTTTTTTGGGAGGAGCCCATAAAAATGTCTTGTAACTCTTCATCCTGTGCCCTCTGTATTGAAAATGGTGACTCTTCTGCACATGCCCAGTAACCCACAGAAAACAAGCACAGTATCACTTTATCTTCTTCATGGAAGCATTTAAAGAGCTGTGTATTTGTTAAGAGTTACACTGTTCAGCAATGCATTTTAATTTAGATACACACTACAGCCTGGAACCATCTGTAATACTAATTGAAGCTGTGCCTATTAAATATACTGTGAGTACTTAGACTCTGTTTTGTACATTCTTACATTTTTTCTATTGGTCATATTAATTTCTAAGTATACAACAGGCTCAAAAAATTTCACAGTGTTATTCCGTTTAGATATTATTTAGCTATGTATTATGCTTGTAGTAAGAACATTACCAAGGTGACAAAACAGAGTAGGTAGATTTAAACTTTAAATTTAGCTACAGTCAAGGCTTACTATTTAAATGTAGCTTTTAAAGTGCAGAGCTAAAACACATGCTGATTTAAATGCACTCACAGATACAAGATGATGCAGTGAGCACATTAAAAAAATATAAGCATAATCAGGCACCACCATTTTATTCAGCTGTGGTAAATGCAAAAGTCATTGGTATATACCCACATGTTTTCCATCTAACTTAGATGGACATATTAAGGGATTTGAAATAAAATATATCGTAACTATCTCTTGGAAAAAACCCTGGTTATATTTACATTGTGGTTAATGAGATGAAGTCTTAAAATTCTGCCTATTTCTTCATTTTTGTTAACGTTTCCTGGTACCGTGATTCTTGTAGGTTAAACTGTGGTACGACAAAGTGGGACATCAGTTAATAGTAAATGTTCTGCAAGCAACAGATTTGCCACCAAGAGTAGATGGACGCCCCAGGAATCCCTATGTAAAAATGTATTTTCTTCCAGACAGAAGGTAGTAGCTCTGTTAAGAAAATCATGTTGTAATTTATCCTGTACTTTAAATGAACACCTAGGAAGTAAAGAATTCCTTTTTATGATTTGTTGTAGTTAGATTAAGTATAACAAAAAATTGTGCTTGAATCACACAAGTCAATATCAAATTAACTTTGTGAACTTTTGGATGAATGTGATCCATTGCACCACAATGGATCCTTTAGGCATTCTCAGATCAGAATGACAGGATAAGCATTGATGATTAGATGTTGTTTTGTGATTTAACTCTACAAACAATTTACAACAAATATTTATGTTTCAGTGATAAGAGTAAAAGGAGGACCAAAACAGTAAAGAAAAGTCTAGAGCCAAAATGGAACCAAACTTTTCTCTACTCACATGTACATCGTAGAGATTTTAGAGAACGAATGCTTGAAATAACCGTATGGGATCAGCCAAGAGTACAAGAAGAAGAGAGTGAATTTCTTGGAGAGGTGATACATGCAATCACATTTCCCCTGAGTTGTTTGGTTTTGAATACATATGTATGTGTTTGTGTGTGTGTGTGTGCCTTTAAAGGAAAATTAAATCCTGATAATTTTTCAACTAGATTCTTATAGAGCTGGAGACAGCACTTTTAGATGATGAACCACATTGGTATAAGCTACAGACACATGATGAATCTTCACTACCTCTGCCTCAGCCATCACCTTTCATGCCAAGAAGACATGTTCATGGTGGAGAAAGCACTAGCAAAAAATTACAAAGTAGGTCTAAATTCCATTCATCTCTTTTAAATTTTAAATTAGAAATGCTGGATATGGTGCAATGGTATTTAAGTTTCATATCCATGATAACAATCCTATTTCATAGGCAGAAGATATTTCATAGGCAGAAAAGAGATGCAAATTATGAGGTTATGACACCTGCAAATTACGACGTTATGTTTCACCTGTAACACACAACTTTCAAGTGTGTGAGACCTGTTAAAATTGCTTTGGTTTTCACTAGCAAAAGAACATCTGTTTTCCATACATTTCTTTTTAAATAGAAAGATGAAATACATCATTATTGGATATCTTTTTAATAATTAAAATGTATTTATTTTTTAAAAAGAAATTCCTTAAAGACTTAGAGGCTTAAAAAGACTTTTTATTCTAAAGTTAGTCTCAGACTCCAGTATGCTCATTATATAATCAAATGAGAAGTATACTTTTGCAGCAAAGAAGAATTGTATGTGTGTATTTGGGCGAGTGCCTATTTTTTGTATGTGTACTGGGGAGTATGTGTGTATTTTTTGATGAGTCTGCATTTTAGGTTTGTATGAGGCATATTAAAAGAACTAAATGTATTGAAATACTTAAATATTGTAGCTTCTCTGTTAATTTACATTATTTTAAGATTTATTTAGAAATACAAAGGTTGTAGGGGATTATTTTAAAATAGGGTTCCAAGCCACTTTTCTGATTTTTCTTAAACATGGAAGTCATTCATTCCAACCAATGCGTAGGGAACTTGTGCACATTCAGGAATGAATTACAAAAATGTGATAGTGCTGTAATTGCTGCATGAGGATACGTGTACGGAGAGCAAATTAAAGGTTAGTTTTCATGAGAGATTTGAACTTTTCTAAAAGCTGGCAGTGCTGTTTCCTCTTCCCCTCTCTCACCATATGCTGCTACCTCTCCTTTTCTGTTCAGCAAGCTGATTCAGCTTACTCGCTGAAATAGCACAGAAGTTTTTTCTTTCCTTATCTGACTTAACTTTTTGCTGGTTTAACGAGTTAAACCATCCTAGTAGAGTATTATTGAGGGAAGAGAAGAGGAAAGGAGGCTGCAGTAGCTGTAAGATGTTAAATTGGCTCAGCTGTCTCATGAAATGTCACCGTCAGTCACTGCAGTTTAGTTCTCTACGGTTTACACTTAAAGTCATCTTTTAATTTCAGTAGTGCGATAAATGAACATATTTTTACATTTTATAACACGACCAGATGTTCAGGTATTTGTTTACCTTACTGTTGTGCAGGATCTCGGCCAATCAGTGATAGTGACATCTCAGATTATGATGTTGATGATGGTATTGGAGTTATTCCTCCAGGTGCGTGGGTGAACAGCATGGTCCTGCTTTCTTCTTTTTTGCTTGTTGGTTTGTTTTTTTCCTTTATGACATTTCAGAATATTGAGGATACTGGTTTTGGAGAGTGCATTGTGGAAAAAAAAAAAAAAAAAGGTTTTCCTGATTATTCCATGATACCTGAATTAAAAGATTCTACTGTTCATCCATTGATATTTCTTTTACATATCATTCTTCATATGTGAACCACTGGATGATTCAAATTGTTTACTGCGTAATGTTCCAAGCATTATTTAAAATATAAATTAAATTTTAAAAATAATTTCAAAATGGTAATTAAGATGCCAGTGTTTCTTGCAAGCATTTTTAAAAATTATTTTGCTTTTTGCTTGAAACTTAGATATAATGCAGTCTCCCATGGACTTTGTTGAGAATGCATGGCTGTAGCTTAAGATGCATGTAGCATGGCTATATCTTTTATAGTTTTCATATGCTTTCATGAACTATCATTACCCTAAATGTTCATAAATATATACTTGTAGAGAGTATCGTGGTTTGACTTCTAGTACAACATTTCTTAAATACAGAAAATGTTGAGGATCATTTTGGATACCCCATTTTTCTACTTCCATTTGACTGTTGCCTCAAGTCAAATAAATATGTTTCCCAAATGTCCCAAAGTAACTGAAGAGTCAGTGTGTCATTGCCAGCACTAAATCAGTTTTTCTGTGGATCATCCTGATGAAAAACACTGAATTAAGTAATGGTGGGATTTAGAAAGATCTCTGTCTTCCTGATCTGTGTTTAGAATTGTGACAATTTACTTACTCTTTACATAAGCATACAAATAAGTCATGCATTTTATTAACAGAGTACCATTCTGATGTTTACTGAGAAAATTCTTCTTCCTTTGAAGCTGAGTGGGTTCTTTCCTTACTTTAATACAATTACACTGAGTTACTCAGAACAAAATTTGTTCAGGTATGTCTATGAATGGTATTAATGAGCTTAAGCTGAAGGAGGGTAGATTTAGATTAGACATAAGGAAGAAATTCTTCCCTGTGAAGGTGCTGAGGCACTGTCACAGGTTCCCCAGAGAAGCTGTGGCTGCCCCCCCCGGCAGTGTTCAAGGCCAGGTCGGATGGGGCTTTGGGCAACCTGGTGTCCCTGCCCATGGCAGGGGGTTGGGACTAAATGATCTATAAAACTCCTTCTGACCCAAACCAGTCTGCGTGTCTATGATTTTTGTAATCAACAATTTGTATTCTGACACATCTGTGTAGACTTACTTATGTTTAAGGTTTCAGTATACTGTATAAAAAATAAAGGCTTTTTTAAACTGCCAGTTCTTCAAGGCATCCATTTGCCATTTGTAATAAGCCATTTTCCATCTGACATGAAGTGTTCACAAACGCTCAGCTGAATGCATCAGACTTTATTCCCTGGGTCAGCACTTCAGTAACTGATTCTTACTGAAATGTCTCAGGACTGTGCAGGCTCAGCTGTGCCTTTGAAGAATGCATCGGTCCAACCTTTCTCAGAGATCAGTGTAGGAAATGGCAAGATGCAATCTGTAGCAATAGGATTTATAATGAGCTGAGAGTCTCTAAACTGACACTTGAAGGGACTGGTGAAGAAGCTCCTTCTGAAGCCCACCTAATCAGAAACAGTCTGGCAATTGACCTTCAATGGGACAAATTTGTCTATTTTGAGTTTAATGGATAAATTTGTTTGGCAACTCTAAGTGGAGATCATCTGTTTGTGATTCCTATGTGAAGTAGGATGGGGGAGAGGGGTGCTGTTTGCATGTGCAACCTGAATTTTTAAACAGGGGTTAGACTTTAGACACAAAGGGACAAAGAAAATTTCAGTCATAAGCCACAAATCTGTGACAGCCTGGACAGCATATGGAAATGGGTTTTGCAGTGAGAGCTGGAAAAGGTTGCCAGTCCCACTGTCTGCTGAATTGCTTGAGAGTCCTGGGCACAGATTTACAAAGCGTCATGATTTACCACACGGCTAAATCTTGTAAGACTGTACTTCTACCTTCATTTGCACAGTATCTTCTCCACCTAGCAGTGCCCTCTGTTAAAAACTAAGTTGCATGAAAGTTCCTTGTCTTGCTGAAGGGTCTTTGACTCTTTCCCTCCTCCTGTCCTCCAGTACCATGGACCTCACCAGAGTGCACTGCAGCTCTTGTCTGGTCCAGATTTCCCCCACATTCTCCCACAAGTAATGGGGAACAACAAATATCCATATTTCCCCATGGTGTAGGATGATGATGATGCAGCTCAGGTTCACTTTTACACCATTTTGCCATAGCCTCTCTTGGCTTCAACTATAATAGTCTAGAACTAATGTATATTCTTCTCAACAGAGGTAAGAATATAAAAATTGAGTTTAAAACATGTGACAAAAATATGTTTCCTTGTAAAGCCCCTTTTCCTTCCTTGACAACTTACTTTTTGATGTTACCCAGCATGGTGCTAATATGTGATAAATAATATCACATAATATCTTTATTAAAGGTATATACTTAAAAGGTTATATTTTATTCTTTTTCTTGAAATATTCAGAAGAGAAGGTAGTTATTTTGCCATCTTGATATCTCAAGATTTTCACAAAGGTTATTGCTCATTTTCTAAAAACAGGCATGTTAACTGCCAAATGTAGAAGCACAAAGTTGACTGATCACCACCAGAAGTTTAAAAAGAGACATTGAAAATAGTTTTTCTAATTAAACATTGGGAATCCCTAAAACTATAATTTCAAATTACCAATTGCTAAGGCAAATGCAGTATTAGTATTTAGTAATTACAGAGAAAACTATTTTCCTTGAGGTTTCAACAGACTTCAATGAATCACTGCTTGTCAATAGAAGCAAAGGCTGCTGCATAAAAAATACTGGTACCTTGATAACTTCAAGGATCTTTTAAGGAGTGTATTTTTCCTTTGTCCTATCACAAATGTGTCTTATCTTTCATGTAATTGTACTCCTCATTTAGTAATTGTATCTTGCAGTGATATGCGTAATCTTTTTTTTTAAATCAGCTCCTAGAATTGTTCATAAAAGGAGTTTATACCAACAGCTGAAAGTAATTTTAAGTTCAGCTTTAACAGAATTGATTCTGACAGGTTTTTGTGTTAAGCCCACATCTATTTATGTGAAGACATATTTTTTAAAAATCTTAGCCTCTCTTCACATGAGAGACGCTCCAGTCTGTAAATTATCTTTGTGATCCTGAGCTATATTCATACCAGTAACTCCATGTCTGTCCTGTACTGGGGGAGCCCAGTGTTCTAGATGTGTTCTCACCAATGTGCAGTATGTAGGAAGGGTCAGTCAAGTATCAGTAAAGGATTTAATAAGTCAAGCATGTTTTGCTGCTTATCTTCTTAACAAAAACTTCATTAACTGTCTCAATTTAAAAGAAAAAAAGCTCATATAGAGTTGACAGTATCCCAAAGGGTATTTTTAGTGTTCTGTATGCTATGGGTAACTCTTCAGAGCAATTGATGTTTCTATAATACATGGTCTAAAAATGGTTCATTGTCCTTACCTTCCTCCTGTAGGAGCAGGCTATCTTCAACGCAACATCTTGTCATTGTCTGTATTTTGTTTAAAAAAAAAAAAAAAGGAAAATTTCTGGTATAAAACATTTGCTGGAATCATTTTCATCAACCATCCAGCTTTCTTTTCATGTCACAGCTGACAGTTTCCCATAAGCAACTGAGAAACTTCTTCATAAACTACCATAAGCTTGATTGCTGCTATCATGCTGGCCCATGCAAAAAAAAATCTCTGCTCACACTGGAGAGCACAGTGCCTTTGTACTAGAGGATATGAGGAAATGTTGGTGTTCCTGTCACTGTCAAGGTCACTGTGGAAGTATGGATGCGATTTGACCGATTTGATGATACTTAAGCAAATACTCAGGTTAAATGTGAATTGCTGTTGCTCTGTCTGTTCTGTAATCTTTGTGTACACAGAATGCACAAGCTTCAGATATTGTTCACTGGCTAGCTTGGCAATGAAGAATATATAGGCTAAAATCATCCGTAGCAGATTTTTAACTGTACAGGATAATCCTAGGTGTGTTTTTTTAGGCAGACTAGAGGTAGTCTAGAGATATGTTTTAAATCCTTTTTTTTCTATATATTAAAGTATTTAATTATATGTATATTTCAGTACAGTTGCCTACACCTTGGAAAGAAGTTTTTAATTTCTTTGACTTTAGTGTTGAATGTTTGAACTCATGTTTTTTCTGATATAGGTGACAAGATTTTATCTAGAACAAGCTTTTTTTAGCACATGCAGCTTAGATTTAGTTATCCTGGCAAAAGAAACACATGAGAAGAGGGAATCTTCATTGGTGTGTCGAGGGAGTCCCTTTTTTTGCTTCAAAATTTGCAGCCAGGTGGGGTCTCACGAGAGTGGGGTAAAGGGAGTGAATCACCTCCCTTAACCTCGCTGGCCTTGGTCCCTTGGATGCAGCCCAAGATATGGTTGGCTTTCTGGGCTGCAAGAGTACATTGCCAGCTCATGTTGAGCTTCTTATCAACCAGCACCCCCAAGTCCTTCTCCTCAGGTCTGCTGTCAATCCATTCCTTGCTCATACTACAGTTGTGAAGACTGAGGCAAAAAATTCATTGAGTACCTCATCCTCCATATCCCAGGTAACCAGCTCTCCTGTTTCTTTCTGGAGAGGGCATAAATTTTCCCTCATCTTCCTTTTATCACTCTCATACCTATAGAAGTTTTTCTCGTTGCTCTTGACGTCTCTGGCCAGATATAATTCTATTAGGAATTTAGCTTCTCTAACATGTGCTCAATTTCTCTATATTCCTCCCACACTATCTGCCCTTGCTTCCACCCTGTTTAGGCTTCATTTTTGCATTTATGGTTGTCCAGGGGCTCCTTGTTCATCCATGCAGGATGAACATCCTCTGGGCATTTTTGCCTGACTTCCTCTTTCTTTGGATGAATCAATCCTGAGCTTGGAGGAGGTGATCCTTGAATACTAAGCACCTTTCTTGGCCCCCTCTTCCCTCCAGGGCTTTGACCCACACTACGCTACCAAGCAGATCCCTGAGCAGGCCAGGCTGTTCTCCTGAAGTCCAGGGTTGTGAGCTTGCTGTGCATGCTCCTTGCTGCCCTGAGGATCCTGATCTCCATGATCTTGTGGTCACTGCAGCCAAGGCTGACCTTGAACTTCACATTCCCCACTGGCTCTTGTTGGTAAGAACACAGTCCAGCATAGCACCTCTCCTCATTGGCTCCTTTGTTACTTGGAGGAAGAAGTTATTATCAATGCATTCCAGGAATCTACTGGATTGCTTGTGCCCTGTTGTCTTTGCAACACATATCAGGGCTGTTGAAGCCCCCATGAGGACCAGGACTTATGAACATGAAGCTGCTCCTGTCTGCCTATAGAGGGCCTTATCTGCTCTGTCTGCGTGGTTGGGTGGCCTGTAGCACGGTGTCTTCTGTCCCTGTGCCCACTTTAATCCTGACCCACAAGCTTTTGCTCAGCTCCTCATCCATCCCCAAGCTGAGCTCCATGCATTCCAGCTGGTCACTGACATAGAGGGTGACACCCTCTCCTCTTCTTTCCTGCCTGTTCTCCCCAAAGAACCTGTATCCTTCCGTCCCAAAACTCCAGTCATAGGACCCATCCAGCCACGTCTCCATGATGCCAATAATAGCCCTGCAGATGCACGCATGGCTGCATCTGCTCTTGTTTATTCCTCATGCTGCATGCATTTGCACAGAGCAGTTTAAGTTGAATCCCTGATGAAACTGACCGTCTGGAGGGGCTGAAATTCCTTTGTGCTGTACTTCAGGTGGTCTTCTGCTGACCTGCGATCCTTCTGATTCTCACCATCTATTGCTTGCACTGGCATTGAACTGGTAGGAGTGGGATGGATTGAGGTTCCCTCCTCCAACAACTTTAGTTTAAAGTCTTCTTGACCAGCTTGGCAAGCCTATGATTCAACTACATAATATGTTCTTATTATGAGTGCTTTTTTTTTTAACCCTAATGGCCCTGTCCTACCATCTAAGATCTATCAGTGCTCATAGTGCTTCTTCTTTCCCTGATTTATTATTCTAATCCCACCCCTCTGCTTCAATAAATGGAAGAAAAAACCCTATTTCCCATGTTTGCACACCAGCCGCTATACTTGTACTAATGATAGCACAACTTCCAAAGGTCTTTCTCCATATGTTTTCTAGCTGACCAGAAAGTCTGTAATAAAACTGTCTAATCATCTTTTTTGTCAACACAGTCTCCTTCCTATCTGCCTTCCCTAACATATTTGTAATAGTAAATATTATAAAAACAAGAACAACTCGTTGAAGCCGGTATTTGCTGAAGTTGCCGGAAAGCTGATGCTAAGACTGAAAGCCACTGTAGGATACTACAGCATCCAGGTGCTCTGCTGTTATCTTTGGATAACTTTTCTTAGTTTGTTCAATGTACATGTAGACATTTAAAGGTAATGCTAGTAAGTTTTCTTGGCTGCATGATACATCGGGATGTATAAAAGCTGAATGACGACTTAGAAGTTGTGCAAGCCTTGTGTTCCTGAAAGGATTAACCATCTGAATTCTTTCCAGAGCCAGACTTTTCTTCTCTAATTTCCTTTTGTTGCCCTCTTGCCAGTAGGTTATAGATCTAGTACTAGAGAAAGTAAATCCACAACGCTAACTGTGCCAGAACAGCAAAGAACAACACATCATCGTTCACGATCTGTATCTCCTCACCGTGGTGATGATCAGGGCAGGACCCGTTCACGTTTACCAAATGTGCCATTACAGAGGTAGGCATCACAAGTTAGTTGAAGAACTGGGTGCTTTCAATTGTGTGTAATCCCTCACTGTTAACTTTTCTCTTGGTCAGCAGGTTTTCACAATTTTAAAACGGGTTTTTTTGTATCTGAATTTAATAGTGCAGTATTTGAACTTGTTCTATACATTTAGTAATCATTCCAGAACACTCATGGGATGAATTGTAACTGTCTAAGACTTACCTCTTGTTCTGAATTTTCTCTGTGATTCGTCATCTATGTGCTGTAACTAATACGTAGGTTTGGAACTGCTTTTTTCAGTCAGTGGCTGAATGTTGTATGGCACCACCTAACTATATTTGTAGGATAACAAATAGTGGCGTGTATGAATTGTATAATACCTATGAATTGATTTCATTCTGAAGTAACAGTAAACTGAAATTATCATCTGTATTTATAATGTGACATTTTTAATCCATCAGACAGTGGTTTATAAAGTACTTTTTCATTCACTGCTTTAACAGCCAGCCTTTTTTTGAGCCTTTCATTTGTGTGCTTTTTGCTTTTTTTGAATAATGCTGTACAGACTGTTTAAACAGAAAACATGACCCAGTTGATTCTGCCTGTTTTATTGTGCAGGGCAATAAACTTCTCTTGCAATCTCTCACGGAACCCTAAAAGCCATCCAGTTTTTACCAGTTTTCCTTTCCTCCAATTTCTGGGAAGCTTTGTTCTTGAATTACTGCAAGAGCTTGAAGCGTTGCACTAGAAACATTATTGCCCACTAGCTGTGGTAGTTTACTGAAAATCTACCCTTCTTAGCTGAATTTTGTGTGCAAAATTCTGTGCTGCAGTACTGTCATTATCCATCATTTCTGTGTCTGGTTTTTTTTGAGTTCTGTCACTTCTTCATGTAATGCCAGACATCTGTGATATTTCAAAAGTGCAGTATTTTCTGGAAAACCAGAATCTTCTTCCAGTTGAGAATCATGATGATTTTGATACTTCCCTTTCATTCTCTATGCCATATATATTGTTCTTGTGCATTGAAAGTTTATGTGCTCCTTAAGTCCCTACATGCAACCTGCTTTGTGACATCAGTTCTTACAGATTAAGCTATTTCACTACTCACGAAATCACTTGCTGTTGCATTTGTCAATAACACATTGTTAACAGATAGAGGATTATGGCTGCATGTTAACCAGACTGACTCTTTGTTTTATGGTAGTAGAGAGAATGAGAGCTCCTCGCTCTGCTTTTGCAGACAATTATATGTGTTCTTGTATCTCTCTGCCTACAAGGACAATGCACAAATGTGGTGTTTCATAGTCAATTCCACCTATCCTTTTTTATACTTTGAATAATTAATGCCTTTTGTTCCAGTGGCAGTCAATAAATTAAAGGAAGGATCTGCCCTTCAATCAGTAGTTCCATTTTTTGATCTATTCCATGTGAAAAGAGCTTTAAATTAGTGTCATAGAGGTCAGAGCTTACCTGTATTTGTACAAACTCATACTCCTTTTGTATAACAGCTTGAGATCAATAAAATCTGCTGCAGCTTCCTGTATCCTATCCCAGAATTTCTTAAAGACTACTTGGAGATACCTGCAAAGCATGAATGCCCCAAAATCAGCCCTTTAGAAATCTGGCTGTGCAACTGCAAATGCATAAAACTTACTTTCATGTGAGATGTTACCAGTTTTTATTATGTCTTCTTTCTTTAGGTGCAGGCTTTGAAAATGCCATTACTGAATCCATCGGTGTATACATAGAAACAGATGTGTATTTCTAAATTTGGTAGAAATGGCTCCTTTCTATACTTAGGGGTTGGGGGTTTAATTTTAGGAACCAATATTTTTTAAGACTTAAAAACTTATTTCAACCAACTCATAGTACTGTAACCCTTTAAGCTGCATTACTTATGAGAAATAAGATTTTCAAATGTATTTCTCCCTTTCAGGAGTTTAGATGAAATTCATCAAATGAGAAGATCACGTTCTCCAACTAGACACCATGATGCCTCCAGAACTCCAGTTGATTACAGATCCAGAGACATGGATAGTCAGTATTTGTCTGATCAAGAAAGGTACATCGTCAGCCTGAACTTGGAAAAAAGTTTAGAAATGTCTTTGTCCATTTGCCTAATTTTCAAATGTTCAGCAGAGACATGACTGAGGGCACTGGGGAAGGGAGAGATATCACCTTAACTGACAAAACTAGTGTCGTGGTTAAATTATCTCTATCTCTTTTTTGGTAAAACTGTGCACGAGTTTGCCAGGTTTTGCAGGTATCTAGACTAACAGTTCTTGGGTGCTTGTCCTGGGGTATTCTGCTGTTTGTTTCATGAATGTGGTGCCCAGAGAATTTTGCTAGAAAACCGTGAATCAACATGTATGCCCTAGCTATTCTTGTACCTCAGACTTTGGGTAGCCAGCAAAATACCAGACATGCATTCCACTAATTGGGAGTTGCACATGCTATGATTTGCAGTCCTCTGCTTATAGATTTCGGACATCTATATAGGCAGTCTCACAGCATCTTAAATAACATTCTGGTGAACTTGTACAGTACCTAAGCATAGCAGGACAGTTGCAGTGCTTGTAATTAGGAAACATCTCCTGTCTTACATGGTGTGACATGTACACATCTTTCCCTGGAATACATGCAGTGATTACACTCCCCAGAGAATGCTTGGTCTCTCCTAGTAGGCATTGTTTTCAGGTATCTAGGAATATATTCTAGGAAAAAGTATGGAAATGAGAATTTATGTTTATTTTATAGCCAAAAAAAAAGTTTTTAAAAATACTTCTCTTCAGTATTAGGTAAACAACGATGAGAGTTACATGAATTGTCAGTGGTTGTGACTTGTTTATCATACAGATAAAGTATAATGGCAAATTTTTACCATTCGAAGAAGACTAATTGTCGTAGCAATGTCTTTGGAATTTTTTTAATAAGTTACTATTTTTATGAGTAAGAGTGACAAAACCTTTTTAAATGATCCAGTAAATTCACTACAGAATAATCATTTCATAGTGATGTGAAAACCTGTAAAGAATAAAGCATAAAAACTCTCTGGAACTCTTTTTTGAAGAGTTCAGTTGCTCAAACTGTTGCTCAGTTTTGAAGCAACATAGAAGTTGAATAACAGATGTCTTTTGCAGTTAAACTAATTCAGTTTTGTATATGATCTTGCCTGGGTTTTGGTTTGGGTTTGGTTTTGTTGTTTGTTTTTTTTTCCTTTTTCAATGTGGTAACATGAGAATTAATGAGTTGTTTGGAACATTTCAAAATTCACTTTTATAGGCAAGAAATATGTACAGAATTGTCTGAGTTGTACTGTTGTACCCAATTTTCTTTCAGAGGTGATTTCAAATGCTTTTTAATTGTACTAGTCAGATTTATAGTTAAGCTAATTCAAGTAATTTCTACTTGTTACACATGTTTCATGTTATTTTTTGTTATAACTAGTGAGATATTCAAAAGATTCCTGAAGACTTTTATTGAACAGATTTCTTACTCGGGAGATATGAAGTGGAAGAGACATTAAAAGTAGCTTTTGTCAGTAGAAATAAATATAGGCAGTTAACTGTCTAGAAATATATTTTTTTTTCCAGTAAAGCCAGAAACCATGATATAAATGGAAATATAAGTGTGGATTACGCTTGGAGATCAGGGCTTGCATTGAGGCTTTCGTGGAGATGAGCCATCAGACCAGAGCCACAGCAGCAATGGGCTGCTGGGTTTGTTCAGGGCAGTAAGACAGTCTTCACTTCAGTGTTCAGGAAAAGCTTTTCAGAAGTTTAAAGATCAGACATGCAGGATGTATGTGGCTAATTTTCAGGATTTAAAAACAGGTCCATTACTCTCCTTGAGTAATAATCTTGTCTGTAGTGGTCTCCTTTTTCCTGTTTCCCTTTTCATCTTTTCCCCCTGATTTCTTCAGGTGCAGAGATTATTTAACTCGTACAGGATTCCCTATGTTTCAGTACATAAAAGTAGCATGATAGGGAACATTAAAGCCAGCTTTTTTTGGGGAAAATTCTCTATCACATCCAATGATTTAAAAAAATCTTGTGTGTTAGTATCGATAGTAGTATAAGTATTTTGTTCATTCATTGAACCCTTCATCTAAACAAGTACACTCACGTAGATACCTAAGGTAAACTTGGTTTGAAAAGTGAGTAATTACCCAATAGTTACATGTCAGAATTTACAGTTGTTGATCACTTTTAATCCTTTTCTCAATGATCTCTTGTTGCTACCAAATTAATATTAAATAATCTAAATAGAATTTTGTAAAAAGTTATTACAGTCCCTTACTAAAGCATCTGATCTGATTAATTTCTATTGGAAGTTATTTGAACCTTTTAAATGTTTATTTATATATGTATATACACATGCATATATATAAATCTGTTACAGAAAGCTTTTTATTAAGAAATCTAGCTAAACTCTATACTTTCCTCTTGAGTTTAGGATCATAATCTGATTTTCAAGGGCATGGCCTGTTAAAATTTTTTCAGTGTTTCTTTTATTCCTAAATAAAATTTGTTAATGTGAGTACTAAAATGCTCACATCGTCCAGCACAATAATCTTGATTTGACAGGTCTCCAAACCAGATGTAATTTATTATAGAACTCTGAGTGTCTTGTAATTATTGGTAAGCTACTGTCATGGGTCCCTTTGCTTTAGTTTTTTAACTTGAAGATTTCATGATGAATTTTCTATTTAATATCCCTTTTCTGGATGAAAATTATATTGCAGTTTCCACGTGCCAATTACAATAGACACTCTAGCTTAGCAAAGGTAGAGTAAATAGTAATGAAGTACCCTTTAAGTAAATGTGGACTTTGCATCTACTTCTCAACTCTTAAGAAAATGGTAGCTTTTTTCCTAAAATGCACATTTATTTGTAATTTGGAAACCTGCATGTAAATTTTGCTAGTCTTCTGAGCTTATAAACGGAAATTTGGCTTAAAAACCCCCAAAACTATTCAGCTTTGTTGCATAAATATCAGGCTAGTGGTTCCAGATGCAAAGCTAAATCTCACACATGACTCATAAATACGACCTATACTGCGTCAATTAACTGGATCATTTTATAATATCATGAAGCACAAACACATTGAACAACTGCTGCTTTATCTATTTTGCGATCTTTTCTCTCTTTGTCACCATAGAACTTCATATGATTCCCTGCTTCTTTTAAAATACCATGTTTCCATGAAGTTCAGCTTTAATTTCTGATTTACAGTAATTAGGAGGTTTAGACCCTGATCTTTCTAATTGTGTTGAAGTGCTTAAAGCTACAAGATTAATTCAAGGGATATTTCATACCATAGTCATATTTACCATCAGCATAAATATGATTAATTTTACCATCAGGCTGGCTGTAGTGTGTATTTGGTTACAGTAAAAGAAAATATAGAACACATGGCTCATTTTCTTAATTGGAAACGATAGGAAACAGTAAGTCTGATGGGTGACTAGCAACTTTTTTGTCTCTTTAGGACTGTATTACAAAATATTGTCAAGAGCTGAGAGTCAGACTTTATATTTGGCCAAAGGTAATATTTCCAGGGAGGGAATATTTCCAAGAGGGTGACTTCCCATAAACTGATCTGGAGTAAATTAGTAGCAAACACTCCCTGCTTTTTAATGTATGTTTATATGGCTTAGGAAAGAACCCAAAGAATCAACAAGCATTTTTTTTGTTTGTTTTTCTAAACTATTTCTTCATTAATTAGTTCATAAGAAAGGAGGTTATTCGAGAAATGTAGCTGTTCTGTGGATTCATCATGAAGAGCTCTGAAACAATACTTCTGAATTTTAAAATGAGAAATCCCACAAAATCAGGTGCCACACTAAAAGGAATTCCTTGAAAATGTAGTTATCACAGGCTCATATTCTTTGAGAAGTGCAGTCTGGGTTTGAACATTGTCAGACTCTCAGGGTGGAAGCTTCTTGTTTCTTTTTATGTTTTCATTTGCGTATCATTGGCATAACCCATGTCATCTAATGCTTCATAATGATACCTGTTTCACTCACCACCCATCCTGTCTGTGCAGTGAGCTTCTTATGCTGCCCAGAGCAAAACGAGGAAGAAGTGCAGAGTGCCTACATACCATCAGGTAAATACAGGAACTTGGGAATCATGAACACGTCTGGTTAGTTGTCTATAATTTGTGTGCCCAACTGTTTTCCGTAGCGGTATTTAGTCCCAGTAAGTAAAGAACGTCCTAGTACATTGTGATCCAAGTGTCAGTTGTTCTTTTTTTTTTCATTTTAATTCAGATCGAGATGTGTATGTATGTTTGTGACCATGAGTAGTAAGGATTAAAGCAGCTGAAGAAATTCTTGTTCTGAAGTTGTAATTTTGTGGTAGATTTTCTGTCTAGTTTCAGAAGTCTTGATCTCCCAATGTATGAGTGTTGTTATAGTTTCAGACTTTCATTTTTACTTGTTTTTAATGTTTTCTTTTATTTGCATTTTTATGCTTATATTACAGCCATGGAAAAGCCAACAGTCTTCAGTAGTTGTGAAAGCTAACGTCATGGTGGTTTTAGTCACTTGAGGGTTCAGTGGGAACCCCAGATTTGATGGGTCTCATATTACTTGTTTTTGTGCCTGCCAATTGTGCTATAAATTAGATCCAGGCATAAAGTTTGTAGTTTGGGCTTATCTTTATTCTTCATTAATCTCTTGATCCAAATATTGGAGCTGCCTGTCTTAACTCTTCCCAGTGTTGTGAAACTAAACAGGACTGAAATATCTTTATCTAACAAATCTAATTCTGCCCCCCACCTCCACCCCCCCATTTTTTTCACCATGTCTGTGAACCTTGTTAAAAATATGTCAGATTGTGTGAAAATCTTCCATTCAGAATCAGTAAAAATGTAGGATGACATAGTTAACCATTTGACTACTTCAACCAGGTAGTTAACCATTTTACTCTTTTACTTCAGTGCCAGATCTTTAAAACTGTCAAACTTTTAAAACCGTGTTGTCTAATGTACTTACTCATTTAGCTGGTGCAGGATTTTCCCTTACAGAGTAGTGGGGAGTTTTAGTATGCCTTGGCTTGATTTAATTCTCTTAATCAAATTTGAAACAGCGTGGAAGGTGCTGTGAGAGGGTTCTGTTACATGGCTCAGAAGTATAAAGGTAAAATAATACAAATGAAAACTTTCAAAAAAATCTGTGCATCAGTGAAGCTGTTTAATTCAAATTAAGTGTTTATTATCAGTGGAAGGACTTTCATTCTCATAATTCAGCTGAAAAAGCTTTTACTACAACATTTTAGGTTTTAAATAGTAATCATTTATTTCACTACCTGTTATTTTATGTCTGTTTCTTGTCATATAATAGCAATTTTCCTGCCTCCTTCCAATAGCCTTTCTCTTTCTACTGCATCTTCTAGAGCTTCGTCTCCCTACTTGCCTCCAGATCCATGATTTTTCCTTTCCCTCTTAAAGATTGTAATTTTCATTAGAATTCTTCAATGACAGTGCTTAAATTCTCACTTAATTTGCCACATAAAAACTGTATTATGAACTTTGGATGCACTTCACCCAGCCACTATAGTTTTTCAATAGTTTTACAAACGTACTAACCAGCCTGGCCAGTTAACCAGTGAAAAAATGGGCATGGGCAGCAATAGGTTTAGGCAAAAGCTTCACTGAATTCAGAGTATACAACCCTTTCTTGCCTTTTTCCTTATTCTAATTATTGCTGGTACTTTTTTTATGATCAAGAAAAGTAATGAATTTATCCCTTTAAGGTAACAGTAAAGGTACAGTATAAAAGAAAATTTTACTTTTAATAATGTTTTGAAGGTGCATATAAGGGCAATAGAAGAAAATAAATTGATTTTTAAATTTAACTCTGAGACTTATACAACCCAATCCAACTTTGAGTAATATCCAGAAAATTGCCCATATCCATCCTTGACTGAATAATGTCAAAAACCCTGGTTGCCATGTTTTGTCCTTTCTCGTTTGTAGTGACCTGGCTTCATTCATGTTAGAAATGCTGTAAGACATTACCCTTGCTTTCCAGACACCTTGCTGAATAATGTTTTAATTAATTGTTGAGACAACTTCAGCTGAAAATAGTGAAGAAATATTAAGGTTTTCATGTCAAATAAAAGAAATATTAATATGATAGCCCAAGTTAAGTTAAATGGTTAGTTTAATGCATCAGTTTAGAATATTACTAGTCCTTGCTGTACATCCTGTCCATCTGTATGTAATTATTGACAGACAGCTGAAACAATGGCAGGATGTGTGGACTATGCCACAGACCACACATTGTCACGTTCCATGTCTTATGTGACACCTGCTTTGGTAATACCTGCTAGTATGCCAGGACTGACCTGATTCCTTTATTCCAGCCCTGCAATGTCACGGTCAACTCTGGCAGAGACATCAGCAGTGGTAACCACTAAACCTGTACAGAAAAGGTCAAAGCTCCTCTGTTAAATCCTGCAGGATTGGACAACCCCTGGCATTTCCAGGCAGAGAGTTGTTTCATCTGTGTGTGATGCAGCTGGGTTTTTTCTGCTGTGCCTAGGTCCAAGCCTTAACAGGAATCAGAATGTCCTGTTAGGACAAACTTCCCAAAGCTGCAGAATCTTCAGGGCTGGTGGTCCTTCTGCTAATTGCACTGTGCAGATCTGTCCTGGTGTATTTAGAAGATTTTTAGAACTTTGATATTAACCCTGAACCATCCAAGGGCCATGATTTTGTCCACAAATTTTTCTCTTGTTGACTGGGTAGAGCTGGAAAGTAAAGCAAACACATTCTGTTCTAAAATCTCATGTGCTGTAAGTGATATTAGATGGTTGCCATGTAACATCTCAGAGTGCTGCTGAAAAGAAAATCCTTTTTTAAATTAAATAGTTCTTAATAACATTTAATTGCAATAAGATTTTGAAGCTGATGCACCACTTTCCAAAGACTTCCACATTCAAAAATACCAGATGCTAATACATCTGTAATTACCTTTGTGATACTCTATCACTATTTTAGCAAGCTCCTGAAAAGCTTAAAATCTTGTAGGTCTAAGGAAGGCACCCCACTCAGAAAGAAAGAGCAAGCTTAATATCAACCCAATAATTTACGACAGTTAGATATTTCAATTAAAAATCTCAATAAATGGAATTTACTTTCATTACAAGGAAAAAACTGAGCTGCAGTATTATCAAGTGTTTATGGAGTGTATTAACAATAGTGCAAATACAAAACTCTGTCCCTCAGCTGTCATAGTAGTTGAGAAAAACATATATTGAGAAAGCTATTAAACATGTTATGCATTCATTTTACATTCTGGTTGGTCTTGGCTTACCTTTACCTGTCTTTTTATTTCTGGCATGTTTTTGTGTTGTTTCGTTTTCTTTTCTGTTCCACCACATTCAAGAAGTTCTGTTAGGCACTATAAAACATTACCACCCAAGATGCCTTTACTAGAAAATGGTACTCATTGGAACCTATACAGGTAAGAAGTGTTTAGAGTCCCCTTTAAGTAGTTAGCTCCTATTTAAAAAAATAAATAATCTTGCCTTGTTAAATTAAAAAAAAAGGTTTCAAATAGTTTTTATAACTGAGAGGTAAGGGATATAATCCTAAAATAACTTCATTTAATGTTTAACTTAACCCCTATATAACAAAAAAGCCCCAAACCACTTTTTATTAGGTAGAGGTGTCTACACTGTTAAAATTATGTTACGTGTTTTTCTTTCTTGCATTCTTATGTTTATGTATAGTATTTTGGTTACATGTCAAATTTATTTTCATTTTGTTTAAATAATTTTAATTTACAAAGCTCAACTCTTCCTGCATGTGCTAAGACCAAATCCGTGATTAGACAGGATATTTCACTCCTTCATGATTGCCTTAATTCACGAATACCGAAATTTGGAGATGATCTACTGGTTAGGTAAGAGACTGAGGATTAATTCCCCCTCCTGTTTGGTATCTAATATGGATTTACAAAATAAATGAGCTTCACTGTGAAGTGAATTCATGTACTATATAGTATACCACATCCTTTTATGTTGGCTTAAGATTTACTGCTGTTTAAGGATTTGAATTTATTGTTTGATATTTCTCATTCCACTGGATGTTGTTTTGTCTCATTCAGTTTTAAACATTTCAATGATCTTAGCAAAAAACAAATTCTAGTTTGCTTTTATTTTCTAAACGAATCTTGACACTGTCATCCAGTCAGCTCTTTTACGTTTTCCTTAATTAAATCATTGTGATTCTACATTTTCTGTAAAGAGAGCATTATTTTATGAGTTAATATCTAACATTGTATTCCTTTCTTTGTTTTCTTTTTCTTTCTCTTCTACCATTGGATGCAATGCACTGGCACTAGTGAACTACAGCCCTCCCTTGACAGGGCTAGGAGTGCTAGTACCAACTGCTTGAGACCAGATACTAGTTTGCATTCACCAGAACGAGAAAGGTATAAAATAAAAACTTATGAATTTCTTGTCATCTGTGCTGGTGATCTTTATGAGTTTTGTTTTTCTTCATATGAGTACTCTACATTCTCGTACATTCATGTCTGCTGCGGTATTTGTAGACATTTTTGCTCCTGCATTCATGTATGTCATGTAAATTGCGTGTTGGAGTTGATAACCACTGCTGGCTTCTTTCCTTTGTTTTAGTTCAAGCTGATGTCCTTTGTTTTCGGAAGTCCTCAGTATGCTGATAAGGGCATTGCAGTGTTAATCTTCATCATCATTTGCTAAAAAGTATTACGTTTGTTCCTTGCCTGTTCTGTGGACTGTTAATAAGGCGGTGACATAGTTTATAAATTATGACAAAACTCTACTTCAAACCAGAATTGTAGTTTGTATAGTGATGTATTTTCTACAAAACAGCCAAACTTCATTGCTTTCTTAATCTAATCTGATGCATCTGCTTTTGCAATTACAAGACAAATCACTGCATTAAGGTTTTTTCACATTGGGACATCATATTAAGGCTCACATAAGTCTTAAGAAGACGTGTTTGGAATTTAAACAAGCTATTGTTGTGTCACATACATTGTGCAGGCATTTTGTGGATGCTTTCTGAATTTTTAATATTACAATAGCCTGGTTCAGTATCTTAGGTGAGCCGAATGCTACTGGTGTGTTTGACAAATGGGTTTGTTCAACAAGGGAATTTTTCATTATCGCCTGTGATTTAGGCTAAGAAATGCACTACTTGAGAGTGAGACCTTAGCTTCACTAAAGATGATAGTAGACACTAATTGAGTGAAAATGTGGTGAAATTACCATTTCATCTATGCAATATATAGTTAAATAGAGTGGCAGTTAATGCAAAGTTGCTTTGTCAGTCAGCCACAGTGTGGAGGTTATATTGTTTGCATCATTTTCATTATTTTGGCAGAGGACCTGTGAAAAAAAGGCAGTAAGAACATTCTTTTCTCTTTGAGATAAGGTTTCTCCTAAGTTTTTTGTGAAATTTCCCTTTCTTTCCTCCTCAATTCCTATTGCTCCTTGATTGGAACTTTGCTCTTCTCCCGTTGTGCCATCTTTACAGAGAATTGACTAATGTGCTGATGAAGTATCTCAGATGGGTCTACCTTAGCTCATTCCTTTTTAAGATTGAGCTCAAAATATCATAGATAATATATACATGGATATTAAATTAAAAATCCCCAATCTAGGACAGAAATAAGGCCACTCAGAATGAAATCCAGGATATAATTCTAGGGGTTTTTTTAAATACTGTAGCATGATATTAATAACTGTGTAGATATATACAGCTGTATTCATCTGCAAGCAGCTATTTAATGTAATAATGTATGAACGTGAGCAGTATGTTTTGTACTTTTACTTGAAGGTGCCACCCATCAGGTTGAATATTCAATGAAACAGTAACTGGCAACTCTAAACTATCCAGCTAAAATATCATACTCAAAACCACACTTGACAGTGATGTTAACTAGTTCCATGAAGTCTTGATAATTCATGTCTAGCAACCTCTGTCCAATAGGCACCGCACAGAGCCTGCAGTATTTTCCATGAGCTCCTTGTAAAGAATAATGTTTACTCTGTGTTTATGGCCTCTGCTGGGTACTAAACATGTGGTTTTGCCAAATCATTGTGGGTCTGATCCAGAAAAATTGTCCATCACTACGAAACTTTCACTTCTTTCCTTTTGAGAAGTCCTAAATAGGTGCTTT
>VZTU01017381.1:164889-207296 GCA_013400835.1 Zapornia atra | reverse complement strand
CCCCCCATCAGTCAAACAGCATGGAATAATGTGAAACTCTGAAGCTTCAAAACCCTTCTTTTCTGTCAGAACCTGTCATATTCTACTTCTTTCCTGCTTGTCTCATTTCAGACACTTTCTCAGACAAGGCACAATCCAGTTAAACATTCATTAAGGAATATTTTAAGATCTTACTAGATTTACTTTTTTCAGGCTTTGGTTGTGGGGTTTTTTTTTCCCCTGATTTGGAGTGGAAGAGCCCATATTACAGTTATTAAGAACCTGTTATCTAGAATATGAGTAAACTTTTAGTCATAAGCATGTGAACGTGTCTTTCTAAGTTCAATACCAGCAACACAGAACAACCACCAGCTATTGATAATCACCCTGCATGACAAGCAGGTCAGCTTAAGACAAAAGTATGAAGAGTTATTTTTTATAATAGAGGAAAAAACCTTAAGTAGAGAACAAGTTAATGGCTCCCTTATAATTTTCAGTGTCAAATCTACAACAATATAGCATGACACAAGGATATTCTCTGTGACTTAATTTTTTTCAAGGCCCACTTTTAAAGGGAGACAGACTTAACCAACCTTTTAAACCCCCTTTCAGAAGTAGATGCTATCACTTCCCAGCAGTCATAAAATGAGGCAACAGACTGCATCCTCCCTGCTGTTGTTAGCAGCCTCTTTCTTCTCGAGATGATGGACCTTTCTCAGCAGTATGAAGCTAAAAATGAATGTTACCTTGTACTGAAAGCCCTTTAGTGCAGGAGACGCTTTACCCATGCCCTGTCAAAGACCCTCATCCTTTCCTGAACATTTTAATTCCCCACTTCTGACACACCAAGGGTGAACCACCTTTAAAGTACAAAAAGTACAATCCTTATGGTTGAACTCCTGAACAAAGCCCACAGTCAAACCCCAGTAATCACAGAATCGTAGGGGTTGGAAGGGACCTCAAGAGATCATTGGGTCCAACCCCCCTGCCAAAGCAGCTCCCCAGCTCATATTACACAGACAGGCGTCCAGACAAGTCTTGAATCTCTCCAGAGAAGGAGACTCCACCACCTCCCTGGGAACCTGTCCCAGGGATCTGTCACCCTCACTGTGTAAAAGTTCTTCCGCATGTTGGTGCGGAACTTCCTGTGCTCCAGTTTACAGCCATTGCCCCTTGTCCTGTCCCCACAGACCACTGAAAAGGGGCTGGCCATTTCCCCCTGCATCCCATGCCTAAGATATTTATAAACACTAATTAGGTCCCCCCTAAATCTTCTTTTCTCTAGACTGAACAGTCCCAGCTCACTCAGCCTGTCCTCATAGGGGAGATGTTCCAGGCCCCTAATCATCTTCATAGCCCTTCTCTGGACTCTCTCCAGGAGGTCTCTGTCTTTTTTATACCAGGGAGCCCAGAACTGGACACAATACTCCAGGTGGGGCCTGACCAAGGCAGGGTAGAGGGGGAGGATCACCTCCTTTGACCTGCTGGCCACACTCTTCCTGATGCATCCCAGGATCCCATTGGCTCTCTTAGCCACCAGTGCACACTGCTGGCTCATAGCCAACCTGTCATCAACCAGGACCCCCAGGTCCTTCTCCACAGAGAAGAATATGTCTGCAGTAAAAAACAAAACCTGTAACTAATAGCGAAGCATAGAGTCTATCTTCACCTACCCCTGTGTTGGATCTCCTACCTGCAGCTCAAAGAAATAATAAGACTCCCCTTTCTCATGTCTTGCAGCATCACTTCACCCCCAGGCTATAAAGATGACACCTTCTGTACCAGGAAATAAGCATAGGTAGGGAGAAAGAAGGAATGTCAGGTCACACACAAGAGCCACACAGAACATGAATAGAGCAATAATGCAGCATTTTTTAAAAACAAAGCAGATTAATTTATCCTCACTATGACCTCATAGGATGGAGGCTAGGACTTTCTCCAGAAGTGCAGCCTTCACATTGTTGCATCCAAGCAAGAAGACCTAGAGTTACAGCACAGTCCACATCTGCAAGTTGGGATAAGGAATCTGCTACTGGCCACTTGACCTAGTTTTATTGCTCTTATTTGTTTGTTTTTTCCTTTGGCTATTATTCTTTTTTTCCCTCCTTAGCTTGTCCATTAAGTTACAATATAGTTATCTGCTTCATTAAGGTATTTGAATGTTTGACTACCAATGGGCCCAGAAAACTTTGGAACAAGTCAAGCAACTTTAACTTCTAAAGTATTAGCTATACAGCAGTAGCTCCAGAACAGGGTTTTAATGAAGAAAAAGGCTAGCTGAGAAACAAAACTCTATGCACATCCTGTTCGGGCTCAGTTCAGTCCCATTTATTCTAGGGCTGATCTACCATGGCCACAACATGGGAACAGCAGTGCTGCTGCTGCAGCAACAGCAGTCTGTTCTTTTTGATTAGTCATTTCTAGAT
Source organism: Zapornia atra (assembly GCA_013400835.1). Classification (NCBI taxonomy): domain Eukaryota; kingdom Metazoa; phylum Chordata; class Aves; order Gruiformes; family Rallidae; genus Zapornia; species Zapornia atra. The sequence continues at coordinate 204,891 of VZTU01017381.1, read as the reverse complement.
GTGTCAAAAAGCTCAAACACTACTTGCAAGTATCAGTGAATAATGGAGGTAACAACATTTTGTGGTTATAAACACACAGCAGAAGAGGTGGTATCTGTTTGCTTCAATGAGGAAGCAAGCAGATACCAAACACCTTGTTGAGGAAACTGAGTGCTTCTATTAACCTCAAGTGTGAGTGAACAGCAATGATCATGCTAGCCTCAGAGATGTATGAGAATTTGTATAAACAGGGAAACTAGGCTGTAATGTGAGAACTTAAATCACTATGGCTGTATTGAAACGGTCCTTTACATGATCTTTTTGTTCTGGCAAAGTTTCAAAGGCCAAAGTGTCCAAATTAAATGTAAAGAAAATCAGCCTTGCATTAAGCATGAAATAAACACCCCCAAAGGGGACTCTGTCAGTAATAGGCACGTTATCCGTATGGAGAGACCATCATGCAAGTGTAATTGGTCAGACTGTCACCTGTAGAACACTGTACAGCTCTCAGCATAGAGTGTTTTGATAAATGTACATGTCACAAGATCAGCATTTGGAAAGGAAGTGCTTTACTCAGTGCTTCCTCTGGGAAGGTGGACGCTTTGCTGCACAAGTTCTGTTTCATTATTGTCAAAGAGATCACTTTGTCACCATTTGTTCAGTGGGTGAGAATCAAGTCAGAGACTACTTGCAGCAACTGAACACATGCAAGTCCCTGGGGCTCAGCAGTCTGCATCCAGTGTGCTGAGAGCTGACTGGCATTCTTGCAAGAATGTCATCTTTGAAAAAGCCACAGAGAACAAGGCACCTCAATGACTGGGGAAGAAAGATAGTCACACACATCTTCAGAAAAAGCCAAAACAACCTTAAGAAGACCAGTGAGCCTTTTTCTTACATTTAAATTTAACTCCCTATATTTCAGCTTGCACACATTGCCATTTGTCCTTTCACTGAGCACCACTAGAGAAGAGTCCATCTCTGTTTTCTTTACTGTTCTCATCAGGTGTCAATGTGTATGTACAAGATCCTCCCCCCAAAGCCTTTTCTTTTCCAGCCTGAACAATCCCAGCTCTTAGCTTCCCCCCCCCCCATAATCCGTCTTCAATCTCATTACCATCTCCCTGGCCTCTTGCTGGATACACTCCATGCCTCATGCCAGGAAGCTCACCACGAGACACAGCACTAGGACGTGTCTCACCAGCACCGAGTGGAAGGGAAGGATCACATCCCTCCACTTGCTGGCCACACTATCTGATGCAGCCCAGGAAGCTTTTCGTTTTTGAGGCCACAAGGGTGCACTGCTGGCTTATGGTCAACTTAGTGTCCCCCAGGACCTTTTCTGCCAAGATGTCTTCCAGTCAGTTGGCCTTCAGCCTATGCTGGTATCTGGGGTTATTCCTTTCCCCACCCCAGGTACAAGACTCCACGTTTCCCATTATCAAACTGCATGAAGTCCCCACCAGCCTGTTTCTCCAGTCTGCTGAGGTCCTTCTGACTGGCAGCACAGTAGTTGCCCAGAACTCACCCTGTCTTCTGCAAGTTTGCTCATTGTGCACTTTGCCCCATGACCCAGGTCATTAGTGTTGCTTTTAACAGTGTAAGAGCCATTATTGCTAGGGTACGCCCATAGCAACTGGCCTCCAGCTAGGCTTTGTGTCACTGATTACAACCCTTTGAGCACAACAGTTCAGCCAGTTCTTGACACACCTACTCACCATCATCACTGTGGTCCATAATTCATCAGTTTGGGATGATGTTATGGGCAGCTGTGTTAAAAGCCTTGCTAAAGTCAAGGGAAGCAACATCTACTGCTCTCCCCTCATCCACTGTCATCTAATCATGGAAGGCCATCAGGTTGTCAGGCTTGCTTTTCCCTGCATAAATCTATTCTGGCTACTCCTAATTACCTTCTTGCTTATGTTTGGAAATAGTTTCACCTTGATTTCTAGGAAGGTGATTGAGTTGTTTATCCTGGAAAATTTCTCATAGCTCCCCCATTCTTCTTGAAGATAGAAAAGACATTTGCTTTTTTCCAGCCCTCAGGAATCCTTTCCACCGCTATGATCTTTAAGGTAATTGACAACAGTGTCAGCCAGATCTTTTGCCAGTCATGGATGCATCCCATCAATCTCTATGTCCCATCTCTACACTTTCTCAGTGGCCTCAGGGGCCTGCAATTCCTAAAGGCTGGTCTTACCCATAGAGATCAAAGCAAAGAACACATGGAATCTCTCAGCCTTCTCCAGGTCCTTTGTCATGAGGACTCTTGCCTTGGTTTTCAGCAGCAGGCCTCTTTTGCAGTTGATATACCTCTGGAAGGCCCATTGTTCTCTAGATCCCTTGCCAGGTATAACTGCAGATGGCTTGGCTTTGTCCTTTCTAACCCCACCCCTGTAGTTTTGCATGAGATCTCTATGTCCCTCAGAGGTTACCTGTCCCTGCTTCCACCTCTGGAATGAAAAATTAGCCTTCCACACAGATTCTTCATGGTGATGCGCAGTAGGAGATGAAAAGCAGTAGGTACATGTGGAAACAAGAGGTTCAGCCTAGAAAATGAGAAAACTGCCCCCTCCCTCTTCCCCCACACTTTAGGTGGTAACATGTTTTTAATCGCTGCCCTGTTCATCTCCAGCACTTCTACAGGTTGATTAGGAAACGCAGCAGCTGGCAGAGATGCGCAACGCTACTTACACCCCACACCGTCACCTGATCAGCAGTGCCAACTGATTCCCAGAGGAACCTCTCTACCAGGTCAAGCATCCCGAGACACCCAGCACTCGTATCTACCACACCTGAACTGGGTCTTAACCCACCTGTAACATAAGAGACTGACAATTTTTGATAGGCCATCTTTTATTGAGAGTTAAGATCACGTCTCCCCAGGGTGCGCAGGACGCACTATGGACACAAAACACAGAAGATCGCTTCAGTAAATACACACTGGTTAAGCAATGCTACTTTTCTTCTCTTTTTTGGCAAAGTGCTGTATTTTTGTCGGTTTTCAGCTCGTGTTAGGCTATTAAAAATAAGAGCCAGACATTCTTCTGTATCAAAAGGACTGCTACAAATAGAGAAGTGGCTCTGGAGAGAAGCTGCCATATATGCATAGACTGATTTACAGTATTAACCCTAACTGAAATGTCCCTTTTGAATCTTCAAGTCTGCTGTGTAGAAGGCACAGTTTAAAAATGCAAATCTGTCTATTGACCAATACATATGAAAAATACAGTTTCAGCAAGATTCATTATTATCAATCAGTATGAGACAGTGCAAGGCCTCCACTTTTACAAGAAAAAAAAACAAACCCACACACTTTAATACAACTCAAAAAACCATATAAAAAGCCACACAGCTCACTATTAAAACAGAAAACCAAAACATATCTAATCGCCCAATTGCTCCAGGCACAAACCAGGGCTAGACCAACATAAATACATAAAACAAATTATCAAAAAGCCATTGATGCAGTACTATCTCACACAATAATATGGTTTCAAATATTACAAATTGAGAAGCACAGCTTTGTGCAACAAAACAGTTTATATCCTGAAAGATATAGGTTTTCATCACCAGAAAGTCATCTAGTAATGTAGTATAAAAAGATCAGTATCTCCCAATTCTAGGAGCAGTCTAAAGTTGCATTTACTTGCCTACTGAGAAGAACGGACCAAGGCTCTCATCGTAATGCCCAAGAGCCCTATACTCTCCACTCCACCTCCCCGTTAAGAGTTAAAGGATTACTTACTCCTTCCAACATGGGGAGGTGGAGACTCCATCTTCCTTCATTTCACTTTAAGAAAATTAAAGCTGAAGGAAAGAAGTTACTTTTATATAAAGAAAAATACAGGAAAGCAGAGAATTTTCCTGAGCTAGAAAGTTGGCAGTGAGGAGAGAGAAGTTTAAGTCAGGCAAAAAGTTGGAGTGATAAAGGTAGATAATCTGAGGTGAGCATGAATATACGTGAACAGACAAGAGACTGGTGAAACTACAGCTATCTGCAGATAAACCAGGGCATTTGGACCACAAAAGAATTCTTGTATGGATGCAGGCCCATACTGCTTAGAAGAGTAGTAACAAAATCTCTGTTTTGGAAACTTAGGATGTGACCAATTTATGCTCTTTCACTGTCCATGTGAATTCAATGTTTCTTCAAAAAAACCACCCCAAACCAACCGAAAAAACAACAAACTAGTGTATCCAGGAAAGCACCACTTGCCTTTTCAACAATCCAAATTAATCCCAGTGAAGCAGCACAAACCCTCTGCAGTAAGAGAGGTTATAAATGCTGTTTCCTGTGCACTAAACAAGTTACACAGCAATTCCAGCTGTAGAACGTGCAACAGTACCAGTACAGCAAGGTTAATCCAAATTGTTGGGGTTTTGCTTCAGTGAAATGGAAGCATTTTTGCCAAGTTTAGAAATACTTCATCATAGTCTGGAATAATTCACATTATTGACCTTGCCTAATTTCAAAGACTCCTCACGTGACTCCTTATACCAGCTTCTGTACAAGGACTACTGGAAGACATGGTTGAATGTAAAGTCAACACTTTAATACCCTAGGCACTAAACACAAGACAAGAAAACAAATCAGTAGGTCACATTAAGCACTGATAGAAAGGGGAATAAGCTTACTTACATTTCTCCCTTTCTTCCAGTGCAGGCTTCTGCTGCCTGACCTCCATAGCCATTTAATCTACTTCCCAGATTGATCTATCAGGGGTTGGCAAGCCATGAGGCTGCTGTGTAATACACACTCTCCATTAACCGGTAAACTGGACTTTTGATCTTAAGTGCCTGCCAACTTCCAGAACATCTTGCACAGTCTTAAAAAAACCTACTTGTTTTGGATGGCTTTTCTTTCCTGTTGGCCCACAGAATTGTTATTCAGCCCTCCTGCCCCTAATGGGCCAGGGCATCTTTCTTTCTCAGTTTTTATATATCTGTATCACTGTGTTTAGTTCTGTAAGACTGTTTCTCAGCATGTTCTTCTCCCTGACACACACTGCCCTTCATTTCCAGTCACAATTAACTCGGACTTCATTTTCATAGAGAGAAAGACAGAACATCAGGAGAACTTCTAATAAAAATCTTCCTTCAAGCTACTTCTGAGCTACTCAATCTGTAAATACAATACAATCTAACAGCAATTAGCAGCTCAAAAATAGCTACCCATCAGCCTGACTGCTTTACAGAGCAGTCAGCTACTGACAAGATTAAAAGAATGGTTGATCCTCCATCTTTTTCTTTTAACTAGACTAGAGATTAAGTGAAATAAGGTAGGAGAAATACACCTTTCAAAGACAGAAAGAGAAAGAGTTTGACAAAGAGTAAGAACTCAAACTGTACCAAGTAAAACCCAGTTCAGCTCTTTGGGTTGTGCATCTGCACTTAACCCATAGGTCCACTTTTCCTTCCACGCCACTGAGGCGTAACAGTAACACCAGCGCCATATCATACTACAAAAATACTGGGGGGGGGAACATTTAACCCTTTTCTGATACCCATATTAAGTACCCAACACACCTATACAGACTCTACTAGCACAAGTAGGTACTAGGCAACTTTGATTAGTTGTCCTGCTTGTAAGAGTTCAGCATAGCTATATAATATCCACTGGCAGCTATAGTATTTCCCTGTTAGAAAGTAATCATATATGTTGAATATGGACAGATACACAAGCTGTCAAGTACTGGTCATTAAAGCATACAGCTAACCTCAAATTTTCTAACTCCACTTTGATTAATACAAAAATGTAACTGATTTCCATTTCAGTTAAATTTCTTTAAAATACCAACTAAGAACCCAGCTATATGTCCTAGTTTAGAAAACAGCACACAAAATTATTGTATTGATAGGCTTCCAAGACATTGACACTTAACATCAATGTTTAGGACTTGCTGCAAGACACCTGGAGATTTGTGCTGCATCCACGCGATGTGACACTAGCTCTGACTGCATGTGAGGGACAGGCAGTCAGCCTCAGATTGACCACACTTACCTACGCATGAAAAACAAGAGCAACCTAAAGAACAAGTAAGATGAAAACCACAAGAGCATCAGTAGTTGAACTGACGCTGGCAAGGCTGGTGAACAAACAGTCCATTGTGCTTGACTTGCCGCGAGTGGCAATCCCTGGACAGGTTTTGGCGACGGAGACTGTTTCTGTTGAGATAGTGTCTTTCATTGTGTTCTTTTATCCAGTGGGTAGGACGAAAGCCCTTGTTTTTTTCCAGAAAAGTTGAATGAGTAGCCAGAGCTGTGACGTAGCAGTGAACACGCTGTCCTGTTTCATTTCGGGCCTCCAGTCTAGAAGCGTAACAGACAGGTACCGGTCATTACCAAGTCGCATTGGAAAGACACACTAGCTACAGAGGGTAGGAGAACATGGACATCAACATCTGAAAGGGCACCCTTATAACACCAGAGAAGGATTTGGGCTGAGGCAAGGTCAAACCAGTTTAGGAAAGCCACACTGGTCAGTTAACGCGCAGTGCTGCTAACTCACTCTTAGCATGAGAGCACCACAATAACCTTTGGACTTGCAGTGTATTATGCTATATTGCCCTTCCTTCTCCACCCCACCTCCTTCAGCCCAAGACACAATAGAGATCAGAAATAAAAGGCAACATGGCACACCGCTCCAGCTTCAGAAGAATTGGGAGTTACCCACTAAGCCAGATTTGGTTTAAAAAAATCATCTTGAACATAGGTAGTTCAGCCTGGAAACAGAAGCACACTAATTAAAGTGTTTGGATTGCCAGCCACACAGGTACATCCAAACAATGTTCATGCAGAGGAATGGGAAAGATAGACCAGTTGTGACACAGACACAGGAAATAACTCAGGATTTGTTCCTCAACCAGCTCTCTAGATTTCATGAGCAAAGAGTCAGTTTAGGCAAACCCTTACTTCATCATGCACTACAGGAAAAAAAAAACCCCAAACCAGCAGCCTATGCAAGCAGGGACTGACATATTGAAAAAGGACTTCCCTACTTGACAGAACAATCACTGGTGTTTCCTGAAACTCCCAAAGTAATGCTAAAAATAGCCTGGCAGTTTTAAAAGCAAAGCAACTCGGACTGCCACAGCTGGCGTGCGACCTGCTGCATTGGAATTTCTTGTCTCCTTCCTGCCCACCCAGGACAACTACCAGCTGTCAACTCAGCCGTGCCCAGGAAAGAGGCCTGCAAAACCAGGAGCTTGCTTAGGCTTGAGCAAGAACTCTTCTGTGAAGTCTGCTTTTCAGCACTAGCACTCTGCAATTAAACGATCTTCCGGAGGAGCTTAACTTGCATTTCTTGCATGTCATCTCTGTAGATGTCAACCTGGTCTGCTGTGCCCACAGAACAGCCCTGCAGCCTTGCTCTTGGGGTCCTGCAGACGCCTGGCACAGAATTGAGAGCTTCTGCATCTGGCAACCAGAGTGAAGTACTCCCTGCCAGTAAGGAACTACTGTCCCCTCTACCTTTTCTTTTAAATATCCAAATCCAATTGCTTTTGGCTCCTTGGCTAGCTCGAGCAACTGGCTGAAGCCTAAAGACTGCAGAACAGTCATATGTGACATTGTGGGTTTTCCCCATTCTTTCACTGGATATTATCCCAACCCCAGCACTTAATACAAATCAAGAGAGCACAAAGTAATTCACAGTGCCCTGTAAACACCTTTTCTCTACAGGTTACACCAGTTTCACTAGCCACCCTGAAGTGAAACTGGGATAGCAGAGATGATTTGAAGTAGGTAGGCAGCCATGCACTCTTCCAAAGTGTAGTATTTTGGCATCTTGGTAGCTGCCTTTAGTAGCCTGGCACTACTGATCCCTGTACACTGAGATTACAGGGCTGATGAACCTCCATGAGCGTTGTCAAAGTGTCATTTTAGAGGGGCTGTGCCTAAAGCCAGACCACCACTACATATGCTCACTGCTATGCCCCTAGCATCTACTTTGATGGAAAACGTAAGTGTCCTACTAGTTGTGCTAGTCAGACCTCACAAGAAGCATTAAAGGCTTCAGAACCCATCCCAATTAACATAGAAGTAATTTTTCTGCACTTAGCATTTTAGCTTGTTAAAGCAGAAGTAGTTAGGCTTGATCAAGTAACATCATTTGGCACAAAGGTTAGTCCTATAACCAGTATTGTTTTGGCAGACAAGGCTCTAGAGGAAGCAGTGTTGCTAGCAGCCTGATCAAACAAAAAGCACTGTCCCAAAACGGGAGTACTTACTGTGCCAGTGTGCCTTAAGCAGCTTTTCTTGGCCCTACAATATTAAATGGCCAACCATTAAACCACTAGAGAGACTTCAAAACAGCTTCTGAAACCTACTGCGTTATCAGCTTACTTTATTTTCCCCAGTTCTGTAATTTACCTCAGCTTCAGACTTAGTCTGCTCCCACCTCTGCCACCCAAAATAGCTCCTGTATAAATGTCTAGATCCTCTGACAAAGCAACAGCACAGAATTAAGTGTGCAGAAACTTAAGACACCAGCTGAGGATCACCACACCTTTAACTTCTCAACATGGTAAAGCAGCTTGCAGGTACAGCATAATGTAACAAAGAATTCTTCTCTAGAAAACTTTATGCCAGTATGCCTAGCTCACAAGTCACTAGGAAAGGTCAGAATCTCATTTTGCATGTTACAACCCACTATAATTGGTATTTTAGATAAACTGATCTGCTGCCTTTCACTAGCCTCACGGCCTACAGTGCTCTTGCACATTCCTTCAGGCCCTTGTTTTAAAGGTGCTGTGTGCTCACAGCTTTCCCCCCCCACTTAAACTAAGCTAGACCCTCGATGCTTAGCATCACAAACTGCCCTCCCCAAGTATTTACACAAATTCCTCAGTCTCCAAGATGAACAGAATCAGTCCAGTATTACACAGCAGCATGCTCTCCCAGGCACGCATTTCTTTAAGCCAAGTACCCTCAGCTTGGCAAGGAGGTGATCAGACAATGCAGCGGGCATTTACCTACAGCAACTCTACTGCCACGCTCGTTTCTTCCCCTGTGTAACAAAGCTTACTATACCAGGAGGATTATTTCTCCCAATTGTTTCTAAGTGTAGGAACCAGGTGGGAGGAAGAGTCAGTCTTTGTTATTAACCAGGATTCACAAACACCCAATTATTTCCAAGTCAGTGAACACATGGGCAAGTGTGGAGTCATAATGGCACTCCCCCCCCCTCCCCCCCCAGCCCCACATCGTATATGTCTATGTATATTTGATTACATCTGTGGTCCTTGAATGCATCCAGAAGAGGACAACAAAGCTGATGAAAGGGCTGGAAGGTGTGTCCTCTAAGGAGTGGCTAAGGACTGAGCTTGGCTAGTTTGGAGAAGAGGGTACTAAGGGGTGACCTCATCGATCTCTACAGCTTCCTGAGGAGGGGACACAGAGATCAGATCTCTTCTCCTGGGTATCCAGTGACAGGACGTATGGGAATGGTTCAGAGCTGCCCCAGGGGAGGTCCAGATGGGATACAAAGAAGCATTTCTTTACTGATTGAGTGGTCAAACCCTGGAACAGGCTTCCTAGAGAGGTGGTTCATGCCCCAAGCCTGTCACTGTTTAAGAGGCATTTGGACGCTGTCCTTAACACATGCTTTAATTTTTGGTCAGCCCTGAAGCAGTCAGGCAGTTGGAATAGATGATCACTGTAGGTCACTTCCAAGTGAAACAGTTTCTTCTATAACACTATAGTCCTGTAGCTGTATATACTGGGCAGTCACCAAGGCAGCAGAGCACAGTGAACTTGCACCAGCAGTAATTCTACCCGAGTGGACATTTAGGACACAAAAAACAAAAACAGCACCACTTCTCACCTTGCTACAAGTAGAAGCTTGGAGCACAGTTTTTACCTTGAGGGGAGTAAGTTTTGTGGAATATTTCAGATTGCTTTTGTTCCACAAGCCACCTGGGGAAAAGTTTAATCTTTTCCTGATCTATCACTAGGTTGAGGGCAAAAAAGTGAAATGGACTTCCCTGTCAAGATAGTTGAAGTATTTATTTTCTCATCTAACAAAGTGACTGAAAAGGTACTGAGTAACAGTTATAGAAAAAAAAAATATACATAGCTATGAAGGGGGCAAAGCACTTTCAAATCCACACTATCAGCTATACAGTCAACTGCCACCAGTTTCAACAGAACTGGAGGGCACTCTGTGAGGGGACAGTTGGGCTCCATAAATATTCACTGCAGTGTCAAAACAGTATACCCAGCTGTCTCCTGACACAGTCATCCTATATAACATTTTTCTAAGCAGGGAGGCAGCCCTGACCACCCTACCCACCTCAGGCAGTATCATGCTTTATTCACTTGCTTTGAAATAAGCTGGAAAATTCAGTATTAAGTGTCTAATCTAATCAAGCAGAAACCAGATATTTTCAGTGACAGAGCTCCTTGACAAGAGCAGCCAGACGTACCTAGGACTACCTGGGCTGTGAAACTCCTCATCTCCACATCCAGTCTCATTAAGGCTGTGACAGGTATTGTGGACAGCATACACAGACATGCTGGGATGCTCTATCAGGAGATTCTCCATCGGACTGGTTTCCACTTTGATAGTGGTTAATCCACCTGCAGTAAAACATGGGGGCGGGGTGATAAACCAGCTCTCCTCCATGGGACAGGACTCGAACTGGATGAAGCAAGACTCGCTGGCCTCAGGCAAGTGTTCCAAGGGAGACGGTAAACAAGAGAAGACGGGGGAGCCGCCCACGACCGATGCTTCGGTGATGTCTGCCTCCTCTGCAGAGCAATTAGTGCAAGTGTCTGCTGTAGGTGGCCATCAGTCAGTTGAGAGGAACCCACAGATGTCAGTGATTGCAGGAGGTCGAAAACAACAAGGTTGCACAGGATATAAAAAAAAAAAAAAAAGAGACAAATAAACCCATATCAGAACATACAGAGATTTGTAATTTTTTTTGTTAAAAGAGGAGGGGAAAAGGGAGTTCCCTGACCAGCCATGCTAGACACGTAAAACGACTCTTATCAGTAAAGCAATACAGTTGCGTAAAGTCAAACTATTTTATCTGTACAAGTGGTTCTGCTGAAGTCTGTGTCAGGCTTATAAACCTGACATCATTTTTCTCATCAGTTTGCGTAACAACTTTCAGAACATTTGTTTGGAAGACACCCTCTGCTCTAACCCGGGCTGGTTTTGCTTAGTTTCTCCCAAGCTACCAGTTTCTAGGCAGAGCTTACATTTGACAGAAATCTTACCTATAAAGTCAACCAGAATCCATTCTTCATCTTCTTTCTCACTGAACTCTGGTTCTTGGCTGGATAAACTATCAATCTCTCCCATAAGCATGTTATTTAGCCTCTGGAACATTACTAAGGCAGGAACAAGACTTTGGCTGGTAGGTCTTTATATCCAAGGTTCAAGGCACAGCTCACACTGTACTAGCAGAGTGGCACAGACTTGAGATTAAAGTGCATAGATGCTTTATCAGCTTAGGTACGGGACATGCAGAGGCATGACTGGTAAACAGATTATGTGAAACCTGCAAAAAATGACAACAGGGGTCTTAATGACAGAGCAATAGACAATAGCCCCAGGGAACAAATAAAAGCCCTCATCAGTTCAGTCTGAGGTACCAGTAAACATTTTTCCCCGATAGGCAGCTTCACCAGCATTCACCATTCCCCCCCCAGCTAGATACACATAGAAAAAGTTTCAGTTTCTCCTCAAAGCTCAGCACCTTCCTCCTAGATCCTCCTCCCTGTGCAAAGGTCTGTTCAGCTGTTGGTCTCCACCTTCTCCTATGGGAGGAGAGGACTTTTGCATAGAGATCTTGTGCTTATGCTCACCGAGGTGCTTCCCCAGGTCCCTATCCCTCTTCTTCCTGGTCAGAGAGAGACCCGAAGGGAAACCACAAGTTTTCTGCTCCAGATGTGGCATCTCCTCTGCTGACACAACCTCACACCTCTCCCAGAGGCTCCTGCCAGCGCTCCCAGAGCTGCCCAAAGCAGCGTTTCTTCTCCCTCCCATCACGCACAGCTCAGGGCCACCACCTACACGTTAAGTGGGTAGGAAGGTCGTGTCCCCCCCCTCAGGTTCAAAGTGCACCACGGAGTTACCAGTAGGAGTAATTTTCCCAGCAAGTGCCGAAGGGGCAGTGCACGTTAAGCCTAAGTAACCAGGAAAAGTAACTCGTATACTTAATTAAAACCAATGTTTATTTCTCAACACATTTCCTTAAATCTACATGCAATTAGTCACCATAAACCTGAACTCTGTTGGGCAGTTAAGCTGCAAAAATCCCATTACCATCAAGAAGCTGAATGTTCAACCTCCTCAGATTGGTGTGCTTACAACCTTTGAATGTTTATGCACGAGCCAATAAACAGCAGTCATTAAAGTAGCTGAATGAGCAGACTGTATGTGAAAAAGTCATCAATTTCACTATTAATTTCACCATAGTAATATCTGAATTATCACAGCCTGACAGAATTATTACAGATTAAATACCTGTTTGTTAGTTAAATAGGGAAGAAGATACACATATAAGAACATATGTATGTCTGCATTCAGAAAGGGAAGAAAACACACCATACTAGTCAAACCCAGATATTAAAAGAAGACACAATCCATAAAGAATATTATTTAAGGCCAGTATACCCTATGACTCTCAGGCCACAGTAGAGGGACATTTTGGACTCCTGCGTCATCCTACCCCAACGCACCAGACCCCACCACCTCCTCATTCAATGCAAGGATAAGCACCTGCTCCAAACAGCACTGCTCCTGTAAGCATTTCTCTTCCTTATTCAAGCAACAGAAAAAGATAGGATTAGAATTTAGAGTAGGCTTCTGAAGCATATGGAAAGGTACAGTGTAACTCCAGAAGTTATGCATTCTTGTTCTTTGACAGGAACCACCAGCTGCAAGAAAATACAAGACTAGGAACAACTGGCTGAGCCACAGCAGGAATAAAAGGCCATTTTTTTAGGACCACACTAGAAAATGAAACATCTGGGCTCTCTAAGAGAGCTAAAAGAAGGATCAAAAGACTAGAGAAAAATACTAAAAATTAAAAAATGGAAAGGCTTAACAGAGGGAAGGAAAAAATTACAATAGCAGTCAATTTCGTGAAGGAGGAGGAAAACATTTATTCCCTTCTTCAACACTCACAGCAAGCAGAAGTGGTTGTTAACTGCAGTAAACTACAGTTTTCAGTGGTTACCAGCAGGAAATGCTTTTAACCATTAAGGTTGCTAAGCCATGGATGGGTTACCTAAGGAAGTGCCAAGTGCCCCAAGTGTTTCTAAGCATCTTCTTGAAAAGGTTTGAGTGCTTCAATTATGGACAGAGCTAGCCACAGGTAAGGAAGCGGGCTCTAAGTGAAAGCTTGAAATCTGCAGCTATCCAGTTATCTTCCCCATCCATCCCTAACCCTTTTTTGGCACAAGGCCTAGGAAGAAAAGAGGTTGTTTTTTCTCTAGGTTAACTAGCAAGCCGACCAGCACCAGCTCTCTCTGTACTCCCACACACGTGTTGCCTCTTCCCCAGATCTAGACCGGAAGTACCTTCAGGCAAGGGCTGGCTTTTTGTCCTGTGTGTGGAGAGGAGCAGGATGAGAGCTCACACTCCCACAGTGAGCCATCGCAGCCACGTCAAATAATTAACCTCTAACGAGGAAAAGGGAGATCCCTGCTCCTGAGAACACAAGCTACAGCTTCTGACCCATAAAGGTCTCTCTACAGACCAGAAGCAGAAGGCCCCATTTTCCCCTTTCCCAAAGGGAACCCAAAAAATAATAACGACCCGGATCACCCCGAAAGTGGGGATGTTCTGCTACCCGCTCGGATGAGCGCCTTCAGCAATGCCACGCTCGATCGCTGCTGTGCGAGTCAGACCAAGAAGCGACAGGGCTGCCGAGGGCCATCGCTCGGGGAGGCAGGCGGGTCAGAGGCCGCGAGAGGTGCGCCAGCCCTCCGGCAGGAGCCATCGGCTGCGAGAAGACACAAGACTAGGAACAACTGACTCAGCCACGGCCGCGATAAAAGGCTGGTACAGATAACACACCCAACGCACGCCAACAACATCGTACTGCCGCATGAACCCCCCCGTGATTCCTTTGCTGCCCTCCCACCACCCCCTTCCTACCCTAGCAGGAGAGGCAGGGCACACGCTAAGCGAGAAACCCCCCAAAACAGAGACACCCCTCCCAAGCCGCCCCGCCGGCCGCCGGAGCCCGGCGGCTGCCCTTCCCGTCCCGCACCTCGCAGCCGCTTAACTACCACCAGGAGGCTCCAAACAGCCGCTCTCCGCGGAGCCCGCGGGTGACCCGGCCGAGCCCGCAGCAGCTGCGCACCTTCCCGGCCGCGCTCCGGAGCCCAGCCCCGCCGCTGGGCGACGGGAGGGGGGAAGGGACACGACTACCGGCTGCTCGACAGCCGGGAAAGCGGCGAAACCCTCCCGACCCCGGCGTTTTCCGGAGAGAGACGAGCCGGTGCGGATTCACGGGGAGATAGGAGCTCCGCCGCTGCTTTTCACCGCCTCGCCCGGATCACAGGACGCCCTTACACCCCACGGTGCGCGGACGAGGACACCGGCAGCGCGCCCAGCCCCATCCCGGCCACACACACTCACCCGAAGCGCGCTGCTCCCAGCCCCGCAGCCGCACCGCCTCCACGCCCCGCGGAGCCCTTTGTTGTTATACCCGCGGCGCGCAGCTGACGGCCCGGCCGCCCCGGCCCCGCCCCTCCCCTCCCCTCAGCCAATAGGCAGCGCCGCCGACTGTCGCTAACGCACGTGACGGGCGGGCAGGGACGCGGGGTGGAGAGCGAGGGGGCGGGGCCCCGCCTGGCCCGGCCCCGCCCCCCAGCCAGGTCCCGCCTCTCCCCGCTCCGTTACACACGCACCCCCCCCCCGCTACCGGAGCTGGGGGCTGCGGGTAAATTCGCTAATTTTGGAGATATAAAGTGCTGAAGACACCGAGGGGGGAGGGGGATTCCGTTAAGGAAGCGGTGATCTGATCAACCCAGAACACAGGTGGTTGGGGGCGGCCTTGAACAGGCACATCTTAGTCATGGTGTCATTAGCTGTGAAAATTAATTATTAATGAAATGCGCGGCTTTAATTAGCGATTATATATGTACTGTCGTGATCTATAGAATGGTTTATGCTGGAAGGGACCTCAAAGCCCACCTAGTCCCAATCCCCCTGCCATGGGCAGGGACACCCTCCACTAGACCAGGTTGCCCAAAGCCCCNATGGGCAGGGACACCCTCCCCGAGACCAGGTTGCCCAAAGCCCCATCCAGCCTGGCCTTGGACACTGCCAGGGAGGGGGCAGCCACAGCTTCTCTGGGCAGCCTGTGCCAGGGCCTCACCACCCTCACTGTGAAAAAAGTGGCTTATGTCTGATGTACTCTCTTTCAGTTTAAAAACTGGTCCAGGGTGAAAAAAGTGGCTTATGTCTGATGTACTCTCTTTCAGTTTAAAAACTGGTCCAGGGGATCACCACCCTCACCATGAAAAACTTCCTTATGTCAAACCTAAATCTACCCTTTTTCAGCTTAAAACTGTTGCACCGTGTCCTATCACTCCATGTTCTTGTAAACAGCCCCTCTCCAGCTTTCCTGTAGCTCCTTCAGATACTGAAAGGCTGCTCCAAGAGCCTTCTCTTTTCCAGACTGAGCAAGCCCAACTCTCTCAGCCTGTGGCCCTCCTCCAGACTCGCTCCAACAGTTCCATGTCTTTCCTGTACTGGATACTCCAGATCTGGACACAGTACTCCAGGTAGGTTCTCCCCAGAGCAGAGGGGCAGAATCACCTCCCTTGACAGCTTAGCTGGGCAGTACAGTTTCCAAGTCACACATCTGAAGTCCTAGAAAATGTGCATTAGGACACTTACCCCTTCCACTCCCTGGGGATTATTAAGATAAAACGAGAAGAGGAACATAAGTGCAGCGCTCTTCTGAGAGATCAGCAGCTAAAAGGAAAGTATCTCCAGGTGCTGAAGTCACAGTCCAGGAGAGCTGGCGTAGCTGTGCTGCATGCCTTGTCACTTAACTCTGAATATATCAGAGTGTTAATAGCCACTTCAGACTGCAGGGAATGCTGGCCAGGAAAATATCTGTGTCCTTTGGAAGATGCTGCAATAAATGGCAGATTCACAGGAGCACAGAACGGTCGGGTTTGGAAGGGATCTCTGGAGACCATCTAGCCCAACTCTCCTGCTAAAGCAGGATCACCTACGGCAGGCAATGGGTGATGTGCAGCCAAACTCTTTTCCATGCAACACATCTTAACAATTCAGGATTTTCCATGGTTTCAGTAGTGCCGAGTAACTTGATTTGTAGCAAGCAATAATAATATTTTTTACTAAAATACCAGGTGTGCAGCATGAATGTGTTACAGTTGCTGAGGTCTAGGTAAAATTCTGGCTCTTTTAACCTTAGTATTTAATAATAATCTTTTTTGTCCACTTTTTTCTGTGTGTATGTGTGTGTAAGAATAACACTTTTCTTTTTGAAACAAAATGGAGAAAGTAAATTTTGGAAAAATTCTGAAAACTAACTGCCTGCCTGCATCTGGGAACATGTAATTTGACTGACAGCCTGCTGAGCTGTACGATTTGCAATATTTTTGCAAAACCTTCAAATGTCTGGTATTTAAAGAAACTTTTCTAGGCTGAACCCTTCCTGAATTATGAGATCAACTTTGTTTTTATAACTTTGGCACTATCAAGGGACATAAACTGATTGAACTTTCAGTTTATAAATTGAAACAACTCTGGAAAAACCCTACAAAGGTCCTCAGTTGTCAATGATTGGGGGTCCAAGATTGAAGGGGGAAGGTGAGATGGCAGAAGCAGCTCATGCCTGCGAATGCAAGATAGGTGAGAATTTACAGAATAACTGCCCCAAAGGATTTATCTGTATTGCAAACTTACATTGTGTTAGAACACGTTAATTAAGGCAATACAAAGTGCTTAGTGGAGACAAGAACTGTCATGTTTGGCAGCTGGGTTACCTTGGGTCAACAACAAAAAATGTTAAACATCTCAGTCTTTGTTTATATTGACTGTTATATTAAGCATTACGTGTTAATCAATTAACATAATGTATTTTTCCAGTGTAGGCAAGCCTTAGGTAGGCTTGGGCTGTATCTGAGATACAGACTCATAATGAAGTTAAAAGGCTAGTGTTTATATTTTTTGAAGTCCCCTGAGAAGTAATTAAAGGGATAGAAGCTCTCCTCTTTCTGCAGTGCTGCTCTCAATTTCCTTCCTCTCCATTTCACTTATCGTCTTTCTTAACTCCCTATTGTCACAAAATGGTGGAAACAATGGCCTCGCTTTTTCTTTCCTCCAAATCTCATCGCTGTTGGTAGGAGAGGAGAGAAGAGAGGGGCAGCTCTGAAAGCTACCCCTCTTCTCAACCTGGCAACCAGTATGCTTTTGTTCAGAGCTGACAAGTACTTAGGCATAGGAACAGCCGCAAATGACATAAACTGCGTGTGTGTCCTTCACTACCTGCTGACCAAGAGTCCGGGTATTTCACCTTGCGCTCACTGAGGTCAATGACAAATTTTCTGGTGACTGCGATGGTGCGGGTTGTGGCCTTGGATGCTTTATCCAAAGCCTTTCAAATCAATTGAAAGGCTTTCTATTGATTCTAGTGGTTGTTAGCTCAGACAGCAAAAGAAATACAGTCACTTTGGCCTTGGGCTTGCTGGATGCAAAGTTGACTCAGGGACTGGCTTTCTCTTGAGGAATTTGACTTTTAGAATTGTATGACAGAAAAAAAGTTTGAAGAGGTCTCTGGAGAAAGGGAACCATTCACCTTTTCAGCAATACGTGCTCTTGCATGATTCTGAATTACTGGTAGGCGTTAGCAGTTTGTGTCTGCGTGCTCAGTGGCAGCTTAATGGCATGGCCATTGCTGTGCCTGTGAAAATTCCCCTGTGTGTCCAGAGTGCTCTGTGTGTCATAGGAACAGTAAGCGGCTGGGCAGCGGTCCCCTGTTATTTGAACTGTATTGATTTTTCAAGATCCTATGCATTAATGCAAGGCATGACCTATTGTCTGGGTTCCCACTGCGATGAAATACTACAGCACTATTTAGTAGGCACAATATATGTCTAGCCATGGAGTACAGAAACAGCGACCTTCCTACCGCAGGACCTGTGAGCTACAATGAGCGCATTGAGCTTGTAACAAAGCACTGCCATGTGTCGTGCCTCTTGGAGAGGCCCTACTCCACGGACGTGCCTGGTTACATGGTAGGTGAGAATGCAGATCGATCCCGCTATTAGAAACACGGAGTAGCAGGAGGGAGAATGATGCCAAACAT
The DNA here is from genome assembly GCA_013400835.1 of Zapornia atra. Taxonomy (NCBI): domain Eukaryota; kingdom Metazoa; phylum Chordata; class Aves; order Gruiformes; family Rallidae; genus Zapornia; species Zapornia atra. The sequence goes on along the minus strand of VZTU01017381.1, from coordinate 186,604 downwards.
GGGCTAAAAAACATAAACTCCCTCTAAGCGTCAGAGAAGATACATTCTCCAGACAAAGAGAAATAAAAATTCTTTCCAAATGATGTGTAATGAGCCACTTGATATCACTCTGAGTGACTTGCGTGAACAAACCCATCGTTCCCATGCAGCATGAACTTGGCATATCTGAACAGGAGCTCTGCTCGTCTTTAATGCCAATTGCCAATATGAGTGTCACTGATTTAAGACAGCACAGATACCAAACCCAAAGTTTCAGTTTCGGTTAAAAACCGATGCCCTGAACCTAATCATCTTTAAAACCAAGTCTAGCGCCTTCAGCTCCACAGAAGATAGTCTCGATCTGGCTGTGGCCCAAAGCCCTGTCCTGTATAGGAAGAGATTCTATGTGATTCTGTAAGATCACCACGGTTGTTAGGTCTCAGCCTGCTCTCCTGAATGCAATATGCAGAAATAGCAGGGAGCTACAATTTAAAAAATATCTCAAATTTATCATAGAACCATAGAATCACAGAATGGTTTGGGTTGGAAGGGACCTCAAAGCCCACCTAGTCCCACCCCCCTGCCATGGGCAGGGTCATCCTCCAGTAGACCAGGTTGCCCAAAGCCCCATCCAACCTGGCCTTGGACACTGCCAGGGAGGGGGCAGCCACAGCTTCTCTGGGCAGCCTATGCCAGGGCCTCACCACCCTCACAGGGAAGGATTTCTTCCTAACGTTTAATCTAAATCTACCTTCTTTCAGCTTGAAGTCATTACCCTTTGTCCTATCACTACACGTCCCAATAAACAGTCCCTCCCCCACTTTCCTGTAGGGCCCCTTTAAGTATTGGTAGTATTGATTAACCATCGTTAATTTATTTTTTTGTTTTTCCTCCTATGGAAAAGATACTAGCTGCTGGTCAAGAGTCCAAGCTTTTCTGTCCAAATTTAGGCACAAACAGCTCAAACCTGTTGTTTAAAGCACGAGCAGCCGCCTGAACAGATCCAAGCTTAAAAAAGCAGTCTGACATTTGTGTCCTTGGATAAATGTCAATCCCTTTTTTGAAAGCAGACTTCTAGATTTAAACATCAAACTCAATTAAATCGGGCATTTCCTTTCTTTTCTGCTAGTCCTCCTGTGACTTAGGTTAGAGCAAAGGTTTCTGCGACATTGGCTTACAGACGCCAGAGTGCTTGTTCCTGCCACAAGTCACAAGTTTCTAATGCTGTTTTCCCAAACAGCCAGCTGAAATTTTGAGTAAGAGCAGGCCTTTCCAGACTTTTATGCAAAACAGGTGTTAGAGACCTGTTTCTGTATTTCTAGAGCATGAACTAAGCAAACTCAAGAATCCTATTTTGACATGACTAGGAGCCTCATGATTTGGCTGAGCGAGATCCAAGGAAGCAGAAATTACTGGATACTATCCTCCAAACCAGACTGAAAGATTTGGGGAATTCAGTTTTCTGTGGAAGAGCTATTACCTTAAAACACTAAACTTTGCCTTCCTCTTCAGAAAAGAATCCTTGCTTAGAAAAAACTCTTTTTCCTTAGAATCTGTCAAAATGCAATTCCTGCTTTTTTTATTGTTCGAGAGCAAACACAGGTATAATTCTGTCTTCAAATTGCCACTGGCAGGAAGCCATCCTAAATCATAACCAGATTTAAAAATCGTGGGAAGCTTTAGCCACACCTTGAGCTCTTTTCCTCCATGCCATCAGAATAAAAATCCTCTCGGAAGTCAGTATAGATTTCCACAGCCTGAATAACTCTGCATTTTTCTAGAGCACCTTTGGTGACATCATTTGAATCGTCAGCATGGGCTGGAGCGTGTCAGGTGTCGCAGCAGGTAATGCCATACTGCAGGGCCAGCCAGTGGAGAGGCAGAGGCAGGCACCTCTTCTTGTGTCATTGTGTGAACGATTTTTCTCCTGAGCCCAGAGGCATTCATTAAACATTTTCCATTGGGATTCTCTGTCCTCTTTCATGTTTGTCTCTTGTACTAGAAAAAATCCAACATACTTTCACTGCTCTTGCCTGAGCCTGTCCTCTCCTTCAGCACTCGGTAATAAAAGACCCCTTTGTACATCTGGGCACAACCAGGAATCATGCTCTTCTACCATTTTCTTTGCCCTGGGAGTAGAGAGGCTTTCCAGGAGCACGCCTCTCACCTAAGACAGTCGAGTAAAGTACTCTTATCATCCAAAGGAGAAATGAACCCTGACTTTTTTTACTATGGCATTGAACGTGCATTTGTTAGGCTTGAGAAATTCCTACATGCATCGGATGTTTGATGGGTTACTACCATGGTTATCAACCCTCCTTTTTTTATTTCAGTGGCAATCTCAGGATGATGGGCATCCCACACTCAAGGTACAGGCAAATCTGCTGGACCAGCCACTACAGAGTTTAGGAGGAACTTACCTTGGTGTCATAATTTATTTTCTTGTGCTGGATTAATCTTTGTAATGACTGCCAGTTAATGTTGACTGAGAGGATAAGTAGGTTTCTCTGTCTGTAGCATATCTGTGCTTTAAATCATGTGGCAATGACAATGTGCAGAGAGCTTCCTCCTCAAACTGTCAGCCCAAAGCATGTTTTGTTGTGTGGCCAGCCATGCTTAAAACCCTTCTGCACAACCACAGTCATCAAGCACACACTGCTCACATCTCTCAGGCATTTTCAGTCTCACCAGCCATCCCTTTATTTCCTTTTGGCTCTCCCACTGATTCATATGCTTCCTAAAATAGTGAGTGCTATCTTTGTTCTGTTGTGATGAGTTACAAAAGAATTAGCAACATCAGTTTAGCACCAAGTAATATGAATCACATCATATGCTTGGATGTGCTTGGATTTCAACCATAAGACTCTATCCAATCACAAATTAGCATTATTTTTGAAAGATCTCTTAGTTGTCACAGGGTACAAAGCCACACACCATGATTCTGTGTTGTTTTTCTTTTCAGCCATGGATGTTTCCTGTAAATGCTGAGGCAAACATTTCTCAACATAGCTCAGAATGGCCCCAATAAATAACAAAAAAAGGGCAAGTACTTCCACAAGAAGATCAAATAATGTCTATTGCAAAGGAGTCTGAGGAAATCACAGTGGATGAAAAAGACATGACCTTTCCTGTTCCCAGGTCTCAGGCACTGCATCAGTAGTAAAGACAATCAATACTTCACAACGTCCTTAGCTCACATGATCAAACCTAGTTTTAGAACGCTATGTATACAAATGCATGTGTGTGTCTCTCTGCATGTCATAAATTAGGCAGTGTATTACAGTATATGAATGCATATATATCCAGTATGTATATGTAATTTATACATGGAAGAATTGACTCAGGATCCCAAGCCCTTATTGACAGGTTCCCTCTCTTGCTTAGGTCAGACACGATGAATGCCAGCACTCTGTGCCAGCTGAGCTCTGCTGAATGAATAAATAGCGTGGGAGGTCTTGTCTGTCGGGCTAAGCGTTTCATAGAGGCCAGGTGCAAGAGTCATCATTGCATACCGAGTTGCTACGACTCAGAATCTGGTATTACAGTCCTCTGAAGAGCTCTTTTCAGATAGCATTTTAAAACTGGCTCTGGGCAATAACAAATTAATGAGGTCTCAGTCTCTGCAAGATATATGCTAATGACACCTCCAGGCAAGAGACAGATCCTGCACATGCCCTTCCAGTCTGGAAAAATAAGTGTTCACAGCAAGGTAAAGCTTCCCTGCATAACAACGTAACTCCCCAGCTCGCAGCAAAGGTGTTGGCAAAACTTGCCAGCAAGGTCCTTCCTCTTGTCCAGCCATCACAGCAAGAAACCTGTAGTTCCAGATTTCGTTGTTAACCTGCTGTGTGGCTCTGGATAGGCTACGTAACTCTGCCTAAGTTCCTTATACGTAGGATGTGGTCAGGTAGTCAGGCACTCCACCAGGATGATGCAAGAGAGTTGTTTGCACTTAACCCTTTTTACTATAGGTTGTCTAAAAACTTTTCAAATAGTAAGTTGTTGGAAAGATTCTTGGATAAGATGAAGAGAGCTGCTGCAGGGGTATTCTTCCAGCTGTTGTGAGGTCCAACCCCTGGAGAAACTTAAGTTACTATGCTTCAATTCTTAAACATATACACTGAAACAGCACATCTTAGCTATGTGTGACTGTGACCGACCATGACAGCTTGGCAGTCATGCCCTCGGTCTCCAAGCCCCTGGTACCCCCCAGGGCCCAACTCCAACAGCTGATGTGCTATGTTTGCCTCACCTGTGCCAGTGCTTCTAAACATGCTACCTGATGTATTTTAAAGATACATCTTTCATCCTGCTGTGGTGAAAGTATTAGAAATGTATTTTATAACAAAATTCCTGGCAGAAGCAGGGCCTTAGAGTGTCTTCCAGGGGTTTTGGAAAAACATCATGACTGGTTGTCACAGACTGAGGAATGTGTTGTGAGAAAACAGGCAGTTCAAGAGCAGAGCTAAATAAAAGATGCTGAAGTTGAAAGAACTCCTTTGCTCTGTGCCTAAATTTTAGACGTATTATCACTCAAATGTCAGTGCTTGAATAATTAATGTGTTGTAACGAGATGTAATTGCCAGAGCTGCAAGGACAGTAAACATAACTGTGTATGATCAGGACAAGCTGAGCTTCCAGTGGTGCAACAGGTCAAACAGCTATAATCATACCACCCTACCTGGAACAGGGTAAGTGAATGGGCCACGTGCAGGCTGAATGTGAACATACTGTACCTGGGCTCTGGAACTATAATTAGAGCAAAGCTGAAGGTTTATAGATCCCAGATGCAAAACAGCATGATAAAGCTTAAAAAAAAAAAAATCTAAGTTGGAAGAAATTTAAGTTTGCTATTCAACAGAGCAATGTTACATCAATTAACTATATAGTTGGGACTGTTAGTGAAAAAAAAAAAAGGAAAAAAGACGGGCTATTTAAGAATAGGAAATCCAAGATCTTATGTCTGGTCAAGAATAATCCACTGCAAAAACAGACTGAGGAGCAAATGAGTAGGGAGCAGCCCTGCAGAAATATTCTGGAGGTTGCGTACACTTTCAAAAAAAGCAAACTACATACTGAGAGGCACAAGTATAAAAAGCACCATAAAATACGTGAAGTAATTCTTCCCCTTTTCTCAGTATTGGCAAAACTCAGCTGGAGCTCTCTCAGTGAGCCTGGCTTGGGGCACCAAGCTTGGGAGAGATAAAACACTCATCAGGCTACAGAGGAGAGCAATGTGTATGATCAGAGCTTAAGAAAAACACAACTTCTATGGGAAGACTAGAGAAATAGGGGGTGCTGGCTCTACTGAAGAGAAACCTGACAGTAATAGGAGAGCAGTCTTCAAAAATAAAGATTTACACATTAATAAGACATTCCATTGCAGCAAAAATAGACTTTGGTTAGACATTAGGAAAAACTTTCTAAAAATAAGGCTAGCAATACATTAAGATAGATTGCCTGGGGATTGTAAATCTTTTTAAAAAGAGATCAGATAAAACTTAGGCAGGAATGACAGAGATAAAATTAATCCATCTGTAGAGAGTGGGGTGGTATAGATGACTTCTTGAGATCCCTTTTCATCTGTCTTTTCCATGATCAACCAAAAGATGTGTGTTCATTTTTTCAGACTTGCTTGTTTATTCAAGCTACTCACTTGCTTTTTCATTTTGCAAATGGAAATCCCATTATTCAGTCCCAGTCAGCACTGACTTCAGGTTTTTCTTGTACTCCACAGCAACACAAGTTGCAAAGACATCAAGACAAAGTTTAAAATGGTGCTGGTTAATTTTGAAGCAACAACCATCCGAGTCATAACACTTATCATTGGCTTCAAATGAAAAGATTTCATGAAACCAAGTCCTCAGTCATGAGTCTCAGGTAATCTGCGTGGTCCTTTTGACACTTCAAAGAGACCATGCTGTTTGGATGAAATGTACAAGTTTACTGGGATGGGCGAGATGGAGTCAGGAATAAACCCCTTTGGATCCACTCTGCAAAGCGGCTGTTCCCTCTCTGGCATGCCACAGGAGAAGCAGAGGACCTGTTACTGTTTCAACCACGCTGCCGGGGCCCATTCACACTTGCAATACATGTCCACATCCACTGTCAACAATGCAGTGTGACCTGAAGTGCCTCTAACACAAGGAGGTGGCAGATGGATTTAAAGTCTGCCCACCAGTGCTTTCAGGGGCCACCTTGGTTCTTCTGTAGGATAAACCTGAGACAAGCTTGGCAGTTTAGGCCTCCTCCTGCTTCCATGGATGCCTTTGCTGTTGATCTTTCCCCAGTGTTCCTACAGTGGTGGAATCAAAGCCTTGAACTGCCTATATCCTGGGAGATTTGGGCAACATTTGACCATGTTTCTGTCTCCATGTAATTTTGGTTATTACTGAGAGAATTTTAGCTTGCCTTCAAATTATTTCAACTCCATTACAGTGATCCTTGTTGCAACATGCTAAGGTACTTGGCTCCCGAGCGAGTGCCTTATAAAAAGGAAAAAGTGCTTCTACATATTATGATTAATATTATTTTGCTAAATATGGAGGGCACTTTGGCTTCTCTTCCCCCAGGGTTGCTACAGCAACACACATCTGTAAGGAGTCATTCTTCTAATTGTGTCAATTAGGCTTATATAAGCGCATCTCAGTGATCCAAATGCCGTGGAAAGCATGGCTAGAGGTCTGGCTGAAGATGGACTTCATGTTCCAAATGCTAACCAAATTATTTGAAACTTCCTTCTCGTGTAATTGCGTTAGTCATGGCGAGCAGGAAGCAGTGCAGTGCTTGCTGAGCTGGCTGCGTTTGCTTGCTTCTCCAATGGAAAGGAGCAACAACAGGCAGCTTCTGAAATGCGTGTCTAGAAGAGAGGAAACAAAGAGTGAGCTTGCATTTTGTTAGCAATACATTGTTTTGTGATCAAGCAAAGGAAATCAGAATGCAAACCCAGCATGTGACCATGGCAGATTAACGATTAGGGCTTTACCGCGGAATGGTGCCAGATCAATGAGTAACACTTTGCAGCCATACATTGCTTGCCACAGAAAGCCAACCTGTGAAACAGACACCCCAGTCAACAACAGTGAAAGTACAGCAGAAGTCTGATTGACACCTCTGACTGGAGCAATGTGAAAGCTGCGGGGCCATATGGAAACTTTCCAGACAACAGCGGTGCCTTTCCCATGCAAGAAAACTCTGCTTCTTGCCACACAATAAAATTAAATGAAGAAGTTTGTACTTCTGCTTATGTTATTAGCTCTATCCTCCAAGGGTGTTTTTGCAACTCAGATAGTTATGAGTGAATAACAAACACTTTATGAAGACTTGGTCTATGTGAGATGGTTGTCATTAAAATATTAGTTGAAGACACTGACTTGCTGCTACATGACATTACACCACTACACTTGCCATGGTTTGCTGATGCTGTGACTCACCATAGGAGTTTGCTAGACTGGCTATTGAAATGCCATCCAATTACAATAATTGCTGGCTGAAACCTCCTGAAACAAAGAAAATAGTATCTTTAAAGTGAGACAGCTATGTCTAATTACAGCCTGTGATGGTCATATAATAATATAACTGTCCAAACATAACAGTATGATTGTTCAAATACGTAACTCCATTCATCCAAAAGAAATTTAAAAGGTTCAAAAATCCACATGCTAACTTCTCCCAGATTCTCATCCTGTGTTGCAATGGAATAACAGAAGAGATTGGACTATTAGTACTTGCATAGAATATGGAGTAGCAGTCTTCTCACACAAAGTTTTTCAGATTATAGGAACGTGTAAAAGCCATACTTTGAACAAAAGCTTCTTCTTGCTTATATTTAACACACTTACTGGCAGGCCACAAAGTAATCCACAGGCATACATGAGTAACTTGCATCTGTGTATGTATATGTGATAGATGGATCTTGAAATGTTTTCTGTTAAAAGATGATAGGGGCCTTTATAGGATAAAAAATGAGAAAAGGCCCCCTACACTCACATTACCAAGTCCCAACACCAGCCACATTAAATAACTTGTTAATTCTAGGCTAAAATAAGAATCACCATACACAGATTAACTTACTTTATCTTTGCATCATGTTGCTGAGTGCTGGGGTCTTTGGTTAGGAATTGGACCACAGAGCTGAATGCTCAGTATGTGAAATCACAGCACCAAAATGCACTGGCTTCTCTTTGTCAAAGAGGGAGTGGGGAGGAGGCAATGTGGGGGAAGGAGGTGACCAGAGAAGTTCCCCAGCTTAGCATTTCCAGAGCAAGCGTTGACCTACATTGACCTGCCTCTCAGAGCTGAAGCTGTGCCATACTGATGCAGAAAGGATTACTTCCCCATGGTTTTTAGTCGTCAATCTTCAACCCTAAAGCTCCTTTCTCCTTAAGGTTCTCAATAATTCTTCTGTTTCAGCAACCAGAGAATTGCCATAAATCACCTTTCTTCAGCACTTTTTTCCTTTCTGTGTTTTGCCATTGATCCTGTCTGCCTTGTAACTCCCTTCACTATTTTAGCTTCATTTAATTAGCATGACCATTTATAATGCTCGGAACTGAACTCTGGACTGTTTGTGGATTTGAAACCAGTTGGTTTTTAAAAGGTGTTTTAGAAATGCTTTGAGATCCCACATCACTGGAAAAAATGTGGGGAAGTGAAAAGCAGGGCAGTAGCCAGGCATCTCATTTTTCCAGCAGCTGCTGTGCTTTTCTTGTTATTATGGTTGGCTGATAAGGGGCGCTTGTGGGGGAGAACGTTTCTATCTATCATCACATATTTCAGTATCGAAATTCCTATATATGTTTGTGCCCTGAGGTCCTCTGCAGAAGATCCTCCCAGTTCCTGCCCATGTGTGTCCCCTCTCCTAGGCCCCCTGGATCTGACAAATTGCTTTGGCCAAGCAGAGCTGGGAGGGATTATCTTCAAGGAGTAAAATTGCCATCTGTAAACCAAGGATGCTAACTGCTGAATGACGTGAAGTTTCCTTTCCTGTGATGGCTCTGCTTTGCAGGTTCCTCACATGCTCAGAGCTGGGGGATGGGAAAAAAAACCCAAACCAAACCCTTGAAAATAACTGGCATAATTCCTTGGCTACATGGATATTTTAATACCTATCCACTTCCGTGAAATGCTTCAGTTTATGTCCACAAACAAAATATCAGCTTCCTTGTTTCTTCTGCATGTTTCTTCAGTACTTTTATTTTCTGCTACATTATACATACACTTCCCAAGGATACTCAAGTGTTTTCTGCTGATCCGGTGAGGACTGGGACTATCATTTACTTTTTTCACAGTCACAATGAATTAGTGGATTCTGTCAGAGTCTGGGAGGTGCCTCTAGAGATCGTCCAGGGTGTCCCCACTGTTCAAAGCAGAGCCAACTAGAGCTATTCTCTACCCCATGCTTGGGCTTACCTTTGTCACAAAAGGGGAAAATGTGTGATGGTTGAACGTGGGGGGTCCTGATGTGAGATGGAGCAGACCAATGTTACAGGGTAGAAGTGATCTCTGTAACATTAGAGGAACCAGGCTGACTTTCAGAAAAGAATATGGTTGCCTGAAGACCAGGCCGAAAGCAGTTTCACTGGGCATTCAGGCCCTGCTTGCTGATCTGAGAATCTGTAATTGACTAAGATTTTGTCAGGAAAAATACTCAGAAACCCAGGATCCTGTTTCTGCACATGGGTGTAGGTGCCATTATCTTTGTAGAGCTGGCTGCCATAGCATCTCTTGCATACCAGCATCCCTCAGGGGCCAACCCCGGGAACCCCTGTACCCTCTCAACAATATTAAAAAGAGCTTAAATAGAACAAATGCTACAGTGTCTCCAGAGCCTACATAGGTGTCTCTACAGTGTATTCTGCAGACCTGTCCCTACAATTGTTCCCTATGGTCTGCACTGTCTAAACCTGTCAAATCATTGAAGGATATTTCAGTTGGGCTGGCAGCCCCACATTCTTGCACAACGGATTTAAAAAGAAATTTTTTTTTTCAGAAAGCTTGCAGGGTTTGGGACACTCTCCTGCTAAGCAGCTGACAGCATGGCCTGCTCTCACTGGAACTGCCTGGCACCTACCAGGGTGCTGGGATGAAGAGGGAGAGAGAAGGGGCCAGTTTCATACCGTGAGCAGGGAAGGAGGCTGCCGCTGGGAGCAAAAGTCAAAGTGGAATGAACCAGGGTCTGTGTCCTTGCAGGTTTATAACTTTCGGACATGTTGCTGCCAGCAGTTGGCTACAGGTGAGCTTCCCAAAGCATTGTCTCACATCCGGAGACTGGCACACTGCCTGATCAGCAACACCCCAGGAATGCCCGTTCTGCACAGAAAGTTTTCTCTGAGCCCTTTTACAAGCTGTTGCAAGGCCCTTGGAGGCAGCAGAGGTACCTGGGATGCTGTAGCACTGCCAGCAAATCTGATTTTGCTCAGCTGCCTGGCAGCACACTCAACGCTGCAAGAGTTTGGAGCCTGGTTAAAGTTCCCAGGCAGGTCAGGGGTCAGGCTGAATTGACCATAATGAAGAGGGATCCCCTCAGGCCACCACTTTTATAAACAGCAGAAGACAGCAGAAATTCCTGGCTTGTGTGTGGTGGACTGAATCCAAGTGCCAAAAGACATCGTCATCTTGGCCTCTGCCAGGGTAACCAGTTTATGAATCCTGTCTGACTGACAAGGCTTGGGCAGATCGGGATGCGGTATCCTTCCTAGTTCTTGCCAATACAGACCCTCTGTGGCAGGCAGCAAAAGGAACATTGGACATACTTCTGTCTCTTGTTTTGGTGAAGTGGCATTGGGCAAGCTCCGTTACAGCTCAAGGTACAGGGAGCTCACAATGCCAAGTTCTACCCTTTGCCTTGCTCTAGCACACAAAAGCAGCAGGCACCAGCATGCCTGTGCAGGGAGCGCAAGGCAGAGGACAAATGGCAGAACAGGGAGCGGTCCATGCTCAGCCATGGCGTGTGCTGCTGGTCTCGTCCTCTCTGTCTCAGGTAGCAAAGGTGGAAACAGGCCTGTGGATGTTTTGCTGGTGGGACAGGTCTCAATACCACCCTGTGTCCCTGCTAATATGCAGTAGTGATGTGCCCTGCACACTCAAAGGGCCTTGCGATGTGAACACTAAAGATGCAAGTCAGTTAAAATGATTTAGCCTAGGGACCATGATGTGACAGCTGCTCTCTGATGACACCATTGCAGACAGTGCATGTGTTGTCACAGAAATTCACTGAGAGGAGTTCAGAAGCCAAGTGGCTAGCCTTGTGCTTCAACTACTCCCTCCCATATGTACCTGAAAACCCAAAACCAAACCATAGGAAAATGTAGAGGCCTCAGTAGAACATGATAAGGTTCTGGAACAAGTTGTTCTCCTCTCCTGTTACCTCTTTGATGAAATGTCTGAGGGCAAGGGCTCTCTCACCTTGCTATATCAGCTGTCATTTCTTTCCAGGGTTGTCATGGACAAATTCTAGTGGTGGAGTTTCACATTATTCATTTTCCCCTCCTTCTGAGCACTAGTCTGGCTTGCAGGGGTTCAAGCAGAAAGATATAAAGAGCAGTGTTCACAACAAATACACCTGCCTCCAGCAGGGCAGACACAATATTTGGCTCTGCTAAAAAAACATTCACTTGATGGATTCCATCAAAATCCTTGTAATATTTGCAGTTGACTTCACCTGCCTTCCAAAACTGGGTTTGCACACCCCCAGCTTCCTCTCTCTCTCTCTCTCTCTCTCTCTCATCTCCCTCACAACTCCACAAGAATTTCAAACAAGAAAAGGTTGGCAACTTGTTGAAAGAACACAAAGACCTTGTCCCTGCTAGCCAGAGAAACAGCGCTGGTACCTGTCCATCAAGAATTTGTGGCTTTTCAGTTTGCATATTTCTTGCTAGCGCTGTTTATCCAGGTAGCACAGATGGGGCGTGTCATTTGGCAAACCTGCCCCTTAGCTTTCTACAACAAAGATGATAACAGGTGCAAGATAAGGGGGACATACAAAAACAAGAGTTCATTACAAATACATTTGCATCCAAAGCAGCAACAGAAGGACTTGGCTCTACTTTATCTTAAAAGCATACATCTTGTGAATTCTATTCAAATACTCATGGCATTTGCATCTGATATTGTATGTGTGTCACCCCAGGCAACAACATGGAACCAAACTGTGTTTGCATGGACACGGAACCAAGCTGTGTTTGCATGGGCCTGCACTTCTGTTTGCATGGACATGGAACCAAGCTGTGTTTGCATGGGCCTGCACTTCTGTTTGCATGGACATGGAACCAAGCTGTGTTTGCGTGGGCCTGCACTTCTGTTTGCATGGACATGGAACCAAGCTGTGTTTGCGTGGGCCTGCACTTCTGTGCAGGGGCAGCCAGATAAGTCATCTCGTGACGGTCTGAAGGATTTAGGATGGATCTTGGAAAACTAGAAACAAAATTCTGAAGAGAGTGCATTGTCTTAACATAGAGCTGGATTGTCAAAGGAACTTGCAAGATTAATAGTGAAGGCTTCTTAATTCTGAAGGTCTTATTTTGATGTCAAAGTGAAAGTTGGGCAGTTAGGATGCACTAAGCCCTTGAAAATTTGCCCCAAAGTTCTGCTTCTACACATTTGTATGTTCAGAGAACGTGACACAGCTGTGGAGAGGTTCCTGATCAGAGACGGTCAGTAACCTGCAACCAGTAGGAGAGACTAAGGTTAATTAGCATGATCTGAGGGCTGAAGTTGTGTTCTTACTCCGAACTACTCTCTGTAGAAGTTCTGTTTTATTCTACCAGCTAAAAAGATGTAAGAGACTATCCCAGTAAAAGATAGGTATCGAAAGGTGTCATGTAATACAAGTTGCATGACCTGAATACCCACTGTTCCACTCACAAATCTGCAGTCTGAATCAGGAGTAATTGAAAGCTGGTAATATCTGGCCTTTACTTGATGGTGTATGCAAAGTACCTTGACAGATTAATTTGTTTCTTGGAATAAAACTGAATCTCAGATAAAGCCACAGAAGGCTTGAGAATATCAGATGAGCAGCAGTTCCTATTGTGTGCAGTGGAGTATCCTTCACTCTGAAGCACAGACACTCCAGCTCAGTCCTGCAGCACTCAGCCAAGGACGCATGCGACAGTCCCCACTCTCCATAAATCCCTGAGACCTTTGTTTCCCACTGCTGTTAGCATCACACCTTTTACAATGCTTGTTTGTGCTTGAAACTGGGGAGTGAAAGAGCACAATGGTAACAAGGAATAAATGAAAGTTTACCAGCACATTTATCTATAAACAAAGCTACAAAAAACAAACAAATGTAGCAGCAACAAAGGTGAAACCCCTTCACGGCAACATCCTTTTGGAACTTTCCATCTACTTTGTAATTAAAGACTTAGATATATAAACCACAGAAAAAGGGTAAACTGTGTTTTAAAGTGGCCCAGTGCTTGTTACCACATGCGTTAATGCATTATTCTGTGGCCAGGCATGGAATGACTGCAGCTAGACATGTTTTCTTAGTGTATTCCTGTAAACAAAGATTTTTGGTTGACTGTGTTTAGTAGTTCAGGTAAAAATAACTACATATGCCTGTTCACTGTGGCATGAAACTGGACAGAAAACACTATTGCTACTACACACAGATTTTTTCCTTAACTCTGGTACTGGAATGAATCCAGGATTATGCAGAAGAGGAAAGTGAGAGAGAGGGAGAATATATCCTTGCCCATGAGAGCGCAGAGAACAGACCTTTCAGATCACTCTTTGTATTTCTGCTCTCATCACTAGAGACCAGGGATTCCAGTGCCAGTCTCACAGATCCCCATCAACACCTCAGCCTCCTGCCCTTGGATATTCTGAGGCAGGTATCTCTCCCCCCACCATTGTCCTCTGCATGAAGACATTTTTGGTACAAACACATGAATATATGCAGACCTCTTCAACTTCTGTTTGGCCATCATGGGACAGCTGAGGGCCTCTTCTTCTCATTGATATGTTGACAAATAATATCTGGATGTTCTTTTAACAATGCTGGGCTATAATTGATCAGTATTTCCTGACCCAAAACTTGGTTGTTGGTTTTTTTTTAATGGAAATTCCATGTTAGAACAATAACTGAATTATTTCTACTTAAACCAGCCATCACTGTCATTAGTACTGCTGCCCAAGGATTTCAGAGTTTTATGTGAGGAGTTAGCAGGATGAAACACTTCAATAAGAAGTATGCATCAGAGAGACAGGCAATCATCTTCCAGCTTCTCAGAGAAATATTGCAAAAGGTTATCGAATGTGCTCTTTAACAGAAAAAGTTTGTAGACACCCCTTACTAAGCCTAAATTTCCACAGACAGTTAAAAACTCACTAAAACATTAAGGAAAATCATAAATACCAGTAAAGTGGCAACACAGAATACTAACCTGTTAGAATCAATATGGACTTGAAGAAGCTCTTAAATAGCTGTACATGATACCTGAAATATTTGTTTAAAGAAAAAAAAAGTAATTTAATGGGAACGATAAAGGTACAGAACAATAAGAAACGAATGTCAGCACACAGAGAAAGAGGTCAGGATTATTGTTTTTCATACAACACCTGGTTTATTCCATTCTTACTAAGGGTTTAAATCAGTTTAGCACAATTTTAGTTCACTCAGAGATTAACGAAAGTTAATATTTTATAGGATTTATTTATAATACCCTTGAGGGTTAGAATATGTTTATGTAACCCTTCTGCCAAGAATTGGCAGCAGCTGAAAGAGCTGGATTCATTTATCTAGGGGTTCTCTCTGAAAACTTAAACAACAGCAGTTTCAGCCTCCACCCAAAGCTAAATGACCTCCTTTGGGTGCCCTGACAAACAATAAATCCTGCTCAAGGCATAGCAAGGGTTTAAAACAAGGTCCAGAGTTTCAAGACAAAGGGAACTTCAGAGATGAGGGAAAGGGAAGAAGAAAGGCTCATGGTAAACCTGCAAGAGCCACTGATTAACAAAAGAAATAATGCTTAAGTGAGATTCCCAACCTCCCTCTCTGCCTCCTATCTGTGGCACAAAATAAAGGCTCAGTCTCATTTCCAAACAGATGCCTTGTCACTTCAACATCGCTGCCCACTCAAAACTCTTCCTGCATGTATTGCAGGGCTTCACTTTACAGCTAAGCTAACAAATGTATGTATTACTGTCCACAACCCAGAAGACCCTACCTTCTCTCCAGCCCTCAGACCCTTGCTCATGCTAACACATTGTGCTGGTGCTGGCACGCAGCTGACCGTGCAGCGAACTGATTCAAGACACCAAACTGGCAGAAAATGAACTCAGGAAAACCAAAACCAAGTGGATGCGTTTCTGCTGGTTTAACTCCCTGAATCAACTCACTGTACTATAAACTGAAGGTTGAAGCTGGCACCAGAGGGAAGAGGATGACAAGACTGGGAATAGAAAGAAAAGTTAGACTGCTGTTACTTCCAGTAATAACTAAGTTGGGCTAGTTACTAACTGGTTGAGGTGATGTAGTTTTAAGATAAACTGCTCTTAAGCATTGTGGCACCATTGGATTAATTTGCTGCCTTATCCCCATATGGGACAAACTTTGAGGGTGCACGGCTACTCTGGCCATGACTACAGGTCTAACTGGGCCCTTCTGTCTCTACCAGCCACCCTGTACAGTGTAGAGTCCCTGTCCCAGACAAGAGGACATAGAGCCTCTGTTGCAAAACTTACACAAGCCATTTTATCAAGGACTGAGCCCCAGGGTCAACTTGGCTGCCTGGGCAGAACTGCCCTGCTCCATTCCCTCACACAGCAAACCAGCCCAGAGGCTTTTTCCCAGTTCAATCACTACTCCTGTAAGTCTATACCAAACTGCCCATAACCAGGACATTCAGCTTCCTCGGGTTTGGGGGACGGCTGTTTTAAAAACCCAAGTGCTTGACTTCCCTGGAGAGAAGTAATTCACCTCAAGCCACAGCGAGCAGCGCCCGCCTCGGGAGCCTGGGGAAACTGAGGCAGGGGCGGCACGAAAGACGCCATTTGCAGGACAACAAAAGGCCGAACAACTTCCATAAACCCCTGGCCCGACACCGCACATTCTCGGGTGCCATCTACTGGTACTTTCTCCGTTAAACGTTGACACCGGGCAGCCCCCTAACTGACGGGAGGGGAGGAGCGGCGGGCAGCATGGCGGTCGCCGCCATGGCGCGGGGCGGGCTGCTGTACGGGCCCTGTCACCGCATGCTGAGGGCGGCGGGCTCCCGTGGCCGGCTCCTGTGGCCGGGTCTTGGCGACGGGAGAGCAGCGGCGGGGGGCTGGAGCCGCCCGGCGCCCGGAGGAGCGGTGCAGTACTGTGCCGAGCTGGTGCGGTGAGTGTCCGGGGTTGGGGGAGGCCTATAAACGCTTGGGTTTCCTCAGGGATTTGGGGCAGCCTTGCCAGAGGCAGAGCTGCAAGCGCTTCCCTCCTGACAGAAAGGCCGCCGGGCTTTCCGCAAAAGCTGACAGGGGTTTCACCTCAGCAGTCCCGGCTGCCCTCGGCCCTGCCTGGCCGCGGAAATCATCCCGGAGGCCCTGAAGCGACCTGCATCGGTCTGTGGGGTAGCACCGGGACCTCGCCTTTTTTTGGGGGAGCAACGGAAGCTAGTTAAAGATTTAAGCTGTGTGGATGGTTTAACCTGTAAGTGGCAATTCCTCTCCACCCGCTTCTTTCACAGCTGTTTTTCTTCTGAAATATTGAACGTTTCCATTTCGTTGTCTAGGTTTTTTTGGAGAGAAGGATCACCGAAATGGATGTTTAAAAATAATGGATGTTTTGAGATCTTCTTGGCTACTGGGAAATAGCCAAGCTTCCCAGCACTCCTTGGGAAATAAGGAAAAGCAGAGAAATCCGACAGCTGGACAGGCAGCTCAAGTAGCTTCTCTGACCTGAGTGCAGGAGGGCCAGGAAGTCTGCTTTTCACAAGTATCCATTTTTGGACAAATCCAAAATGCTCTAAGAGAAGCAAGAGTGTAGCTCAGGCCCTTCCAAGCCATGCAGGCTTCTGGGCCATAAACAACGTGCAAGGTCCCTTAGCTGCTTTCTAGTCCACAGGAGTTCAGAGGTACAGAGTAAAAAATTAAACAGGTCTCTTTGTAAAGACTTAAGTAATTCTGTTTGGGTACAGTTGTCCTAGATGGTTGACAAAAGGAAGGGGAAAGCTTCCAAACATGTGAAGGAGTGGAGCAGAATAATCTCCAAACTGATCCTTGTAAAACATACAAGAGTGTGTGTGATAGTGGAAATAGAAAGCTAATGGAAAGACGTGTGACGGTCTTAAACTTTCCGTGCAGCACCAAGCAGCAGACCTATACAAGTGCTTCAAAATACTTAACCAGGTTGCGTTTTCTGTGTTAAAACTTCAGATTCTGCCTTTTTTTTTACTAGTTACTTTACCCAGAATTAATTTACCTGTTCCTCAGGTTGTATGTACAGTTAATATGTAAGTTAACATAAACAGGTAAAGTGTTTACAGAAACAAACAACTGTGAAGAGAATAGTTAGGTTCTGAGGCACAGATGCTGAGGTAGTTGAATTTAACCTTTTTTTTTTTGTTATTTTTCTTAAATCATGAAAAGGACTACTTATAAAAATGCACAAGCATTCATTATAATAAAATGAAAGGTGTTTGGTTATGCTCTTGGCATCACTTAATTGAATCTGCTGTTCACAGTAGCTCATATATTGCATGGAAATTATAAGGTAAATAAAGAGGAAAGAGTTACTGTTCAAACAGAAATTAAATACTTGAGGCCATACAAGCATCAGCAGCTCCCCAGTCCTGAATTTGAGTTCATTCGTCATGTGTTAGGAAGAAAAACTGAGTGTTGCTTTAATGATGTAGATTTGTGCAACTTTTCGGAGTATGCAAGCTGTCTTTTCTCTTGGGGTTTCCTTTTTTTTTGGTAAGCACTCTTAAAAGTAGCTTTAAGCTATTTTATTTAAAATATGTTTCCCTAGAATCATAGAATATACTGAGTTGGAAGGGACCCATAAGGATCAAGTCCAATTCCTGGCTCCACAGAGGACCAGAAAAGTCAGAGCATGGGACTGAGGGCATTGTCCAGACACAGCTCCATGGACCAGCTGGCAATGCTGTGCTTGATGCACCCCAGGATGTGGTTGGCCCTCCTGGCTACCTGGGCACACTGCTGGCTTATGTTCATTTTGCTGTTGACCAAGACCCCCAAATCTCTCTCAGCATGGCTGGCCTCCAGTGTGTGATCCCCCTGTCTGTATGGTCAGCCAGGGCTGCCAGGTGCAGGATCCGGCACTTGACCTTGTTAAACTTCATGCTGTTGGTGGTTGCCCAGCTCTCTAGTAGGTATGTTTTCTGCCTCTTGCTGTTTATGATCTCTGCTCTGGGAGACAAGCTTGTGGCTTGATGGTATTATGGAGTTTTGTAATGTGGAGCAATTCATTATACAGAAAGTCCAGTAATGGTCATATGCAACTTTTCTTCTGTCTGTGGGTTCATATAAGCTTGTAATTATTTGAGATGGAAACCATGAAGTACACTCAAACCAGGTCATTCCCTCTTCATTCCTTACACTAACACATCTGGGGAGATGGGGTGGAATGGGACCTGTGGCAATATCAATTTTGTTTTACTGGCTGAGGCTTAATGGATTTACTTTTCTACTGTTATGTCCAAGGGTGTACTGTCAACGTAAAGCACACATTTCTTTCTGATGTTTTTCTTACCTATTTTTTTCTACACTTGATTTTTAAGCTTAGAATAATTGAAAAAACCCAACCAACAACAGAAAACCCAACCAACATGTCAACACCATTACCAGAAAGAAGACAAATTTCTCTCTTGTGCTGCTGTGTACTTTGTGTAATGTGTTTCTTTGTTTCCTTTCTAGAAATAGAGGTGGTTCTGTGTTGTGTGAACAACCCAGGCAAACTGCATAACTGGAACTGGGAAAATGTGGCTGTAAACTTTGCAGGTCTGCCCAGGGTGGGCAATACTGGGTACTACTGCAGTCAGCCTTGAAAAAGATACGAGGTTTTGAGCTGATAATACTTTCCAGAAAGTGTCTTAATTGAGGGAGGCTTGATGCATGTGCTCTTCAATATGAAGGTGACCTTTAAAACCTGCTAAAATTGACAGATGTTGCTTTTTTGTTGATGCTTCTGGATTTGCATCAAGCTCTAAAACAGGTTTCTGCAACTCTTGTGAAAACTCTTAAGCATTTGCTAGTAATCAGCTGCTGTGTATTGCAGCGGTAGAAACCTCTGTTAAATCTCACTTCCTTCTTTGATGCTAAAAGTAGCAACCCTAATAGCCCTTGGTTTTAGTTTGGCTTTGCTATTTTAAGCTCACATTCAAAAGAAATACGAGTACATGTAAGAACAACAAACCTCATGAAAAGGACTAAATGTATTTTCCATGACACCTGCTTCTCCACTCTCGAGGTGAAACTTGGAGCTGCTGTTCTTGTTCTAATGACGAGCCAGGTTACAGGCTTATCAGAATGTACACAAGAACGTTCAAAACAAGCAATCTTGCTTTTTTGGAGGTGAAGGAGTGTTTTTGTTAGCTACAGCTATGCATGATTTCGCAATTTATGAGTCTGTGTGCTGATTGTTTTTAATTTAATGGCACACCCCTGTGGCCAAACAAAGGCATATCACCCTGGATTGGCAACACGTTACCTGCAGCTAAACTGCCAAGACCCAGAGGTTTTTTTATGCTTTGCATATAGTTGCCAATAAACGAGAACTTAGTGGTTAAGCACACGCTCTCCTGCCAAGCTCCAAAGCAGAGTCTTTTACAGTAATGTGGTTTCATGTTTGGAACAGAAACCTGGAGCTCGGACGATCTGGCTTCTGTGTGCAGTCCTGCCACAGCCTTGTTCCATGCCTTTAGCCAGATTTCTAGTGATCTGGATTTGAGAGGTATACTGAGAGTTCAGGCACCATCCCCTCCCTCGGAATTTGTCTTACTTTAAAATAAGCTTAGAAACTGCTACTTTTGCAAATCAAAGTTTTGAACTGTGACTTATTGCTGCTATTTTAGGAGTTCAGTGCTAAGCAGTAGCACATCCAATTTACATACAGCTACACCCAGTGTACACAGAGCTATAAATAATAAATGTATTTTTTTATCCTTTTATAGCAATCGTGACTATGAAGGGTTTCTGTGTTCTCTGCTGTTGCCTGCGGAATCTCGAACCTCTGCTTTAGCCTTGAGAGCCTTCAATGTGGAACTGGCTCAGGCAGGTATTAAAATATATTTGTGAACTCTGAAAATGTTAAATAACAGTTTCAATATTTTAAATTATGCTAGTAGGTGGTGTTTTGTCAAAATTAACTTTTCATACTATAAGGGGCAATGACTAAATAATGCAATACAAACTTTTAGTTCTGAAGGGTCCTTGGACAGTAGCCAACCTCCCCCTATTTATTTTGTGTACAGTTTTTCTGACTTTCCTATTTATTGTGTATTTTAAAATTAAATAACAAACAGGCTGTGGTCCTTGCTACTGTTACGTGATTGCGTCTATGTCCTGGCTTCAAATGCAGTCACTGAATTGGAAAAGTGCAGCTAAATCCTATCTGTAAGTCTGTCAAAAACTCAGATGATATAATCAGTCCCAGGTCTTTGTTGGCAGAAGCTGGGTGATGAAGAGGCTACTGAGAGGGAACTCTGTAATTAGAGAGCTGTGGGAGGGGAGGCTTCAGTCTCTCTCCTTTGCTAGGTGGACCAAAAGTGCCAGTGCAACCAGGAAAGTTGGTAATGCTTGCCAGAAGGGAGTGATCCAGGAAATGTGCTGAGCGAGCAAAACCTCAGATCAGTTTCTGTGGGCTGTCTTCTGGCAGCCTGTGGCACTGCCTTCCCTTGCTGCTGTTACCACTGCTGCTTTTCCTTCTGGGAAGCAAGCCGAGGTGAGGATCACCCAGGACTTAATCTCCATGGGGTTCAAAGTCAGGTTATAGTAAAGATTTGGACTTTCTTTTCTCTCTGTAATGTTTATATGCTTTATGAGGAACAAACATATATTCAGAACTCGTCTCTTTCCCTGCTGAGTTTGGCTATGTATATCCTGTCTCTGTCTTTTCCGTGCTGATAGACCAAGTGACTTAAAAGCCCTGTGAATTTGACTCCATGTGTATCCTTCCTTTCCAGATTAAAGACTCCATAACTCAGAAGACTACGGGTTTGATGCGAATGCAGTTTTGGAGGGAGGCTGTAGAAGATATATACTGCGATAACCCACCGCATCAGCCAGTTGCTACAGAACTGTGGAGGGTAAAATACACCTTTATTGTCCTAAAATTCACTTAAGTAAAATGTTGCTGTGGGAAAGAATGTAATTGTTTTGTGTGTACAATCTCGCATAGTTAACAACTTTATTTTATACCAAACAGATAATGTCAACTATGTTTGTGCGTGATGGAGCTGGTGCTGGAGTGCCCAGAGAAGGGCAGTGAAGCTGGTGCAGGGTCTAGAGCATCAATCTGATGAGGAGCAGCTGAGGGAACTGGGGTTGTTTAGTCTGGAGAAAAGGAAGCTGAGGACAGACCTTGTTGCTCACTACAACTACTAGAAGGGAGGTTGTAGCCAGGTAGGGGTTGGTCTCTTCTCTCTAGTGACAAGTGATAGGATGAGAAATGACCTCAGGTTGTGCCAGGAGAGGTTTTGATGGGATATTAGGAAAAATATCCTCACCAAAATCATAGAATCATAGAATGGTCTGAGTTGGAAGGGACCCCATGGATCATAGAGCTCCA
>VZTU01017381.1:133945-159794 GCA_013400835.1 Zapornia atra | reverse complement strand
CACACTCTTCCTGATGCATCCCAGGATCCGATTGGCTCTCTTAGCCACCAGTGCACACTGCTGGCTCATAGCCAACCTGTCATCAACCAGGACCCCCAGGTCCTTCTCCACAGAGCTCTTCTCCAGCAGGTCATTCCCCAGCCTGTACTGATACAGACGGTTATTCCTCCCCAGGTGCAAGACTTTACACTTGCTCTTGTTGAATTTCATTAGGTTTCTCCCTGCCCAGCTCTCCAGCCTGTCCAGATCTCGCTGGATGGCAGCGCAGTGTCCTGCGTGTCAGCCACTCCTCCCAGCTTTGTATCATCGGCACTTGCTGAGGGTGGATGCTGTTCCCTCATCAAGGTCGTCAATGAAGATATTAAACAGGACTGGACCCAACACCGAGCCCTGGGGAACACCACTAGTCACAGGCCTCCATTCAAGGATTTAATTTACAAAATGATACTCATAATGAACAAGTAAGAAGCAAAACTGACATTTGTGATTTTAACTTAAAATTTGCATTTTCACATACCAAGTAGCTCCTCAAGCAGATTTTGTTGAATCAACAAGAAGATCAAATCTTGTCAAACCTTGAAAAAATATTTACAAGTAACGGATGTAAATAAAGTTGAAAAAAGGGCTAAGACTGTGAGAAATCTGCTCCATAAGTTTTGTTTATAAATATTTATGTGTGTTTGTAGCTTTTCTGACAGTGTGGTCTGCAAATTTCAGTGTGTGCAAGTAAGAGGATTGAAGGTAAGTTGATAGAATGGTACAGGAAGGAAGTCAAATACAAGATAAGAGTCAGAAGAAGAATGTGTGAATATGAGGTGCTGTGGGATACTTTTTAAACAAAGCCATAATAGGATGCTGTGTTTACAGTATGTATTGGTATGCTGTGCTGACATTTTCTTGAAAATTTACAGAAGAAATCTTTTTATTGCTTGACTCTGGAGGAAACTGTGCTTTTTGAAAAGTGAACGTAGTGATCTGCAAATATTTTGTGGGAACATACGACTTGATGAAAGAATAAATTACTTGCAAAAATATTTTTAAAGAAATGCTTTTAGTTAACTGGCTTGATGTCCAAGATTTCATTTTCTGTGTGGAACAGCTTGTAAAAAATGCCAGTTGAAAATTTCTGTATTTGAAGATTTTAGTTTGCCACTGACATCCCACTTTTGATTTAACCCAGTGGATACAATCCCTGAAATAAAAGGATTATCTAAAATGTATTTTATCCTTCAGAATGCAGAACTACTATCATTTTGTATGCATTGACATGGATGTTTTATTTGATAATTTTCAGGCTGTCAAGAGGCATAACTTGACTAAAATGTGGTTAATGAAAATCATCGATGAAAGAGTGAGTATTTACTTTTCAAAGTCTGATTCTGGTTTTCATCATATTTTCCCCCTTATTTTTATGTGTTTGTGTGTAAAACAAAACCTTAAGTAATGAATCTTCTCCAGACAGTGTTTCTCTTTAAGAACAGAACTGCTGTATTTCCTTTTACTTCTCCCTTGATGCCCCTACTCATGATTTCTGCTCTTTCTGGCCCAAATGGCTGATAGAATCCTCTGTTTATTTTTTGCTTTAAAATAGATCTAGTTTGTGAGTCTGCATCTTTCTTGTTCCCCACTGATAACCAGTGTATCTGTGTTAAATGTTTTCTGTTGCCTGTCTCTATTCCTGCTTTGAAGTGGTTACCACTAGAGATAACCCACTGGAAGGTACACTTCTGTGTGTACACCTTTCTGTAATTAAGTGAGGGACGTTCTATCTCATGGGATTAAGTAGTAATGTCTCTATATGCAACTGTTAAGTACTCTGGAAAACTACATTTTAATAGAAATGGAAATGAAGGCAGGCTTCCTATTCCCCTATAACAACAGGCTATCAGAATTGGATTTGCTCAGTCTGGAGAAGAGAAGGCTCCAGGGAGACCTTATTGCAGCCTTCCAGTACCTGAAGGGGCTACAGGAGAGGTGTGGAGGGGCTGTTTGCAAGGGAATGGAGCGATAGGCCAAGGGGTAATAGGTTTGAGCTGAAGGAGAGTGGGTTTAGATGAGATATTGGGAAAAAATTCTTTACTGTGAGGGTGATGAGGCCCTGGCACAGGTTTCCCAGGGAAGCTGTGGCTGCTCCTTCCCTGACAGTGTCCAAGGCCAGGTTGGATGGGGCTTTGGGCAGCCTGATCTCAGGGGAGTGTCCCTGCCCATGGCACAAGGATTGGAACTAGATGATTTTTGAGGTCCCTTCCAACCCAAACCATTCTTTGACTATGTGCAAGAAAAGAAACTCGTATTTGGTCTCTTTTTGTGCAATTCCAATCCTGCCCTGAGATAAAGGACATTTTGCATACTGTAAAAAAGTTGTGCAATTCTACACCACTGGCAATGTCTTACTTCTCCCTTCTATTCTTACCGTGTCAAATTTGCTTTTAAGTAGACTTCTCTTGTCATGGATATAAAATCTCAAATGATGTGCCTAAACCTTTCTGTCACATTTTGCTGCTTCTCCTTAATCATGACTCTGGAGTTTTTTTCCTAAGCAATGTTGTAAATTGGAGCATTCAAATCACATGAATTTTAAAATATCCACCCTTTTTCTGGGAAAAAACAAGAGGAAGAATTTCACTGGTATGTGGTGCTGCCACTAACTCTGACAGAAGAGCAGGAGTGAATAGCTGAGGGCAGGAGTTTCTTAAGCTCACTTCGCTGCTGAAGATTGGTGTCTCATGAAGTTAGGTCTTGGAAAGACTTCAGAGGTTTTTAATCTTAAGACTGATATGTTTCAACCACAACAGCCCCTAGAACAGGAAGAATGATGGAGGATGTTGTATTTTTGGGAATATTTGCAAATGGCTTTGGAAGGTACATGTATATTTGGATTGATTTCTGTGCAAGTTTTAAAAATACATTTCTATATATCTAAATTTCTCTGTGCCTCAGGTGCGAATTAAGTATTAAAATTGCCAACCCCCAATAGTTTTCTAATAGTAGATTAGGCTGAACTGACTAGTAATAAACTTGTAGAAATAGCAGTTCTATTTACATTTTACTGAAGTTCTGTGTTCATATTACAGGAGAAGAATTTGGATGACAGAGCGTACCGTAACATCCAGGAGCTTGAAACATATGCTGAGAACACTCAGAGTGCTCTCTTGTACCTCACCTTGGAAATACTGGGTAGGCATTTTCCTCTTTTTAGATATTGTGGATGACATTCATGCAGGTTACAGTATTCACTGATGTTTCAAAAAGCCCACTCTTTTTCCACTGGAGTTTCAATAGAAGTTGTCTTAGGTGATAGATACTTTCAGGTATCTTTTGAATGCTCAAACATAAATCTGCAATCTTGCTGTACCTGTCCTAGAACTATGTACTTGCCTTAGGAGGTGCTCAGTGGAAAGCTCATTGAAGTGCAGTTTCCTTCTGCTCTTCTCTTCGTGACTTAATGCTTTTCTTTTTCCTTGCTCCTATTACAGAGTGTGGTAAATTCAGCTCTTCACTCTCTTTTCTGATTGTCCTTCTTGTCAGAACACAAAGAGCCTTAGTTACTCCACAGCTCTTGTTCTGTATTGCAGTGATGGACACTGGTTGTCTTGAAACAGGTGACTTCCCAACCTGTGAACTTCCCTTCATGGTGTTGTAATTCTGGGTCTGAGTTCTCTCTTCTTCCTAAAAGTAGGTTAACTATCAGTAATTGAATAGCTAGAAAAATCACAGCAAGGATTATATGATCCTTATGATTAAGAGGTAGTATTTGTGTCATGTCTAATACAATGAGTTGTGGGGATGTGGAACTGTCTGCCCAGGGAGGTTGAGTCACCATCCCTGGATGCGTTTAAAAGATGGGTAGATGAGGTACTTAGGGATATGGTTTAGTGGGGGACAGGAATGGTTGGACTCGATCTTAAAGGTCTCTTCCAACCTGGTGATTCTGTGAGTCTGTGATGAGTGTCACAGATTTGGAAGGAGTTGTTCATTTGCACTGAAGAGAAGGATAACTTCTCCTGGATGTCTCTTGCATTATGGAAGTCTCCCCTCTATGAGCTTTAGTGTAAACAAAAGGTAAGAATTATTATTTAGCACTGTAGTAGCAATATTTTCCTTTTGCATATCAGACAGAATACTCTGATGGAAGAACAATGCCTCTGGTGGAAGTTAAAAGAGTTTAAAAAGTAAAAAGAGAGATACAGTGAACATATTCTTCTTAGGAAGAAATGAGGAACCTTTTGAACAACTGATGTTCTCTTCCTCAGTAGGAAATCAGTGAAATGAACAGTTCTGATTGAAGAAATGTTGGAGTACGACAAATATCAGCATTTGATGTTGTGAGAAATGTGTTCAGACCTGAAGAAATTCTGTCATGCTTGGGTCGCTCCCAATACAATGATCTTTTTCTGTTGGGGGGGTGACTCTGGATTTTCTAGGTTCCCTGTTGTCACCTTCTCTTAAATATACCAGTGTAACAAAATACCTAAGCAAAAGTCTTCTTTAAGGCATAGTAAATAGTTAATTTCTGTGGGTTTATTTCTATACATGGAGAATGTAATTGAACACAGTCCTTTTCTTGGTGTTTCTCTTCAGCAGTCTTTACCAGAATAGGGGGACCTGGTTTCATTACAGGCCATGTTTGCTAGATTTTTTGTGCTTTTTAGCACAAAGGCCCAGTTTGTGTGTGTCTCTCCCTGTAGTAGTGCTGCTTTACTCTTAACAATTTCAGGCTACTTCTTTTAACTTAGGTACCCTTTTAACTGGTATTTCCTCCTGTCATTTAAAAATATTAATACTGTGCTCTCTGATTCATTGCCCAAATAGTTAGGAGTCTGGTACTACTCAAGAATTTCATTAAACCCTTTCAGAACCTCATTTTTGGGATATATTCCCAGGCTGAGTGTGAGTCACTGCTAACTCCAGCTTTTAAAAATTTTTTTTTTAGTTCTTAGTTATGTGTAAAGCCTGAGCTGCCCAGACAGTATCAGTAAGTTACATCTATTGCTTCCTCCAAGCTGTGCTCTGCTTTCTGCTGTCATTGCCAAAGTAAGTCCATGTAGTCTGCCAGTAGCTACTCTTTCACAAAGGCTTCTGAGACCTGTGCAAGGCTCAGGCAAGCTTGGAAAGTCAGTCTGATGTGCCTAGTTTTCAGGAGTGAGTTAGAGTCTTGGTCTGTAATTCCTGTATCCTCATTTTTCTTTCTAGAATGTTGTTTCTGTTAAGAGTTTTTGTGAATTTTAATTCAAATTTTCCTCTAAATTTTTATTTTATCCTGGTCAGTCCTGTGAAACATTATGGCTTTATGATCAGTCTAAGCTAGTGTTGTATGCCATTGCCATGAAGACCGATGGCTCTACTCTGCCCTGCTCATCTCCCTCTTTCAGTTCTGCAGTTGGGTGACCATGCAGTAACTAAAGTTAGTTTTCCATTGCTGTGATGATTTATGATCTGATGCAGTTTGCCATGACAGCACAAGGGAGGTGGCAGAAAGACGAGTTTCAGGGGTGAGGGATGCATAGGACCCTTCTCTTTAGCTTCAGTGCATTGCTGAGTCAGCTGCAGCTGATCATGAAACCAGGCTGTAAGCATTAGTGCTTGTCAGGAATCTCACACTTGAAGGATTTTTTTCTGGCAGGAAAAACAGTTCTTGGAATACTGTTACCCTGGGAGAGGACATGCCAGTGAAAATGAGTTTGTGTACTGATGTGTTACATCTGAATAGGTGCCGCTCCACTGAGTATACCCTTGGCAGAAACAGTAACAAGCAAAGAGGCATCTTGTTCCTGAGTATGGAAATCAATGAAGTCCCCTGCTGCTTTGCACCTCTGAGATGAGATCTCAATGCAATTTATGCAGATTGACAGTCCTGTCATGGACCAACACAATTAATTTTCCTTAAATATGACTCTGATATGCATCAGGGAAGATTATACCCCTCAAAAGGCCTGGCAGTATGTTTCTAAACATATTACTTCTGCAATTTTAGGTGTGAGGGACATCCATGCTGACCACGCAGCCAGCCACATTGGGAAGGCGCAAGGCATCGTCACCTGTTTAAGAGCAACTCCGTATCACAGTGCAAGGCAAAAAGTCTTTCTTCCCATGGACATTTGTATGTTGGTAAGAGAAGCACGTTGTCTGGAATTGAACAGTGTAGTGTTTCTAACTGTGACTCACTGCTGGGGATTAGATCATAATTTACTAGGCCAGAAACAGAACATCTTTTTTCTTTAACTCATTCTGATCTGGCCTTGTAATATGCCATTGTCATGGCTTTATAGCTTTTGGGAGCTGAGAGAAGTCAGCTACATGAAACTCTAGGGTTTCTGGGGTATTTTTATTTATTTTAAAAATAGTTGTAGTAGTATTTTAGTTTTTAGGAACTTTCCTATTAATGTGTAGAAATATACATATGGAATGGGGCCTGGCTTTTGGGAGTTTTTGTGATGTGGGTTTTTGTTTGGTTTTTTTTCCCCTCACCATGAAGGAAGCATGGGAAGGAAGGAGTGATTTTACTTCTCAACAACCTTCTCCCATTTTTCTGTACTACCTTCTCATAAATGTGCTGGTGATTTTGGCTTTTTGAGCTTTTTTTAAAGTTTTGTTTGGTGGATTTTTTTGTTATATGCTGGATAGCTAAAAGCATACTTTCCATACATTGCTGTAGGAGATGGTATGATCCTCCAATTTAAACTGTACCCATAATTTGCATTGGAATTTAGCTGCTCTTGCAGTTTGAAAAAATAGGATTAAAGCTCAGATTTTTCCTTAATGTTCTCTGGCTAGATCTATAGGCATCACAGCTGTTCTACTTCATCTCCAGTCATTATTTTTAAATGTTAATGCTGTTCTTTTTATGCTTAACCAAAATGTATGCGATTGTGGTGATGCCCTGGGCAGTTGTGTTAGTATTTTCTGCATATCATTTCAATACAATTGAAGGTTTTGATTTGAAGTTTAGTAATTTAGATAGTTGCAAAAAACCGTAAGTACTAATATGAGTAGGGGTTGTGAGACTGCAGAAAGGAGCTGCTCCCTGCTTTCAGCCCTTCTGGGACTGGATTGTATGGGAGGCCTTCCAAGTTTTTAGCTTTTCAAACATAGCCTTGAAAATTCACAGTCATTCCTTGCCATGGAAGGTGTTTTACAGTCACACTGTAAAAACAGCTTGCTTCCCTTCTGTGCAGGCAGAGCATCTCGTAAGCATTTCAGCTGCTGGCAAGCATTGCTGAGTCCTGGTGTAGTCTCTGTCTCCTGTGAAACCTGCCTGCCTACCCTTATACAGCTTGCATGTGCCTGAGTGTTGTTGAAAACAGTGGGCAACTGATGCAGTTCTGAGTATACCGTATCAAGTTTTACATTGGTCACTGTAGTTAAAGAATTTGGGGTTGGTTTCTTTTTGGGGGAGTTGGGGTTCTTATTTTGTTGGTTTGGGGTTTTTTGATTTGGTTTTGTTGGGTTTGGATGGGGGTTTTTTGTTTGGTTTTTTTCACACTGATCCCAAGATAATGACTGACTTCATAAGCCAGCATGGCTTCTGTGTTGCTGGCTTTCTTCTGCTTCATATCAATTCTTGGATTATGACTTTAAAAACTGGGCATCTAAATGGATCTAAATTCCCAAATCTGACTGACCACGAAGTGTTCAGAGAACAAATTCGTGCAGAGAGGGTCTGTACCAGCTGTTCTCTTTTTTATCTTGATTTTTTTTTCCAAGTGACTGACAAAAAAGGGGAAATAAAAATGGAGGGGGCAGTAGTAAAACATGTAGGCTGTTTCAGTCTTGTGTCATTAGTTTGGTTGCTGGGACAGGTATTCAAGAAGCTAAAATGGAAACTTGATACTTATTGAAAGTGTTTTTTTTCCTTTGTGATTTTTTTTTCCTTTGTATGTCTAGCATGGAGTTTCACAAGAGGATTTCATAAGAGGCAAGCAAGAGAAAAATGTGAGAGATGTAATTTATGACATTGCCAGCCAGGCCCATATTCATCTAGAACATGTGAGACTCCTTCCTTTGTATTTATTTAAATAAACATAATTGATGCTAATCTTCACAAAGCATTGTGCATATGTATTGTTAGAAGACTCTACAGCTGCATGCTTAATTTGAAGTATTTTACTTTTAATTACTTCAGATTTTTAAATGAAAAAAAAAAGACAACCAACTACACAAAATCTTTAAATATTACAACTACTTCTGTATGAATATTATGTTTGTATGTACAGGAGGCAATGTACACATAGCCAGGCCCAAGTGCAGCTAGATAGATAGATAGATAGGTAGGTAGATAGATAGATATAAAAAATAAGGCCTAAAAGCCTTGTTACTGGGAGAGAAACTTCAAGCAGACTTTGATAAATGTGACTGTATGCCAGCATGGGATCAGCACCACAGAAAGCATTTCTGCATATGGCATTTCACAGCATGGTGGAATGGCTGCCAGGAAAGCAGAGTGTGTTGCCTTGAGATGCTGGTTATCCTGTGTGGGAGGGGGGATTCATTTCCAACATGACCAGCCACGCTCAAAGCTATGTTGGGAAAGGTGCTTTCTGTTTATTTCTTTTCTGGCTCACAGCCAAGGGCATTAGGAAAGACTCTTCCTTGCTTGCAACAGTGGATAATGAATCCTGAGGAACTGCAGGGTCTTGCTCCATTTTTACTTTTATGCTCTTATTTTAGCTACACTCTGAATTGCTTGTTAGTACTCAATACAAAAGCAAAAGAATGTTTCATCAGCAGTGCTGTGTCTGCCTTTATCTGGAAAACAAAACTTGCACGGAGCACTGTGAAGAGTTTCTAATGTCTACAAGAGTTTCTTATGACTCCAAGAATATGCACAGGTATACTTTGAGTATGGTACCCGATGCTTCCAGTCCAGGTAGCCTGAAAGGGAACCCCTTCAATGTAAAGAAATGCCAGATTTATCTCTGCATTCACACCATGAATATAATCCACAATTACAGCATTACCTGTGATCACAGTATTTTATGCAGTAGGGACAGGAGAGGTAAAAGGAGGCATCCCTGGCTTGTTCAGTCAGTGGTTAGTTGATGCTTTTATTTTTTGTTAATAATGTGTGGCCTTGGGCTTTATTTTTAATAGAGACTATGTACAATTTGCATTTCATGCATTCCTGTTCCTGTTGTTGATGTCTCAGTTTTTGTTGTTGCATGCCCAAGGAAACTGCTTATTCCATTTAGAAGCCAGGAACAGAGACAAAGCAAATGCAGGGTCAAAACTGTCCTCTGTCCTTGTTCAAGCTGAAATATTTTGAATTTTATTTTTTTATTCTCCACCCCTCAACCCATCATGCACAGTGTGTAAACCCCATTGACTTTGGTCAGAGCTGTGGTTTACAAAAATGACAAGTGCCTGGCCTGAAAAGCCTCAGAGCAGGGATGAGAGGTGTGGAAAATGAGCAATATGTATTTATTGCCCATCTGTTTAAAGTTTGGTTGCTGGTATTGCATGGAAACTTTGGGATGGAAGCAGGGAGAGAATTCAGCTCTTCAGAGCCTTTCAGATAATTTGATAAATCCTACCTAGTGCTTTGGCTCCTGGCTCCCAACACACCAACCAGCTTCTGAAGAGAACAGGCAGAACATCACCCACCTCTTCCTTCCCACTCCATTCTTAGAGCCCTGCCCATGTTATGCTCTGGAAGGGTCCTATGGAAAATATGCAATGTGATCAGGTACTTGGAGACTATCCAGACAAGTGTAAACACAAGGAAAACAGATCAGGGCAGCATTAGCATTTTGTTGAATTGAAGGTTGATCTTGGCATTTCCACCACAACCACGTCCCCACCTGCCTCCCCCTTTTTTTTTTTTAATGGATGGGTTATCAGCTTAATTAAAATAAAATAATTCCTCTCTGAATACTTGCTTCCAGCCTCCATCATCATCAGTGAAGAGTAATTGGCAGTGCAGGATCTCTAGAGTGTTCAAATCACTTGAACTGGCAGTAACTGGCAGTAATAACAAGGTATTAGCTGCCGTGATCGTCGGATGGTCTTTGTTAATGCAAGGATAGAGATGCTTTCTCCCCTAATGGATGAAATGGGCTTTTGCTGGCAACATTTGCTGGGTATTTCAGGGCTTCAGCTGAATGTCATGGCCTGGTGCCTTTAAATGCTTCGTGTTCTCCTGTATAAATTCACCACCCTCTTGTGTTGCCTGAGGGTCTTTTCAGCCATTTACCCTCTGTTTTAGTTGGGATTACAGGGTAGGGCAAAGTTTAAACATGCAGAGAGGTTTCAACAGTCTCAGCATTTGTTACACCACGTATTTTGGTGGATGAGGGTAACGGTTTGCAGCCCCATTTCCCAATCGAAAGAAACATAATTCTCAAATACTAAATTAAGTATCAGCAATATTATATGGAGTGTATCATAGTAATGTGGCACTTCATCTGGGGAGAAAAGTTTCTAATTGTGGTCAGCTCTTCCTGATGCTGCAACTGATGACCAGCAGAGGGCAAAACAAGATAATGAAGATGACGGTTTTCTTTAGAAATTGTGGGGTTTATTAGAATAAAAGTGCTCTGTCAGTCCCACAGTGATCCTTTCCAAAGCATGTGAATACATTTACATGTTCTTCTTCTTTCTCTTCAGCACTCCCTCCCCTGTTCCACTTTGAAAAGAAAGTCTCCTTTTGGCTTTTTGCATTTATCTCAATTGCACTGCATCATTATGGACTCAATTTACCAAGGAAGTTAACATGCTTAATGACATGCAGCCCTTTCTGGGTTAAGAAGGTCAAATAAGGTCATGTTTTTTTTAATCTTGCAATTAATAATACCAAGGCAGAGCATTAGATCAGAGTGTTTCCTTTTTCATAGACACACACACACATATAAAAATTGTTTCATCTCAATGTTTTAAAATAATTTGCCCTCTGAAAAGATTCAGTATTTTTATTTCTTGAAGTTTCAGCTTGATTTTCTCAGTTGTCCAGAAAGATCCATGGAAAACTTACCAGAAACTCATTCATACTCATCAGTATTCACAAAGGGTGGGTTGGTTGGTTGGTTGGTTTGGTTTTTTTTAACCTGTAAGGAAAGGCAGAACAAGGAGGCATTCTGTGTTGGTAAATAAGCATTACAGGAAGATTTACTTCAGCTCTGTTAGATGTACCCGACCTGTGCGTGAGTTTAAATTGTAGGTTTGATTCAGCCATGATTCAAACTCTGTTTACACATAGATACTGAGGGCCCAAGGCACTGAGGTCCTTTCAGAGTCCCATAAATGTAAATGGAGCATAACTGGACTTCTGGGACTGATGGGAAGACTGGACCAAAAAGATGTACTCAGAGAAATGGACTTCTGGTTTTCTGTCATTTCTGTCTCTTGGGAAGAGTTATTTGGCAGGGGGAAAACAAGTATTAAACTGTATTTATTCAATCAGATACAACATGGAACTTTGTTGGAACAAAGGATGCTAATTTACATTGGTTTATTATATGTAAACTCTCAGGTTGTCAAAAAGTATAAGAATTTTAACACGCCTCTCCCAGTATTACATACTTTGTGTGGTTTTGTGTACAGGGAGGGATGGTGCTGGCTAGCACATAATGGAAAATTACAGCTTCAGGATGTCAAAATAAAAGGGAATGAAGTTTCTTATACTGTTTGTTGCCTCTAACCATTGTATATAGCGCTTGATACTTAATCTGAAACGTTAAACTCTCCTGATAAGTATGGTTTTTGTTGTTTTTTCCCCACCTTACCCCATTTCCTTGCAGGCTAGGTCTTTCAGTAAGAAAGTTCCTGTGAAGGCATACCCTGCTTTTTTCTGTACGGTGGGTGTGATATCATGCAATATTTAAGACTCATTTCTGTGTTAATCTGTTTTTGAAGAGTATTGAATTCATGGTTAACCATGTTTCACCTGTCTTATCTTGGAAAGATGTAATACGTAAATCTTGTGAAATTCCTAATGTGTGTCTGACTCTGGAACGTCATAGTTCTGATCAGCGCTTCTAAGGGTTCTTCAGTAGCTACATCATTTGCCCAAGATGTCTGTATACTCATAGACCATCGTTCTGATGCAAGGGCCCAGATTTGTCTTGTCTATTTTTAAAAGTTATTGTTTGGTCTAGTAAAACAGAATGCTTCTCTTCACAAAACCTGCCTTTTTTATGTCCTCTAATGTGGTGGTTACGCTGCCACTTAACAAAACAGGCAAACTCACAAGCCTTTTTGCAGTTCCTCATTCAGTTTCATGTGCTGCTTTTTAAATGTAATGCTCAATTATTTGTATGCACCATATGGACTAAGCTTTTCTCTTCTTTTCTAGGTTGCTTTAGATGATTATTTATGTAATATGCAAAAAGTGGACTTCAATATATTTCATCCAAGCTTACAAAAGAAGAATACACTATTACCATTGCATTTATATATTAGATCTTGGAAAAAAGCATATTAAAGTGATTGTTTTTTTTAATGGGTTCAGAGTACTGATTTTTTTCTTTCAATGTATTATCTTGATGGAATTGTTAAGTGTCTAACTTCACACTTCTGCAGAGTGCAGTTCCTGGGAAACAGCAGATGCACACAAACTGTAGCTGTCAGCTTGCTGGCAGTAGTTAAGTTTGTTCTTGGAATATTAGGCTGATACCTCTGTTTCACATGTCTGCCAAGTCATATGTCCTTGTCTGAGATTGCTTTTCTTGTCTTTCCTGTAATAACAGCAATATGATAGATTTCTTCTTGGACAAATTCTGTGCTAATGGATACTCTGACAGTTGATGCTTTACTGAGAAAAAGGAGAAAAAAACCCAAACAAAGCGACTGATTTCTTTGTGCCCAAAAGCTGTTACAGTAAATGCTTTATAAATCAGTCAAGCAATTCTGTTTAGTGCAAGGAGCAGATTTCTTGCAAGTACTAATGATGCTTCATAGTTGGAAGAATGACCATATATATATTGGAATGCAAGAAAAGTGTCAACAAAAGTTGGAGTCATTTTACTTATGTAGTGTTTATCTTCAGAACAGTTTATTTTCAGAATGGTGAGAGAAAGCTGTAGTACAGAAATTATTTAACTATGTGTGGAGATTGAGCACTGAAGCGACTGTAGGTAGTGGGAGGACAGCTGTACAACGCAG
Source organism: Zapornia atra (assembly GCA_013400835.1). Lineage (NCBI taxonomy): Eukaryota > Metazoa > Chordata > Aves > Gruiformes > Rallidae > Zapornia > Zapornia atra. The sequence goes on along the minus strand of VZTU01017381.1, from coordinate 146,699 downwards.
GAGAACCCTTACACAGCTTTTTTCTCCAGGTCAGCCAAAAGCTTTTTCAGGGGGCTCTTAGCTTGGCTGTATCTTCCTCCTGGCCTCTCTCCCCTCTGTTGCTCGCAACTGTCACTGCAACCTGAATTCAACTGTCCCTTTGTTCACATTCACCCTGTCTCTCAGGACACCCTGCTGTGTGGCTTTCCTGAACTCCTTCGGTGCTGTGAAGAAACATGTTCCTGACTGTTCCAGGTCATTTGAGTGCTCCCTCTGTAAAGATACTGCTCTTTTTTTTTTCTGGTGGGAAATTACTGGGAGCTTTGTACTCAGCATCTCTTAGGATCAATGTAAATATTTGTTTCATTTGTTATTTGGTAAAATAATACTTCTAACATCCAGCTTGATGCAATTGTACAAATCTGGTAGCTCGTTCTGCCGTCATCCTCGTTCTATTAAATAGCTGCTTTTCCCAGAGATTTGGGGTTTTTTTTTAATCAGGGTTAATCTCCCCAGATGCTTGGTTGTATAACAGCATCCCGTATTGTAGTGTATAAAGCTACATCACGAATTTCTGTGAACATGCTTCATGGCTTTTTAAATCACAGAAACTTGTCGGCATGGTAGAAACCTTAGGGACCCAATATGGAAGAATTCATTTGATGTTTTTTTCTACATGTTTGAAGTCAGTTTGTGATACAGATCTTGGTTAACTCTGCAGTCTCCCATTCCCAAGTAAGACACTTTTCTTTGGATTTGTTCAGCTCAGGATCTTGGTTTCTGTATTCCCAGAACTGTAATAATCAAGGTTGATTATTGGCTGAGGGAGCTGGGCTTGTTCAGCCTGGAGAAGAGAAGGCTGCGGGGGGACCTCATTGCAGCCTTCCAGTACCTGAAGGGAGCTTATAAGCAGGAGGGGATTCAACTTTTTAAAAGGGCAGATAATGGCAGGACAAGGGGGAATGGATTAAAACTAAAGGAAGGAAGGTTTAGATTAGATATTAGGGGGAAGTTTTTTATAGAAAGAGTGGTGAGGTGCTGGAAGGGGCTGCCCAGAGAAGTAGTGGATGCCCTGTCCCTGGAAGTGTTCAGGGCCAGGGTGGATGGGGCCCTGGGCAACCTTGTGTAGATCCAGGCCTAGAGGTTGGTGGCCCTGCCTGTGGCAGGGGCGTTGGAACTCTTTGATCCTTGGGGTCCCTTCCAACCCAGAACCATTCTATGATTCTATGATAGGAACCTAGAAAAAGCCAGTGTGTTCTGGATTGGAAGGTATACTGGCTATTTTCTAAAAGTAAAATCTTAACGGGCTCTGTCCACTTCTCAAGCCAGCTGCTGTATCTTACCAGTGATGTTCTTGAATGTGGCAAAGAGGTCTGGTGAAAAGAAAATACTCCCTTCCTATGCAGGCCCGCAGCTCTTCCTGCCAAATGAAGAGCAAAGCCTTAGGCTCTGTTGCTGCTACCAGGCAGCTGCGCCTTTTGCTCTGTTTATTTACTGGTCTGGAGAAAGCATTACAAATGTCTCTTTCTGCAGTTGGTCCTCCTTTTGTTCCCAGTGTGCTGAGCCAGGACAGTAGAGGCAGCCCTCCCTGTCCTCTCAAAAGGAACCGCTCTCCTGTAAAGTTAACTTTTGGCAGGAGTGCAGTGCAGTGAGGAGGAAGAGGAGGGAACCACACAGTATCACCAGAGCTGCTGCAGTGATATCTTGCTTCCAGGGCCCGGGCTTTGCTTCGGTGTTGAAGTGGAACAAATCTTGACAATGTGCTTACAAAGGCATCAATGGAAGGGCAGATTTGTTCTAGTGTAGAATAGAAGCCATGTGATGCAGTGAATGGTTAGCATGGTGAGAAGGACTTACCCGTGAATTAGTAAACAGGATATGGAATAAATAAATTCCAGTTATGACTTCAGTCTCAAGAGAGTTTTGAGTGACCTCAGAAAGTAAAGCAGCACTTTGAATTGCAAATGACAGGAGGCTGATTGAATAAGCAATCTGTGTCTCCTTTTGTATCCTTCAGGGAACAGCTTTCTTGGACCTCATGCCTGATTCTGCCCTTAGGGACAGCGTTGTGAATGGAGGCGTTAAATACCTGTCAAACAAGGTAGTCTTAATTTGTCTGCTTTCGTTAGTCTTCTCTCCTTTTCTTTCTCCATAGCAGTTGGTGCCACATAAGAAATTCCATTCATCGGTTCTGATCATTTATAATTCTCCATCCTATAAAAATTTGTCCTATTTCTCCTTTCTGTTGTTGTGGGGGGTTCGTCGTTGTTGGATCTGACAAAATATTTTCTTATATTGGTTCTAACCTACTTGTAGTTCCTATCAGAAAAGCAATTAACAAATCTGTTGCTAGCTGCTAATTATATGTTTGAAATTAATTTCCATGTCTAGTTATCCTGGTCTGTGTAAAGTAGTAGTCTAGCGGGTATTCTCCTCAGTGACCTTGCATCTTTTGTGTCTCTTTGATCTTTATGGTCTTGTTTTTGGTTAAGCAAGAACTGTATCCCCATCTTTCTCTTCAGAGCAGTTCCATGGGGTCTGTTCCAGAGTCTCTTTCCACTTAAACTTTCAGGATGAATTAGCAAGACATAAGAATCGTATTGGTCCCATGTAGCGACCGGCAGAGAGCAACACGCGATTCGATATGAATTTTAGGTGAAGCCATTTTCTTAGGTGAAATCACACAGATTATATACCTTTTTTACTGCAAACGTGGCAAGCTAAAAAACTGCTAATTGGTTACACACACTGTTCACACTGTAGTGATTGGTTAGTAATTCTAACGAGTTCTGATAAACCTATCTTATAGCAAAATATGGTTAGTTTACCTTTAATGCCTAAAAGCATCCGCACACCTGCTGTTTTGAACCTCTTGTTATGGTTGGTTCCTAACATGTTCCGTTACTCCCAAATACCTTCCCATAACTGCTTCTTGGTTTAGGGCAGCCTGTACCCCTATCAACAAGACCGCTGTGTTTTGAGAATGTGATTATTAAGATCCTCTCTGCATGAGTAACTTTTCCTTTCTCATGGGAACAGAAGAATATTGTCAGGGCCTAAATCTTGGGAGAAGAGAGCTAGGCTGCCAGCAGGCCTGCTGTCTGCCCCGACAGTCCCATAACAGGTTGTATTTTGTTCACGGTTGGTAACAGCTATGGGATCAAAAGTCTTGAAAGAATTGAAACATATTAGATATCACTTGTAGTTAGTTGGTTTCCCAATTGGCCATGTAATGGTCTCAGTAAAAACAAATGAAAGAAAAGATTAATTTTCAAGGAAAAAAATGAAAAAAAAATCTCAACCATCACTTTTGAGAAATGCGTCCTCCAGATTGTCCCTGTTCCCCTCACAGCTTAGCATCTGAATGTCTGCATCTTATTTTGGTCCTCTTTAGTGTCAAAACATTCAACAGCACTGGGAAATGCTTTCCAGCCATAAACATAGGAACTGCCATGGTGCAGAAGGGGGAGGCTGTGCACTTTCATCTTCGTGTTTTTCAAAACCACATTTGTCTGTGTTTTTCAAAGGAAGATACAAGAGGAACCATTTAGATGATGATGAAAAGCCTGCCAACATAGTGGGGATTTTTTTCCCCCTTACTTCTCTTAACTACAAAGGTTTGGTTGCAGAAGGATTTAGGAGGGGATACAGTGTTATGCTGAATGTTTTCAGAACCTGGTTTTTATTGTTGGCAACCAAATGGCAGTTGCATGTCCTCAAAACCACGTTTGTCTTTCTATCTCAAAGCATCTCCATCTTTTTTTTTCAGCTTTCATGAATCTTCATCTAAGTCTACAATTGTGGGTTTTTTTTAAATGTGGCTGCCCCTCGACCACTTTGAATCCATTGAAGTTGATCCAGTAAAAAACTGTGATAAATAACACTCAGAGATACATAAGTCAGGACAAAATATACAAGCAATCCTTTATGCTCCAGGCTATACATTGATTGGTATTTGCCTTCATAGATAGGCAACAATTTGCAGGTTCGCTGATTCATGTTCTCAGCTGAAGCAAATGGTGGTTAGTGTTCTGCGTCTACAGGGGCAAGTTCTATATGTTAAATCTATGCATATTTTAGATTCCCTGTGTTAGGATAGGCCCTTCTGTATGTGCACAGAGTCAGAAAGGCAGGATGGTTGTGCATTTCTGTTTCGTGGATAAAAATGCTGGGAATCTTTAAAGGAGGGTGCTGGTTTTCTTCATACTAGAAGGGGGATTTCTGAAACCTTTACTTGTGCAGTATTAAGTGGTTGAGGGGAGTTTGTTAAGTCAGCAGCAGAAGACAACTTCTAAGTGGTAGATACTCCTGTATAACCTGCTGTAAGGTCTCAGAGCAGCTACCCAAACACTGCTCTCTGGAGCTGAGGATTATTTTGCTCTGTGCATCTCTAGCTGAGCACACTCCTTTTTTCTACTTGGGCTGTTCAAATTTCCTATTTTATTAATATAAAGACTCCAGAGGAACAAGAAAAAATATATAAAGCTGACTGTCACTCCAGTAGACTGGAATTTGCCTAAAACTAGAAATAATTTTGTTGTTGTGGTCCTTAATGCACAAAATCATCAGCTTATTTCAAGTTACAGGTAGGCAGTGTGTGACAGGGTGTTTTGGATAGTTTACCCATAATTGATTTGTCCTTTCTGTAAATGAGCTCAGTTGTAGTTCATCAGCCTGGGCCCCTAATGAATCGGTGTTCCCACTTAACCTTCATCTTCACTGACAACGCCGAACATCTCCTTTTCCCCAACAGCCGCCAGTGCATGTCTTCTGTTTGCTTTTCCCTCTGTTTGCTTTTCCCTAGGGGCAGCATCTTAGCAGGAACAAATGGGGTCAGTTGGGCATACAGATCTGTTATGTAAACATCTTGATGATTTCACTCAGATACTCAGTACAGCATCATAAAAATAGGGCCGAAAGGGACCCTGGGAAGTAATTAAAGTACCAGTCCATCTATTAGCCGAATCAAATGTAGCCGTAGCATCCAGTTACCCATTTTATGGATGAAATGTTATGCATTATGGATTATGTTATACATTAAATAAAAGCACTTTTCACTGTCAGATATTTGGAGTTCATAATTTATTACAACATATAATAGATAATCATTGCGTTCAGTTTTTCAGGCTTTACAGCTATTCTCCAGGACTATTTTAAAGCAACATAAAGCATGATTTAAGTTGTGGTGGGATTGCCAGTGGAGCAAGGAGGGCAATACATCTGCAGGTGACTCTCACTCTTAGAGAAACTGTCATCATGTTTACTACTGTATTCCTGCTACTGCTCAGTCTTTAGTCTGTGCCAGCAGGGAAGAGGCTGTAATACGGAGGAGAGGTTTTGTATGCTGATCCAGCTTGGATGGTTTTCTACATTAGATCACAGTGCTCTGGAAAATTAAAGCCAAAATGTTTGAGCTAGGATGGGGAGATTGTTTAGACTCAGTCTATAGGGTTTTTTTAAAAAAAAACAGTTGACACTTGAAAATTCATAGTGCACGTCCAGTTCTGCAGAGTGTATCTAGATGCTGTTCCTTTACATAGATGCTGCTCCTTTACATATCACTGCTTATAATTGGTTAAGGCTGAAGCGTGAAAGCTTAGATTTTGTAATTTCACACCTTCTTTGGTTACCCCAGGCAGAGCAAAACATGGATGTCTAGGACATCCATGCCTATTTAAATTGTCATGCTTAAATAAGCATAAAATTAAATGAAGGGGAAAGGAAAATAGTTAAGATACAATTTTTGGGCTTTCTCGGTGTCAGAAAGATCACGTTCCTTCAACAAAGTCTGCATATGGCCAAAAGAGCCCAAGCAGAGGCTGGCTGCTGTTTATACTCTGTACAAATCTAGAGATTCCCAGATTTGGTCAGGCTCCCCAGATATTTTCATTCTAACTAAAAACCCCAACAATCCACAACCAAACCTAAACCAAACAAAACCCCAAACTCCCCAAAAACTCAACAACTTGGTCTCCCAAACCGAACTCCATAGTAGGGCTGGGCCACTGGTGGACAGGTGCAAGGGGCTTCATGAGAGGTGCAGTGTTTAGAAATGAGTCTGAACTGTAGGTGCAGAAGCTGCATGAAATCCGCCTGCCTGCAAATACTGCTTGATGGAAGTAAAGGCCATAAACAGCTAATGGCAGAAAAAGACCTGGGGGTTGCTGGTCAGCAGCTGGCTGGACGTGAGCCAGCAGTGTGCCCAGGTGGGCAAGGCAGCCAACAGCATCCTGGCTTGTGTCAGGAACTGTGTGGTCAGCAGGGCCAGGGAGGCGATCATCCTCTCTATTCAGTGCTGGTGAGGCCTCACTTCGAGTACTGTGTTCAGCTTTGGGCCCCTCACTACAAGAAGGACATTCTGATGCTGGGGTGTGTTCAGAGAAGGTCAGTGAAGCTGATGAAGGGTCTAAAGCCCAAGACTTGTAAAGAGCGGCTGAGGGAACTGGGTTTGTTTAGCCTGGAGAAGAGGAGGCTAAGGAGAGACCTTAAGCCATCTGCAGCTACCTGAGAGGAGGTTGTAGCCAGGTGGGGGTTGATTTCTTCTCCCAAGTAACAAGTGATAGGACAAGAGGAAGTGGACTCAAGTTGCATCACGGGAGGCTTAGACTGGATGTTAGGAAAACAATTCTTTGCTGAAAAAGAGTGGTTGTTTTGGGTTTGTGTGGCAAGATTTTGGTAGTGGGGGGAGAGGAGTGGGAAGGGGGCTGCAGGGGTATCTTCTGCAAGAAGTTGTGAGAAGCTTCCCCAAGATCCAACAGAGCCAATACCAGCTGGCTCCAGGATGGACCCACCACTGCCCAAGGCCGAACCAATCAGCGATGGTGGTTGCACCTCCGTGATAACATATTTAAGAAGGAAAAACCCCAACCTCCAAGTGGCATTTTTTTTTTGCAGCCAGAGAAAGGAGGGGGAAGATGTGAGAAACTCTGCAGACACCAAGGTCAGTGAAGAAGGAGGGGGAGGAAGTGCTCCAGGTGCTGAAATAGAGATTCCCCTGCAGCCTATGGAGAAGACTATGGTGAAGCAGGCTGTCCCCCTGCAAACCATGGAAGATGATGGGGAGTAGAGATTCCACCTGCAGCCCATGAAGACCCCCACGCTGGAGCGGGTGGAGACCCCTGAAGGAGGCTGTGACCTTGTGGGAAGCCTGTGCTGGAGCAAGCTCCTGGTAGGACCTGCAGCCCACGGAGAGAGCAGGTTTGCCTGGGAGATTTGTGACCCCACTGGGGACACATGCCAGAGCAGTCTGGTCCTGAAGGTCTGCACCCTGTGGAAGGGACCCACGCTGGGGCAGTTCGTGAAGAACTACAGCTTGTGGGAAGGACTTGCATTGGAAAAGTTTATGGAGCACTGTCTCCCATGGGAGCGACCTCACACTGGAGCAGAGGAAGAGTGAGGAGTCCTCCCCCCTGAGGAGAAAAGTGAAGCAGAGGCAATGTGTGATAAGCTGAATGCAACCCCATTCCCTTGTGCTGCTTGGGTGGAGGGTGTAGAGAATTTAAGAATGAAGTTGAGCCTGGGAAGAGGGGTGGGGAGAAGTGTTTTAAGATTTGGGTTTATTTCTCCTTATCCTACTCTGCTTTGATTGGGTAATAAATTAGATACATTTTATTCCTTGTTGAGTCTGCTTTGCTCATTACAGTAATTGCTGAGTGATTTCTCCCTGTCCTTATCCAGACCCATGAGCCATTCATTATATTTTTTTCTCCCCTGGCCAGCTGAGGAGGGGAGTCATAGAGCAGCTTTGGTGGGCGTCTGGCCTCCAGCCAGGGTTAAACTACTTCAGTGGTCGATCACTGGAACAGGCTGCCCAGGGAACACTCCTTTCCTGCCAGCCCACAGCCACACTGTTATCACTGATGAAAAATCTGTTGTCTTCTAACTTCAGGAGATGTGAAATCACCCTACAGACTTGTCCATCCACACTTTCTGAATGGAGCTATTGCTCGTTTCTGTCCCAGACAAACACAGGAATTCAGCCTCTTAAACTGCAGCTCTGACAGGACAGTTTAAGAATGGAATTCCAAATTTGGGCAAATAGTTTATTCGGAAATGAACACATGGGACCAAACTCCTTCAGTGCTTTGTAAAACCCTCCACAAAGGTGGGTTAATATGATTTATATGTTTAACAAAGCCTATAGTCTAAAATTTTACTAAGGTAATATGCTTTGAACTGCAACACCACTACCCTTCTATGGCACTTGGAAAGCCAAAATGTACAAAACTTAGCACCCATTAAAGTTTTTTGCCTTTAAAAAAATGCCTATTTTAGCAGATTGATTTCTAATAAGTGGAGGATCTTTTGCTTTCAACAGTGCAAGTTTAGATTTCAGCATTATGGATCATTTCATGAAAACTAAAGTTAAAATTTGCATGAATACTTGCAGGGAGAGAACGGGACACATCCATCCCTAGGAAAGAAAGAGTTATTTCTGGTTCAGCTTCTGAGCCCTTTCTTCTCAGGCTGTTGGCTAGCAGCTTGGCTGTGGAAACTGTGGAAAAAGAACGCCACTTGGAAGAGAACTGAATTTCTGCAATGAAAATGGGATGAACACCACATAAATAAAAGGTGGCTCTGTGTTTCTATGAATTTCTATGATAAACTTTATTTCTAGGGACAGGCCATACTTGTTAAGGCTACTTCCTTGCCAAATTCTTTCATATCGTAGGTGTAGAATGAGTGCAGCCTCTTTGTTATGATGAATTCTCATTGTATGAAAACTCAGAGCACAAATGATGGATTTTGTTATTTTTCCCTTGGCCGATCTGAAAGCGCCCTCAAGTAGTTCCAAAGAGATTTTTTTAATATACAGATGGCAAGCAGAAATCCTTGCTGTGTCAAAACCAGTGATTCCTTTCTTCTGGTACCAGAGAGGCAATCCGTCAGAAAGGGAGCTTGGCTTGAGCCTTTCCGGCTCTGTTACTTGTTAAGATGCAGCATCAAGTGGTTATTGCTGAGTCGCATCTGTGTGGTACGTATGGCAGAGGGGCAGAAAGGAAAAGCACTGCATTGTCATCTGACTTGATCTCACTTCAAAAATAACCCATCAGTCTGCAGTTTAGCTTTTAAGGTAGGTTAAAATGTGAAGCTCTTGGTAATAGCTGTACATGGACAGAGCTCAACCAAAACTGGAGACAGATAGTACAGGTAATCATCCAAATTCCAGTTCACAGCTTGGGGCTAAATTTACGGAACACACTTGAGTGATTTTAACCCAGAGAGGTTGGGAATCAATCTGCAATCTTAAGAGTCCCCAGGTTTAGTTTCTATTGTACATGTACAAATACTGGTGCTCATAATAATACATTAGTGCTAGTCTTCATTATCATAGAATCATAGAATGTTCTGAGTTGGAAGGGACCCCAAGGATCATAGAGCTCCAACCCCCCTGCCACAGGCAGGGCCACCAACCTCCAGGCCTGGATCTGCACAAGGATTGCCCAGGGCCCCATCCAACCTGGCCTTGAACACTTCCAGGGACAGGGCATCCACTACTTCTCTGGGCAGCCTGTTCCAGCACCTCACCACTCTTTCTATAGAAAACTTCCCCCTAATATCTAATCTAAACCTTCCTTCCTTTAGCTTTAATCCATTCCCCCTTGTCCTGCCATGCAACAGTATATGTAATTTTAATGCAGCTCTTGAAACCTTTGCAACAAATTACTGTGGAAGATATCTAACAGAAAGCAATTCATGTTACTAACATAAGTGTGACAAAATATTTTAAAGTGATATAAAACTACAGATGGTCCTGGTTTACTGGGCATATCATTTATAATGAGACAGGCAAACGTGCTTTTCCACAGAAAAGAAAAAAAATAGCTCATGCATTTGCATGTTTTTATTTTAAAAGGGAAATGCTTAAAGCCAATTACTGAATATATGTTTGACTACTTTTTGTCATTAATAATACATGGGAAATAAGAATATATCAATTTTAAATGCAATTCCATAAAAATGGTGTGAGAATCTTTGTCACTTGGCTATTTCCATTGCAACTGTGGTCTTTTTGCTGCTAACAGCTGTTTTCTTTTTCCTGTGCCAAGAGTAAAGCTCTAACCCTGTGTTGGCCCAGCGGATGGTAAAACACTCGACCGGAATTCTGTTTAGAGAACCAAGGTGTTCAGAAATGATTAACGGCAAGTTTCCACAGTTCATCTTTGGCTCTACTCAGCTGCTTAGTTGGCTGTGGTGGGTTTGCAAAGAACAAACTGCTCAAAGGTTAGCAAGCAGGTCGGAAAGTTTCCCAATACAAACTATACTTCTAGGTGTGCCGGATCCTATAGAATGAATAGAGATAGATGGTGGCAAAATTTTGGTAATGTCTGTTTACTGGTAATTTATCTTTTAATTTTTATTAAATAATGAATGTAATCATTCAATCATTGAATGATGAATTTTCAAAGAATAAATAAATTGACACGTCATGAAGGTGAAAAAAGGAATTGGATAAATTTAGGGATTCATTATTAGCTGGTGTCTACTAAGGAACATGTTAACTGCAGCCTCTATCACGTAAAGTCCCCATTCCATCTCCTCCCTGCCCCCAAAAGAAGACTTATTTGAAGCTCAGTTAATGAGATAAATACGTAATTGCTCTATTTTTACTTGTTTTTCTTAAGCCTCCACTAGTGGTCATCGCGCTGGGGCCAGAGCACAAAGTTAAACAGATGTCAAATGTGACTTACTGCTACCATTGAGTATCAAGAAGAGTGTTATCTTTTGAGTATTATGGAGCTTTTATTTGTTTATTTTTGGTTTTCTTGCATTTTTTTCTACAACAAAATGAACATATCCCCAAAAAGGAGCAGGAAAGTGATGAGTGAAAAAAACCCCTCACATATTTTTCAGAAATGCTCTAAAAAAATAAAATCGTTGCTGACAGACAACATATATAGATCTACATTAGGGCTCAAAAAGCTACCACAACATTTTTTAGAGAAGAAAAAATATTTATTAAAATATGTTAAAATTTATAAAATTGATAAATGTATAAACTTTACTAAAATATGTCTTCCATGCATGCTTGGTTTTCTATGTATTTCTTACTTTCTACATAGAATCCAGGTGGCTTACCATGTGTTTCTTGTCTCAGTGGGAGATTTGCTGTCCTTCACAGGGTGCTTTCTCTTTAGCTCTTTATCAGGGAAGACTGAAGGGGGCATGAAGGGATGTGGGTTCAGCAAACTTGCTTGCTTTGGTTCTGGAGGAAACTCACTCACAGGGCTGGGAGTGGACCATGCTAGTGGTCTTTTAAAGCTGTCCTTGTCACTTGTCACACCCCCATACAGCAGCTTTTGAATGTACCTCACTTCCAGAAGCTGTCTCCGTCCAAACAATGAAAGAGTGCCTTTACCTCATTTATCTCATTCAATAAACCCTTAGGGCAGCATTTGGCTCAGGCTGAGTGCTGGGGGAAACTGAGGAGAGAGGCAGATGGTCAAGCTGCTGTGCTGCAGAGTAGGAGGACATGGGCGCTCGGCCCTCCATCCCCTGATCCCTTCCCTGTGTCCCTCTCCCACAGCGACATGCTGCTTTTGGGATCTGACCTGTCTGTGGCCCAGTCTGAGCTGGGATAAAAAAATTCAGATGAAATTCAGAAACTTCAATGGGTTCGTTATTACCTCTGGAAAGCCCCACTGCCTAACTACTCTATTTTTTCCCCCAGAAAAGCCAGCCGCATTATTGCCCAATAACATGAAATTTGGAAAATGAAACCCTGCTGTATTGCATTTTTTCTTTAAATAAAAAAGCTCATTGGGCCATTTTCCAGGGTGCAGACTTGGGCACCAGCCTCATAGCATTGCACAGTGCTACTGCTGAAATGGGGGAGCGGTGTCCCCCTCCCTCCCACTCCAGACCTCCCACAACACCTCAGTGACCCTCCCATTCTGATAGCACCCATCAACATCTTTTAAAAAAGAGGGGGACAAGCCTTTTAGCAGGATCTGTTATGATAGGACAAGCGGGTAATGGTTTTAAACTGAGAGGGTTAAGACTAGATATAAGGAGGAAATTTTTTATGATGAGGGTGGTGACACACAGGAGCAGGTTGCCCAGAGAGGTGGTAGATGCTCTACCCCTGGAAACATCCAAGGTCGGATTGGATGGGGCTCTGAGCAACCTGGTCTAGTTGATGTCCCTGCTTACTGTGAGGGAATTGGACTAGATGACCTTTAAAGGTCCCTTCCAACCTTACACATTCTGTGAGTCTATGATGATATGAACTCTGGTGGAGGACCAGGTTAGATGCTGACCTAGGAGGCTAGATTTAGAAAATATTGCTTTGGATGATGCTAAAAATGGCAATAGAGGGGTGGAAGGGTCTCCTTGTGTTTAGGACTCTGGTGGTGCTGCTGGTGGCAGTCATACCAGCAGACCTGCCATAGTTTCATCATGCTGACTGGCCATCATTCCCACTAAAATGTTAGTAACTCCCTAACTGCCTTCCGTGTGCTGTAAAAGGTTTACATAGTGAGAAGTGATAAAAAAATAAAAGTTTTATGGAGAGAGAGGTAATAAAATTTACCATCCTTATTTACTTCAGGGAGAGCATGCTTGGAGCCATGGACATAAGACATGGGCCTTGGATGGTGCACAAAGAACGGAATTTTTCTTTAAAAAACCCCACAACAACCCAAGACCTGAGGCCATGCTCTCGCGTCCTGAGAAGCCCTCTTCCACGAGATGCCCATCGCGGGTTGAGAGCCGCCAGGCCTTCCCTGCTAGCCCCACGCAGAGCGGCTCCGTGGGGCCTGGCCGCAGCCAAAAC